>CM044005.1:17218944-17516876 GCA_024085815.1 Flaveria linearis | reverse complement strand
TGGTGTAAGGCCCCGCTCACCGGGCACCTTACTGTTGGTTCTTCATCGCACATATAACGTACATAATGTAATAATCATAAATCAACGCATCGGAAATGATAAATTTATACATTCTCATTCATTCATAAAAGTCATTACATCATTGACTCGGATTACAAAATCAGCTTCTCTACTTTGTCCTCCTCATAGGATCATACAGCGACCTCTAGAGGAGATATTAAGTTCAAAAACATAAAATTATATTTTTATACTAAAGAATATTCCTTAGGTAATTCCGTACATCGGAACCCTGACGGAATACTCTTGACACTCTCATGCAACTATTTCGTTGCATGTGCTACGCGCACGCTTCCAATGCGTGGCGAACTTATCAAAATCTAAAGGAGATTTCTTGAGTAATCTCGTTTATTCAATCCTCAAGAAATCTCATAATGACATGCAACGTGATGTGTTGCGAATATTATGGACCCGCAACCATGACGTTGCAGCATTATCAACTGGAGAATGCCATCCCAAAGAGCTGAGTAGTCCGCCTCGTGCCATCCTCAGCAACACTACCTGCGAACTGGAAAACACATAAAAGTCAGCGTTGCTGAGTGAGTTCTAGTTTTATAATAAAACATACTTTCATTCTCATTAACTGCTCTTTCATACATGTGTTCACACATCATACGTACACGTAGATAATATTATTATTATCTCATCATTCTTACTTACTTTCATTCGTGTACACTTCATCATTCTCGTTTACTTTCATACATACATACTTTACTACTTTCGTACGTACTTCACTTTTCATTCATACATTCATTACTTACGTTCGAACATTCATTACATTCATTCATACTTTCATTACTTTCGTTCGAACGTTCATTACATTCGGTGACATGTACAATACCCCACTTCATCATACATACTACTGGTGCTGGACCTGTGGTGGTTAGCCACGAACGTTGTGCACAAAGCTGATCCAGTCACCTGGGTAGGTACATGCACCACTCATCTTTCACTTTACTTCTAACATACGTTAGCCGAGTCTGTTGCAGTGCGCGACTGCTCACCTCAGTGACAATCTTATGATTGCCTGCTAACCGAGTCTCTTGCAACACGAAGTTGCTCACCTCATTATCATCTCAATGATTGACCCGATGTACATCCTTCGGGTAGCTAACCCGTACACCGTTGAGCTAACACCTGCCAGGGTGTGCACCTCCTTCATTTGCTTGCAAGCCTTTCTTACTTTCTTTCATTAATGCATGCATTCATTCATCATGTTCCTTCTTTCATTATCTTTCACTTTACGTTTTAATACATTCGTTTCTTTCGTTCATTCATTCACGTAAAGTTATTAAAGATAAGACACAATACATAAGGAACATACATACTTACATATCATCAGTATTCACCATCTATCATGGCAACATCATACTAACATACATACATCATACATACACTTCTACATTCACTCACATCAGCCCTGTCCGGGCGACTGAACTACCACCAGTCGCATGTCCTCCATGCGACTGGGTCATGCGATTGGGCTACTCATGCGAATGGGTACTCAAACGTGCGATTGAACTTCCTTCCGTACGACTAGACACTCTACGACTGGGTTATATGCGACTAACTCTTAACCGTGCGACTGAACTATCGCGATTGAGCTTATGCGACCGAAACCCTCTGTCGCATCACCTATCGTGCGATTGAGACTCAATCGGGCGTCTGAGTCTCAGTCGGGCGATTGGACATCAACTATTACTCATTCGGCCGAATGGCCCTTCAGTCGCATAACCCTAACTGGGCAGCGACTGGAGTTCTTCATGAACAGCAGTCGCGAAACCCCCCCCCCACAGTCACCATAAACCCATTTTCAGCCCAATTCAACCCTCCCAAGCCTTAGGGATTCCTACTAGGACCTCATACAAGCTATACTAGTCCTATTTCATACCATAAACACATTACTCAAGATTTACCCAATGGTCAAACTTTCACTATTTCAAAACTAGGGTTTTAATTGTTTCCAGCCCCAAAATCGTTAGAAAACATGTAAATGAGGGGTCCTAGAACTCACATTGTCAGTAGAGTTGATGAGCTTCGAATTAGCTTGCTTCTCGACAATCGGGCAGCACTTTCCCCTCTTTCTTTCTCTTCTCGGTCTCTTTCTGCTCTCTCTTCCCGACTGAAAATGGGAGAGAGAGTGAGCTGCCCCCTTTTTATACCCACTTCTCAGTCGCATCTGGTCCAGGGCGACTGGACCTTCAGTCGCATGAACACTATGCGATGGACCCCAATCGCACATGTTCCATGCGGCTCATACTCCATTCGGGCGGTTGAACTCCAATCGTGCGGTTGAGCTTCAATCGGCCGAATAGCCATGCGGTTGACCTCCAGTCGCATAAATCACAGGCGACTGAGGCTCAGTCGCATAGCCTACCAAAAAGTCAGACTTCCGGGTGTTACAAGTCCACCCCCCCTTATTTAGGTTTCGTCCCCGAAACCTGTACTCTTCGAACAATCGTGGGTATGCTGCCTCATTTCTTCTTCGTTTCCCACGTCGACTCGGATCCCTTCCTGTGCCGCCACTGTACACGCACAAGGGGAACCACTTTATTTCTCAACCTCTTCTCTTTGCGATCGATGATCGCCACTGGTTGTTTCACATAATTGAGCTTTTCGTCTACTCTCGATATCATCCAGTGGAACGACCATGTCTTCGTCCGCCAACACTTCCTCAGATGAGACACGTGGAAAGTCGGGTGAATTCCACTTAGTTCATCTGGCAAATCTAACCTATAGGCCACCTCTCCTACTCGAGCAATATTCGGAAAGGGCCTATATATCGCGGACTCAACTTACCCCGCTTCCGGAATCGAATGATCCCTTTCAAGGTGAGACCTTCAACATAACACGATCTCCCACCTGGAACTCAATCGGTCTGCGTCGTTTGTCGCATACTATTTCTTCGGTCTTTGGCCGCGTTCATATACGCTTTAATTCTTTCAAGCTTTCAGTCGTAGCCTCTACCACTTCGACGCTTCCCATTCTTTCTGACCAATTTCACCCCAACAGACGGGTGTCCTGCATCTTCTATCTACCGTATAGCATCTCATAGGGTGGCATGCCGATACTGGCATGATACTGTTGTTGTATGAGAACTCAGCTAACGGTAAATGGTCATCCCAACTTCCACCGAAGTCAATAACACATGCTCGGAGCATGTCCTCTAAAGTCTGAATGGTCCTTTCTGACTGACCATCAGTTGAGGATGATAAGCCGTGCTAATATGCAACCTCGTCCCCATAGCATCGTGGAATTTCTTCCAGAATTTGGATGTAAACCGTGTGTCGCGATCAGATACAATCGACCCGGTACACCATGACGAGTCACAATCTCTTTGATGAAAGATCAGCCAACTTCTCGGACGAATATGTCTCCCCGCATCGGTAAGAAGTGAGCCCTTTCGTCAATCGATCCACAATCACCCAGATTGTATCATACCCTTTCGGGGTACGTGGCAGCTTTGTGATAAAATCCATGGTGATGTGTTCCCACTTCCATTCCGGTATGTCCAACGGCTGAATCTTTCCATACGGCTTCTGGTGCTCTGCCTTTCTTGCAAACACGTGAGGCATTTACTCACATACTCTCCACCACATCACGTTTCATACCCGGCCACCATAATCTTTCTTCATATCTTGGTACATTTTGGTAGCACCAGGATGAATGGAGTATCGAGACTTATGAGCTTCATCCAAAATCTTCATTCGCAGATCCCCAAGACGAGGATCCACATACGCCCAAACGAGTTCTAACACCCGTTGCGTTCTCACCCACTCCGCGACCAGACCTCTCATTCGTTCAGAGTTAAGATGTTCGTCTTTCAAAGCCTCATCTTGGAACTCTTTGACCTGCTTCATTACGTCGGAGGTCATGATTAGCTGGTACGCCTTCACTCGAATTGGCTCGGGCCTCTCCTTTCGGCTAAGGGCATCCGCCACCACGTTGGCTTTGCCCGGATGGTAATGGATCTCACAATCATAGTCCTTTTATAAGCTCCAACCATCGCCGTTGCTCATATTCAGATCTTTTTGCTCGAAGAAGTACTTCAAGCTTTTGTGGTCCGTGAAGATGGTGCACTTCGTCCCATATAAATAGTGCCGCCAAATCTTCAACGCGAAAACCACAGCTGCTAGCTCCAGGTCATGAGTAGGGTAATTAACCTCATGAACTTTCAGCTGTCGGGATGCATAGGCTATCACCTTTCCTTTCTTGCATTAATACACACCCCAACCCCGAGTAGGAGGCATCAGAATAAACCACCAAATCTTCACTCCCCTCGGGTAACGCCAATACTGGAGCTTGGGTCAATCTCGTCTTCAGTTCTTCAAAGCCTTTTCTTGAGCTTGACCCCATACAAATTTCACATCCTTTCGGGTCAACTTTGTCAGTGGAGAAGCAATTTTGGAAAAGTCTTGGATAAACCTTCGGTAGTAACCCGCCAAACCCAAGAAACTACGGATCTCGGACGGCGTCTTCGGAGACTTCCATTGCATAACTGCTTTCACTTTCGCCGGATCGACCATAATCCCGTCCGGATTTACTACATGACCCAAGAATTGAACTTCACGCAACCAGAATGCGCACTTGGAGAATTTAGCATACAACTTCTCCCTTCTCAACGTCTCCAGAACTTCGCGAATGTGACCGGCATGCTCAGTCTCACTCTTTGAATAAATCAAGATGTCATCAATGAATACAATCACTGATTTATCCAACATCGGCCGACACACCCTATTCATCAGGTCCATAAAAGCAGCTGGCGCGTTGGTCAGACCAAATGACATAACGAGGAACTCATAATGACCGTAGCGCGTACGAAAAGCTGTTTTAGGGATATCCTGCTCCTTCACCTTCAGTTGATGGTAGCCTGATCGAAGATCTATACGCGAAAACCAACTAGCACCCTGAAGTTGATCAAACAAGTCGTCGATCCTCGGCAAGGGTATCTGTTCTTTACTGTCAGCTTATTCAACTCGCGGTAGTCATGCACATCCTCATACTACCGTCCTTTTTCTTTACAAATAGGACCGGAGCACCACAAGGTGAGATACTCGGTCGAATAAACCCCTTATCCAATAGCTCTTGTAACTGCTCCATCAACTCTTTCATCTCCGTCGGGGCCAATCGGTATGGTGCTTTGGCAACAGGTTGGGCGCCTGGTACTAAATCAATCTGGAACTCGATCTCTCTGTCAGGTGGCAATCCCGATAAGTCTTCCGGAACACGTCTGGGAACTCACACACAACCGGAACATCAGATAGTTGTGGTGCTGGCTTCTCTACATCTTTCACATAACATAAATAGGCGTTACAATCCACGCCTCATACATTTCCCCGCCACTGCCATTGTGATTCACTTTCGGAATCGTAGTAACCCGATCCCCATAAACTGTCACTGGACTACCATCAGGCGCTGTCAAACTGATCATCTTCTTGCGACACACAATGTTCGCCTCGAAATCTGCCAACCAGTCCATTCCAAGCACCAAATTGAAACCACCTAACGTCATCGCAAAGGGTTTAACTGGGAATTTGTGACCCTCTAGTTCTACATCGCAACCCTCAATTACCTCACAAATCCTGGTGGTTTTACCTATAGCAGTCTCTACATCAAACGGTACATCCACACGTCTACTACTAACGGGCAATTTGGCACAAAAAGCAGCAGAAATAAAACTCCTACTGGCACCCCGAATCAAATAACACAGAGGCTAAAGTTTGGTTCACCAGAAACGTACCGGACACTACATCAGGGTCCGTCCTCGCCTCTTCCTCGCGTCATCGTAAATGCTCTGGCGCTCGCTTTCGACCCTTCACCCCTGTCTTCTTCACACCGGAACCCTCGATCTCGGCTTCTTGCAGTCTTTATTTATATGACCACTTTCCCCACAGTTAAAGCACCTCATTCCTTTACACTCTTTGGCCATATGACCGGGCTTTCCACACTTGAAACATACATTCAGCCCCCATCTGCACTCACCACCGTGCTCTCGCCCACACTTCTCGCACTTTCTCGACCCTGCACTTGTCACGACCACACGAGATCATCAACCCGTGCCTTCTTACTACTTGTCGAAGTATCACCCCGACCAACCTCTTTCCCTGCCACTTCCTCTCATCACTTCCCTTCTTACTGCCCTCAGATTTCACCAACGCAGCTCGTTCATCGTACAACCTCCCAGCTAAATCCACCGCCGACCTGAAAGTACTGGGTCGGGCGGAAATCAAATGCCAACGAATTTCAGCTGGCAACCCCTGAATATACCGGTTAATCTTGCGAGACACCGGCGTCACTTGCTCTGGCACCAACCGTGCCATGTCGTTGAACTTGGTGGTGTATTGTTGGTGGGTCATCGTTCCTGCTTCCAACTGCAGGAACTCTCTCTCAACTCTGTCCATCTCTCGACGAGGACTAAACTCCTCGATCACCATTCTCTTCAATTCAGACCACTTCATTTTCCCAATGGCCCTGCTACCCTCGGCCTGGACAATATTGTCCCACCAGCACAATGCCGTCCCCGTAAACGAGTGGGTAGCAAACTTCACCTTTTTATCCTCCTGGCAGTCACTGATATCAAGGACCGCCTCCATCTCTCTCACCCATTGGTGAGCATCAGCAGCCGTACCTGAACCATCAAAAGTCGGAGGCTTGCATCTCATAAATTTCCCGTAATCACAACCCGGGCTGTCCCCCTAACCTGTTCTTCCTCCTCTTCCTCTTCGTCATCAGACAATACCGTTTCTGCCTCTGTCTGTTGCTGTCTACCGGAGGACCGTCTCCTCCCTCGTCTATCCTCCTCTCGTACTGCCTTTATCGCTTCGGTCATTACAGTCGGTAAGATCGTCTGCATAACCTGGTGCACTTCCTCAATCACTGCCTCTTTTACCGAGGCTCTCAACTTGGCGCTTTCGTCCGTCTCTTCCTGGTGAGGAATCTCGTTCTCCTCACGAACTACTTTCTCTTTCCTAAGTCTTCCTCGCGTGATACGCGGCTCATCACCACGTTCACCATCACGGGAAGCATCAGATGATCTATCACCGACCATCTTCTATCACACTGAAAGATTAAAACACCAACACGGTCATTCAAGGAAATAGCTCAGTTTATGTTAAGTACAGTAAGTCCCTAATTACAGTGGCCAGTTGTGATTAGCCACTTACTCTACTCTTCGTACCCCGAGCATCACCTATCCTGACTACATTAGTATCTCAGTCTAACAGTACACATCATCCACATAACAAGCGCACATAATACCAGTTAATCTTTAAGAAAAATACCTGATGGCACGCGACTACTCAGATGGCATTCTCATTCTCCCTGTCCATTCTCAGTTTAAGTTTAGGTTTATTATGAAAATTTACCCATTTTACTTAAACTTTGGCTCTGATACCAACTTGTAAGGCCCCGCTCACCGGGCACCTTACTGTTGGTTCTTCATCGCACATATAACGTACATAATGTATATAATCATAAATCAACGCAGCGGAAATGATAAATTATATACATTCTCATTCATTCATAAAAGTCATTACATCATTGACTCGATTACAAAATACAGCTTTCTCTACTTTGTCTCTCCTCATAGGATCATACAGCGACCTCTAGAGGAGATATTAAGTTCAAAAACATAAAAATTATATTTTTATACTAAAGAATATTCCTTAGGTAATTCCGTACATCGGAACCCTGACGGAATACTCTTGACACTCTCATGCAACATATTTCGTTGCATGTGCTACGCGCACGCTTCCAATGCGTGGCGAACTTATCAAAATCTAAAGGAGATTTCTTGAGTAATCTCGTTTATTCAGATCCTCAAGAAATCTCATAATGACATGCAACGTGATGTGTTGCGAATATTATGGACCCGCAACCCATGACGTTGCAGCATTATCAACTGGAGAATGCCATCCCAAAAGAGCTGAGTAGTCGCCTCGTGCCATCCTCAGCAACACTACCTGCGAACTGGAAAAACACATAAAAGTCAGCGTTGCTGAGTGAGTTCTAGTTTTATAATAAAACATACTTTCATTCTCATTAACTGCTCTTTCATACATGTGTTCACACATCATACGTACACGTAGATAATATTATTATTATCTCATCATTCATTACTTACTTTCATTCGTGTACACTTCATCATTCTCGTTTACTTTCATACATACATACTTTACATACTTTCGTACGTACTTCACTTTCATTCATACATTCATTACTTACGTTCGAACATTCATTACATTCATTCATACTTTCATTACTTTCGTTCGAACGTTCATTACATTCGGTGACATGTACAATACCCCACTTTCATCATACATACTACTGGTGCTGGACCTGTGGTGGTTAGCCACGAACGTTGTGCACAAAGCTGATCCAGTCACCTGGGGTAGGTACATGCACCACTCATCTTTCACTTTACTTCTAACATACGTTAGCCGAGTCTGTTGCAGTGCGCGACTGCTCACCTCAGTGACAATCTTATGATTGCCTGCTAACCGAGTCTCTTGCAACACGAAGTTGCTCACCTCATTATCAATCTCAATGATTGACCCGATGTACATCCTTCGGGGTAGCTAACCCGTACACCGTTGAGCTAACACCTGCCAGGGGTGTGCACCTCCTTCATTTGCTTGCAAGCCTTTCTTACTTTCTTTCATTAATGCATGCATTCATTCATCATGTTCCTTCTTTCATTATCTTTCACTTTACGTTTTTAATACATTCGTTTCTTTCGTTCATTCATTCACGTAAAGTTATTAAAGATAAGACACATATACATAAGGAACATACATACTTACATATCATCAGTATTCACCATCTATCATGGCAACATCATACTAACATACATACATCATACATACACTTCTACATTCACTCACATCAGCCCTGTCCGGGCGACTGAACTACCACCAGTCGCATGTCCTCCATGCGACTGGGTCATGCGATTGGGCTACTCATGCGAATGGGTACTCAAACGTGCGATTGAACTTCCTTCCGTACGACTAGACACTCTACGACTGGGTTATATGCGACTAACTCTTAACCGTGCGACTGAACTACTCTGCGATTGAGCTTATGCGACCGAAACCCTCTGTCGCATCACCTATCGTGCGATTGAGACTCAATCGGGCGTCTGAGTCTCAGTCGGGCGATTGGACATCAACTATTACTCACTCGGCCGAATGGCCCTTCAGTCGCATAACCCTAACTGGGCAGCGACTGGAGTTCTTCATGAACAGCAGTCGCGAAACCCCCGTCCCCACAGTCACCATAAACCCATTTTCAGCCCAATTCAACCCTCCCAAGCCTTAGGGATTCCTACTAGGACCTCATACAAGCATATACTAGTCCTATTTCATACCATAAACACATTACTCAAGATTTACCCAAATGGGTCAAACTTTCACTATTTCAAAACTAGGGTTTTAATGTGTTTCCAGCCCCAAAATCGTTAGAAAACATGTAAATGAGGGGTCCTAGAACTCACATTGTCAGGTAGGAGTTGATGAGCTTCGAATTAGCTTGCTTCTCGACAATCGGGCAGCACTTTCCCCTCTTTCTTTCTCTTCTCGGTCTCTTTCTGCTCTCTTCCGACTGAAAATGGGAGGAGAGTGGAGCTGCCCCTTTTTATACCCACTTCTCAGTCGCATCTGGTCCAGGGGCGACTGGACCTTCAGTCGCATGAACACTATGCGATTGGACCCCAATCGCACATGTTCCATGCGGCTCATACTCCATTCGGGCGGTTGAACTCAATCGTGCGGTTGAGCTTCAATCGGCCGAATAGCCATGCGGTTGACCTCCAGTCGCATAAATCACAGGCGACTGAGGCTCAGTCGCATAGCCTACCAAAAGTCAGACTTCCGGGTGTTACAAGTCCACCCCCCTTATTGTAGGTTTCGTCCCCGAAACCTGTTACTCTTCGAACAATCGTGGGTAATGCTGCCTCATTTCTTCTTCGGTTTCCACGTCGACTCGGATCCCTTCCTGTGCCGCCACTGTACGCGCACAAGGGGAACCACTTTATTTCTCAACCTCTTCTCTTTGCGATCGATAATCGCCACTGGTTGTTCTACATAATTGAGCTTTTCGTCTACTTCGATATCATCCAGTGGAACGACCATGTCTTCGTCCGCCAAACACTTCCTCAGATGAGACACGTGGAAAGTCGGGTGAATTCCACTTAGTTCATCTGGCAAATCTAACCTATAGGCCACCTCTCCTACTCGAGCAATAATTCGGAAAGGGCCTATATATCGCGGACTCAACTTACCCCGCTTCCGGAATCGAATGATCCCTTTCCAAGGTGAGACCTTCAACATAACACGATCTCCCACCTGGAACTCAATCGGTCTGCGTCGTTTGTCGGCATACGATTTCTGTCGGTCTTTGGCCGCTTTCATATACGCTTTAATTCTTTCAAGCTTTTCAGTCGTAGCCTCTACCACTTCGACGCTTCCCAATTCTTTCTGACCAATTTCACCCCAACAGACGGGTGTCCTGCATCTTCTACCGTATAGCATCTCATAGGGTGGCATGCCGATACTGGCATGATAACTGTTGTTGTATGAGAACTCAGCTAACGGTAAATGGTCATCCCAACTTCCACCGAAGTCAATAACACATGCTCGGAGCATGTCCTCTAAAGTCTGAATGGTCCTTTCTGACTGACCATCAGTTTGAGGATGATAAGCCGTGCTAATATGCAACCTCGTCCCCATAGCATCGTGGAATTTCTTCCAGAATTTGGATGTAAACCGTGTGTCGCGATCAGATACAATCGACACCGGTACACCATGACGAGTCACAATCTCTTTGATGAAAAGATCAGCTAACTTCTCGGACGAATATGTCTCCCGCATCGGTAAGAAGTGAGCACTTTTCGTCAATTGATCCACAATCACCCAGATTGTATCATACCCTTTCGGGTACGTGGCAGCTTTGTGATAAAATCCATGGTGATGTGCTCCCACTTCCATTCCGGTATGTCCAACGGCTGAATCTTTCCATACGGCTTCTGGTGCTCTGCCTTTACTTGCAAACACGTGAGGCATTTGCTCACATACTCCACCACATCACGTTTCATACCCGGCCACCAATAATCTTTCTTCATATCTTGGTACATTTTGGTAGCACCAGGATGAATGGAGTATCGAGACTTATGAGCTTCATCCAAAATCTTCATTCGCAGATCCCCAAGACGAGGAATCCACATACGCCCAAACCGAGTTCTAACACCCGTTGCGTTCTCACCCATCTCCGCGACCAGACCTCTCATTCGTTCAGAGTTAAGATGTTCGTCTTTCAAAGCCTCATCTTGGAACTCTTTGACCTGCTTCATTACGTCGGAGGTCATGATTAGCTGGTACGCCTTCACCGAATTGGCTCGGGCCTCTCCTTTCGGCTAAGGGCATCCGCCACCACGTTGGCTTTGCCCGGATGGTAATGGATCTCACAATCATAGTCCTTTATAAGCTCCAACCATCGCCGTTGTCTCATATTCAGATCTTTTTGCTCGAAGAAGTACTTCAAGCTTTTGTGGTCCGTGAAGATGGTGCACTTCGTCCCATATAAATAGTGCCGCCAAATCTTCAACGCGAAAACCACAGCTGCTAGCTCCAGGTCATGAGTAGGGTAATTAACCTCATGAACTTTCAGCTGTCGGGATGCATAGGCTATCACCTTTCCTTCTGCATTAATACACACCCCAACCCCGAGTAGGAGGCATCAGAATAAACCACCAAATCTTCACTCCCCTCGGGTAACGCCAATACTGGAGCTTGGGTCAATCTCGTCTTCAGTTCTTCAAACGCCTTTCTTGAGCTTGACCCCATACAAATTTCACATCCTTCCGGGTCAACTTTGTCAGTGGAGAAGCAATTTTGGAAAAGTCTTGGATAAACCTTCGGTAGTAACCCGCCAAACCCAAGAAACTACGGATCTCGGACGGCGTCTTCGGAGACTTCCATTGCATAACTGCTTCCACTTTCGCCGGATCGACCATAATCCCGTCCGGATTTACTACATGACCCAAGAATTGAACTTCACGCAACCAGAATGCGCACTTGGAGAATTTAGCATACAACTTCTCCCTTCTCAACGTCTCCAGAACTTCGCGAATGTGACCGGCATGCTCAGTCTCACTCTTTGAATAAATCAAGATGTCATCAATGAATACAATCACTGATTTATCCAACATCGGCCGACACACCCTATTCATCAGGTCCATAAAAGCAGCTGGCGCGTTGGTCAGACCAAATGACATAACGAGGAACTCATAATGACCGTAGCGCGTACGAAAAGCTGTTTTAGGGATATCCTGCTCCTTCACCTTCAGTTGATGGTAGCCTGATCGAAGATCTATACGTGAAAACCAACTAGCACCCTGAAGTTGATCAAACAAGTCGTCGATCCTCGGCAAGGGGTATCTGTTCTTTACTGTCAGCTTATTCAACTCGCGGTAGTCAATGCACATCCTCATACTACCGTCCTTTTTCTTTACAAACAGGACCGGAGCACCCCAAGGTGAGATACTCGGTCGAATAAACCCCTTATCCAACAGCTCTTGTAACTGCTCCATCAACTCTTTCATCTCCGTCGGGGCCAATCGGTATGGTGCTTTGGCAACAGGTTGGGCGCCTGGTACTAAATCAATCTGGAACTCGATCTCTCTGTCATGTGGCAATCCCGATAAGTCTTCCGGGAACACGTCTGGGAACTCACACACAACCGGAACATCAGATAGTTGTGGTGCTGGCTTCTCTACATCTTTCACATAACATAAATAGGCGTTACATCCACGCCTCATACATTTCCCCGCCACTGCCATTGAGATCACTTTCGGAATCGTAGTAACCCGATCCCCATAAACTGTCACTGGACTACCATCAGGCGCTGTCAAACTGATCATCTTCTTGCGACACACAATGTTCGCCTCGAAATCTGCCAACCAGTCCATTCCAAGCACCAAATTGAAACCACCTAACGTCATCGCAAAGGGTTTAACTGGGAATTTGTGACCCTCCAGTTCTACATCGCAACCCTCAATTACCTCACAAATCCTGGTGGTTTTACCTATAGCAGTCTCTACATCAAACGGTACATCCACACGTCTACTACTAACGGGCAATTTGGCACAAAAAGCAGCAGAAATAAAACTCCTACTGGCACCCGAATCAAATAACACAGAGGCTAAAGTTTGGTTCACCAGAAACGTACCGGACACTACATCAGGGTCCGTCCTCGCCTCTTCCTGCGTCATCGTAAATGCTCTGGCGCTCGCTTTCGACCCTTCACCCCCTGTCTTCTTCACACCGGAACCCTAAGATCTCGGCTTCTTGCAGTCTTTATTCATATGACCACTTTCCCCACAGTTAAAGCACCTCATTCCTTTACACTCTTTGGCCATATGACCGGGCTTTCCACACTTGAAACATACATTCAGCCCCCATCTGCACTCACCACCGTGCTCTCGCCCACACTTCCCACACTTTCTCGACCCTGCACTTGTCACGACCACACGACGATCATCAACCCGTGCCTTCTTACTACTTGTCGAAGTATCACCCCGACCAAACCTCTTTCCCTGTCACTTCCTCTCATCACTTCCCTTCTTACTGCCCTCAGATTTCACCAACGCAGCTCGTCATCGTACAACCTCCCAGCTAAATCCACCGCCGACCTGAAAGTACTGGGTCGGGCGGAAATCAAATGCCAACGAATTTCAGCTGGCAACCCCTGAATATACCGGTTAATCTTGCGAGACACCGGCGTCACTTGCTCTGGCACCAACCGTGCCATGTCGTTGAACTTGGTGGTGTATTGTTGGTGGGTCATCGTTCCCGCTTCCAACTGCAGGAACTCTCTCTCAACTCTGTCCATCTCTCGACGAGGACTAAACTCCTCGATCACCATTCTCTTCAATTCAGACCACTTCATTTTCCCAATGGCCCTGCTACCCTCGGCCTGGACAATATTGTCCCACCAGCACAATGCCGTCCCCGTAAACGAGTGGGTAGCAAACTTCACCTTTTATCCTCCTGGCAGTCACTGATATCAAGGACCGCCTCCATCTCTCTCACCCATTGGTGAGCATCAGCAGCCGTACCTGAACCATCAAAAGTCGGAGGCTTGCATCTCATAAATTTCCCGTAATCACAACCCCGGGCTGTCCCCCTAACCTGTTCTTCCTCCTCTTCCTCTTCGTCATCAGACAATACCGTTTCTGCCTCTGTCTGTTGCTGTCTACCGGAGGACCGTCTCCTCCCTCGTCTATCCTCCTCTCGTACTGCCTTTATCGCTTCGGTCATTACAGTCGGTAAGATCGTCTGCATAACCTGGTGCACTTCCTCAATCACTGCCTCTTTTACCGAGGCTCTCAACTTGGCGCTTTCGTCCGTCTCTTCCTGGTGAGGAATCTCGTTCTCCTCACGAACTACTTTCTCTTTCCTAAGTCTTCCTCGCGTGATACGCGGCTCATCACCACGTTCACCATCACGGGAAGCATCAGATGATCTATCACCGACCATCTTCTATCACACTGAAAGATTAAAACACCAACACGGTCATTCAAGGAAATAGCTCAGTTTATGTTAAGTACAGTAAGTCCCTAATTACAGTGGCCAGTTGTGATTAGCCACTTACTCCACTCTTCGTACCCCGAGCATCACCTATCCTGACTACATTAGTATCTCAGTCTAACAGTACACATCATCCACATAACAAGCGCACATAATACCAGTTAATCTTTAAGAAAAATACCTGATGGCACGCGACTACTCAGATGGCATTCTCATTCTCCCTGTCCCATTCTCAGTTTAAGTTTAGGTTTATTATGAAAATTTACCCATTTTACTTAAACTTTGCTCTGATACCAACTTGTAAGGCCCCGCTCACCGGGCACCTTACTGTTGGTTCTTCATCGCACATATAACGTACATAATGTATATAATCATAAATCAACGCAGCGGAAATGATAAATTATATACATTCTCATTCATTCATAAAAGTCATTACATCATTGACTCGATTACAAAATACAGCTTTCTCTACTTTGTCTCTCCTCATAGGATCATACAGCGACCTCTAGAGGAGATATTAAGTTCAAAAACATAAAAATATATTTTTATACTAAAGAATATTCCTTAGGTAATTCCGTACATCGGAACCCTGACGGAATACTCTTGACACTCTCATGCAACATATTTCGTTGCATGTGCTACGCGCACGCTTCCAATGCGTGGCGAACTTATCAAAATCTAAAGGAGATTTCTTGAGTAATCTCGTTTATTCAGATCCTCAAGAAATCTCATAATGACATGCAACGTGATGTGTTGCGAATATTATGGACCCGCAACCCATGACGTTGCAGCATTATCAACTGGAGAATGCCATCCCAAAAGAGCTGAGTAGTCGCCTCGTGCCATCCTCAGCAACACTACCTGCGAACTGGAAAACACATAAAAGTCAGCGTTGCTGAGTGAGTTCTAGTTTTATAATAAAACATACTTTCATTCTCATTAACTGCTCTTTCATACATGTGTTCACACATCATACGTACACGTAGATAATATTATTATTATCTCATCATTCATTACTTACTTTCATTCGTGTACACTTCATCATTCTCGTTTACTTTCATACATACATACTTTACATACTTTCGTACGTACTTTCACTTTCATTCATACATTCATTACTTACGTTCGAACATTCATTACATTCATTCATACTTTCATTACTTTCGTTCGAACGTTCATTACATTCGGTGACATGTACAATACCCCACTTTCATCATACATACTACTGGTGCTGGACCTGTGGTGGTTAGCCACGAACGTTGTGCACAAAGCTGATCCAGTCACCTGGGGTAGGTACATGCACCACTCATCTTTCACTTTACTTCTAACATACGTTAGCCGAGTCTGTTGCAGTGCGCGACTGCTCACCTCAGTGACAATCTTATGATTGCCTGCTAACCGAGTCTCTTGCAACACGAAGTTGCTCACCTCATTATCAATCTCAATGATTGACCCGATGTACATCCTTCGGGTAGCTAACCCGTACACCGTTGAGCTAACACCTGCCAGGGGTGTGCACCTCCTTCATTTGCTTGCAAGCCTTTCTTACTTTCTTTCATTAATGCATGCATTCATTCATCATGTTCCTTCTTTCATTATCTTTCACTTTACGTTTTAATACATTCGTTTCTTTCGTTCATTCATTCACGTAAAGTTATTAAAGATAAGACACATATACATAAGGAACATACATACTTACATATCATCAGTATTCACCATCTATCATGGCAACATCATACTAACATACATACATCATACATACACTTCTACATTCACTCACATCAGCCCTGTCCGGGCGACTGAACTACCACCAGTCGCATGTCCTCCATGCGACTGGGTCATGCGATTGGGCTACTCATGCGAATGGGTACTCAAACGTGCGATTGAACTTCCTTCCGTACGACTAGACACTCTGCGACTGGGTTATATGCGACTAACTCTTAACCGTGCGACTGAACTACTCTGCGATTGAGCTTATGCGACCGAAACCCTCTGTCGCATCACCTATCGTGCGATTGAGACTCAATCGGGCGTCTGAGTCTCAGTCGGGCGATTGGACATCAACTATTACTCACTCGGCCGAATGGCCCTTCAGTCGCATAACCCTAACTGGGCAGCGACTGGAGTTCTTCATGAACAGCAGTCGCGAAACCCCCGTCCCCACAGTCACCATAAACCCATTTTCAGCCCAATTCAACCCTCCCAAGCCTTAGGGATTCCTACTAGGACCTCATACAAGCATATACTAGTCCTATTTCATACCATAAACACATTACTCAAGATTTACCCAAATGGGTCAAACTTTCACTATTTCAAAACTAGGGTTTTAATGTGTTTCCAGCCCCAAAATCGTTAGAAAACATGTAAATGAGGGGTCCTAGAACTCACATTGTCAGGTAGGAGTTGATGAGCTTCGAATTAGCTTGCTTCTCGACAATCGGGCAGCACTTTCCCCTCTTTCTTTCTCTTCTCGGTCTCTTTCTGCTCTCTTCCCGACTGAAAATGGGAAGAGAGTGGAGCTGCCCCCTTTTTATACCCACTTCTCAGTCGCATCTGGTCCAGGGGCGACTGGACCTTCAGTCGCATGAACACTATGCGATTGGACCCCAATCGCACATGTTCCATGCGGCTCATACTCCATTCGGGCGGTTGAACTCAAATCGTGCGGTTGAGCTTCAATCGGCCGAATAGCCATGCGGTTGACCTCCAGTCGCATAAATCACAGGCGACTGAGGCTCAGTCGCATAGCCTACCAAAAAGTCAGACTTCCGGGTGTTACATTTGGTTGAAGAATTTTCTGGTGAGTTAGGCAGAAAACAGACAAAGTATCCGTTGTACTGTGATAATGAAAGTGTTGTTAAACTAGCAAAGAATCCCTCTCATCATGGGAAGACGAAGCATATTCATATCAGATATCATTTCATCATAGGGCTAATCAGCAAAGGTATTATTCAGTTGAACAACATCAAGGGGAACAAGAATCCAGCAGACATGTTTACTAAGTCTGTCACGCTGGATAAGCTGAAGCTTTGCAGGGCTTCAGCTGGCCTTCAGGAATAGTTGAGAAGGTGGGGGTAACAAGGAGGAGCTAAACCAGTTCGGGTTTATTTATAAGTACAAGACAATGCTGTTGAAGACATTTTACGCATCCACGTTGAAGCAGGTTGAAGTGTTTAACGCATTCAAGTGGTGGGTTAGAGAAGATGTCTCGAAGCCCAAGTGGGAGATTGTTAAGTTGTGGGAAATTGTTAAGTTGTGGGCTCCGACCCATCTCGGTTGGGCCCGGTATTAACTGAAGACAGAATTAGGAGATTAAGGGACGGTCGCCCTGAAGCCCAGTTTGCTATTTTAAGCAAAGAGTGTTAACCCTAATTGTCTAGTTAGTATAAATATATCTCTTGTACTTGTAACAATTAACACCTCAATAAAAAGAAAACCCTAGTTGCCCCAAGTGGACGTAGGTTACACACCGTAACCGAATTTAGGTTACAGATACACCACCTAAGGACGAATTAGGGTCTAAAATGTTGCTCCAAATTCCTCACCTAGATGTGAGTCGAAGAAGAAGCAATGCAAGAGAGTGACTCATCTGGTTCAAGTTCGTCCCATGGGTGATGTAGCTTCATTTTCCTTCATCTTGAGTCCTATAGACTGCAACCAAAGATAACTCGTTAGAGGGCCCTGGAGCCTGAGCTCCGAGGGCACTCCGACGCTCAAGTCAGTGTGCGTATAAGATGTACCAAATATAAGCATATATGTGTGAGGGTGAGAATGAAGATGATGAGTATGAGATGTTAAAGTTGAAGATAAGTAGATAGTATCCTTTGAGAGAGTAGAGAGTTATATATGATTCTGTGTGTCTTACATGTCCAATGAGGATGGTATTTATAGATGTTATGACCCAAAGGAGCAGAGGTTTTGTTCTATTTTAGGTGACTTGTAGTCAACAATCCAAACCTGAACTCTCTTGGGCAAATGGTTCTATACACTTTTGGTGCAAAGGGTCCCTAACATACAATTAATGTTTTCTTGTCTCTATAGTTGACTTGAGCTTCTGACATATCTGGCTGCAACTTGCTCTTATGTCATTATCTCGTTCAGAGCTTAACCTATATACTTTGTTGTTTTATGTTATAGTCATACTCCTTGATAGCCAATAAGTGTCTTTCTTCTTTGTTAAGATATCTTCTCGTTTATTCTTGCTTTCTCAAAATCATAAGTGTTGAGCCTGGATGTTTCCCGATTCCTTATTGAGTCACGGCTTGAGGGCATACCCCTATGCCAGCCGCGACTTGAAGGCATACTCCGATGCTAGCTGCGGCCAAGGAGTATATTTTCATCTTTTGTCTTTGACTTATTATGATAGACCTTTGCTTTCATTTTCATTGTGCTAATATTGTTTGGTTCAAATCATAAATTGGACTTGGCTAAGATTTTACTTGTGAGCCGCGGTTGAGGCACTACCTCTGCGAGCCGCGACTAGCTCTTGTATAAGGTTACCGTTTGAAGTGCTACCTAGGTGTGTTACTTGTGTTATTACTATTGTTATTAATTCCGACCTTTAGGGTATCATGTTATCACACCCTCAATTTCCACGAACGGGGTTTTACCGTTAGGTGTGTGACATAACCAGGATCTCAGATAAGCATCAGTTACACCAAACGACTCGATAATTACAAACATATAAGTTGCTTGATTATAATGAAACAAACCCAACATGTTTTAGTATGCGAAAGCGAAATTAGAAAACATTTAAACAAGTGTTAAAGCAGCGCAACACACGCCCAAACCAATTTAAGTAATGTAAACGTAATTAAGCCATAAATCAGTTTTAAAGTGAAAGCAGAATGGTATGCAGTGGATGCAGTGCTCCTAGACGTGCCATATGAACAACCTGAGAGAAAACATACTAAGATCAGTACAAAGACTGGTGAGTTTACAGGCTTATCAGAAAACAATAATTAATAGTAATAAAATTCCAGATTTAGTAATCAAAGCATATAAGTAGGTAGCTAGCCTACAACAAGTCACTATGTGTATGAAGTCGCAACTGAGCTGATAGTAATAATAATGTAATGAATGCCCCGGCTGTGGAATCCCTACCACAACACTGTAAAACAGGCTAACCATTCACCCGTTTGACCTCCAGTCAAGCTAGAGCGACTAGCTCGGGCGGGGTTTGTCAAACCCAGTAGATCTACTAACAATCACCTCGCTAGTAACATATTAACGGTCCGAAGAGGCGTAGTATAACACCATAGTATCAGGTATATGCAGTATTACGAAATCTAATGTATTGTATTGTTTATGTAAAACATCATGTTTCTCTCCCACAAAAAGAGTGTATAATGTAAATAGTGGGGCTGTAAACTCACCTTAGGGTGCATGGCAGACAATGAAACCAATTACCACAACAGTAACCTCAACCTATTACACAAATAGGTTTATAAGTTTGTGTACAAAACATCCTTACAATGTCCCCATATCACATAATGTTCAACACAATCAACGCATAAAATCAAGATTTGACAACACTTCACACAAGAATTCATTATAAATCATCTATACATAATTTGAGTTGAATCTACTTAGAGGTGTTCCAAGACTCGTGGGGATACTTCCCAAATCATTTATTTTAACCATAACTTCATTAAAATACAAACCATGTATCAAAACACTTGACCCTTTGTTTGCTGTAAAAAAAACAGTTTTGACCTACCTTCACTAAAAAGACAATAAATTGAGTTTTACACGTCCAATTTAAGTGTGGTTGAACTTTATGGAAACTAGATTTAAAAATACACAATTTGGACCCAAGAAACACAGTGATTGAGTTTATTATCATCAAGTTACAACGTGCACAAGTTGACTAATAAAATCTGCAAAAAATAAGAGAGCATTAAATTTTAGACCTAACGTGCATCCTAACAGTGTTCAATGACTTCACAAGACCATGTTATCAAAAAAAGAAGTTTAGAAACTCATTCAAATGTTTTTACACATTCATAAGTTTTAGAGAAACCCAAACCACACGAGTTATACCCAAACCCTTTTTCTATGAACTTACCGAATTGGACTAAATACGAATGGAGGTTGAAACTACATCAAACGAACTCGGAATTGAGTGATTCAAGCTTCCACGCGTCCGTATCGCAGAGATCTACCTTCACCTCCACCTTCTGCCGCCGTTTTCAGCCTTATCCACCGCCAGAAAAATTAGCAGTCACCGAAAAACGTCCTAGGCGCACTGTTCTGTTCGGAAAAAGAAAAATCAGACCACCGGGTCTTAAAATGAAAATCCCAACGGTGAAAACCTTCGCCTATGTGTCTAAAACATCCTGTACAAATTTGGGATCGATTCAACGGTTATGTAAGGACCTGATCCTAGGAAACCTCACAGTTGGTCATTCATAGCAAAAACATAGATTTAAAGCATTCATTTACTTATATATGCATATATTTATATATTGCAGCGGAAAGATGTAGTGATTGCAATTCATTACAACGCAGTTAAATTAAAATATAAACATTGTCTTTAACTATCAAAAGTATTTAAAGTCCTATTAAATTCTTCTCCATCAGGGATGTCAGTCTTTGAATGCCAAGAAGCTTCAGATCCATGCTCCCATCCCTTAAGCCCTAACGCTCACCTGTCAACTGATATGCATACAAAAGTCAGCTTCGCTGAGTGAATTCTAGGTTTACTTTGTTAAATAACTTTTATAAGAGGTTTTAGCTTTAACAGTTAAAAATAATCATCATTTATCAGAACATTAATACACACGGGCTATCACTTTATCGGTACTTTACCATTATTTGTTAATTATTACTCTTCTTTATCCATCAATTCCCTGTCACTATCGGTGCCTATGATAAACACAGGACTTTACCGACACGCCAATATAGGCCTTACTGTCGTACCCAATCAGGCCATTATTGTCATGCCAATTCATGGCCTTACTGACCTGCCTGTTTGAGCATTTACTTTATCAGGGTGAGGGTACAATAGATGCAACCCTCCTTTATCAATTGCTTGCAAGGTTTTACTTTCTCAAGGTACAAGTTATGGGCCCAATAACAGTTCTTTAAGTTTCACTTATATCTTTAGTTTTCACATGCACTTAACACATAATAAGAAGCAAACTCTTAGTCTAAGCATTCACATTTCGTCAACCATGAGAGATAAACCAGATAACCGACCCTCCGCAGGACAGCGGGGGTTAGGGGGCGGCAGCCCCTGATAGCGGGGTTCTAGGGGCGGCAGCCCCTAGTGGGGTCCAAGGGGCAACGCCCGAAAATTATTTCGAACTATTTAAATGGCACATTTTACTTTAGAAAATTTTATTTTCTTGATAAAAGGTCTTAAAAACCGTCCTCATAAAAGTATGTATTTTAGTATGCATATCACCCCAAAACATTGAGAACGGGTAAAGGAGGGGTCTAGAACTCACCTGAACTTAGCAAAATAGCTTCAATTCTAAGTCACTTAAGCTATAGTCCGAATACACGAGCTGCACGGAAGTTAATACACAAAAACGTCATTTTCTTCACAATTTCGCTGACAGTTTCGCTGACAGTTTCGCTGCCAGTTTCGCTGTCAGTTTCGCTGCCAGTTTCGCTGGCAGTTTCGCTACTAGTTTCGCTGGATGAACAAAAATGAAGAAACAGTCCGTTTTTAACCCAAAATCTTAACTTTTTACGTCCAAATCCTTGGTTTACCTTCCATGAAACCATTTCTAACCTTTTTACACGTTTTCATACGTAAAAATTTGAACTTTATGTATTTTCTTTGAAACTTTTCAAAACCCAAAACCCTAGAATCCGGGTTTGATCTACAAAAGGGCTTAGAGGTCGATTCTTACCTGGATTTGTTGCTTCTTTCTTATGTTTTGATGCTCCAACACCCAGATCTTCAATCTTTTAACCTTTGAAACTCCAAATCTTGTGTTTTCTTCACTTTCTCTCTCTACTTTCTCTCTCTATGAATTTTGGGGGCTAGGGTTGCAAATGCTGGAATGGAGGCTGCTCATGCATGTTTAAGGCTGATTAAGGGCCCTTAACCCATCAAAACATAGCCCATTAAGGTTAATATAGTCCATTGCCCACTAATTTTCCTTTCTTTCTTAAATTAACCCTTAAAAGCCCATTATTATTAAATGGCTTGCTTCGGGAAATTTCAAGGCGTTACAGGTTAGATCTCCGGAGATCGTCGGATCTCTGCTACAATGTTCTTGAAAACGGGAATAGAAGTTGTGGGGGATGATTTTTGGATAATTGGAGGTTAGGGTTGGGTTTTGCATGGTAACATGTATTATTTTGCATTAAGGTTCTTCGTGGGCTTTTGGGTCGGGCCGGATTGTCTTCTAATTTTGTTTAGTTGTTAATACAATAACGGTTATCTATTTATAATAATAATTATTATTATTTAATAAAGTCGTAACGAGGGAAATGTTAAGTTAAATAAACGAGGTAACTTGAGATTTAGAGTTGTCACACATGTTGTATTTGGGGTGGTACCCCAGAAACACTACAACAAAGTAATTCAATTATAAAACACTACCCATCACTTTAGAGAACTACAATACATAAGGGACAACCAAGAAACTACCCACTAACTTTATCCTAGTATTAGAGAAGATGACAACTAAAGTACTAATCAAATTGCATAAGGTACAACTAATAATAGCAGACTTGAATGAGACGTGGAAGTTGCTTTGAATTTCGTTAAACTTCCTGCATAAGAGCAACCCATTTTACTAACTTATCCATGCAAATGGTTAAGTACTTGAAAATCCATATACACGATCCAAATTAACGGGTATGAGTTTAATGTTTTATGCTTAGTGTGGTGTGAGATGAATGGCATAATGAAGCACGTTGTTTTATGAGCAAAAAAGCATAAAAAGTCAGCTAATCGTTCACTCTCATTCTTGCCATATAAACTTCTGGCAATAGTTGATCATCTGAGGGCAAAAATTTATCGTCTTTTTTTAACATTATTATTTTTTCACTTGCAAGAATCTAAACTAACATTGATTTTGTGGACGATAACACCAAGTCCACTATATATGCTACAAGGCCATAAGCACAACTTATCTTCTTTTAGTTAAAGACTACCATCAAATGAGATGTCTTGTTCATTGATTGTCATTTAGCATCTTAATTGCATGTTAAAAATCTTTTAGTTGCCTCAAAAACTGTTTTATGAATATTTAACGAGCGGCTTTGGTGTTAACTATGAAAATTAACTTGTTAGTTCTCTTTCCATCAATGTGAAAAACTTTAAAAAGTAAATACAAATATATTCACTTGACATGAAAAAGAGAGAACTCGTTTATGTTTTGTCTAATTTTATATAATAAGAGAATGAGCTCTACATGAGAAGAACATGTTTTCTCTAGCTCGTTGGCCATCAATTATATCAATGGTGAGAGACACGGATAATTGTGAAGTCTCTTTTTGATGAACCATGTACAACGTAGGCCATCAATTATATCAATGTGGCTTCAGCAAAATCTGAATTCACATATTTTGTTTTCATTTTTTATAAAGGGCAATTGCATATATCACCCTTTAAACTTGTAAAATTATATATTTTCTCAAACCACGCTTAAAAAGCATTGTACATGTGTATTGAGAACTTGTATTTTGGGTAAATATATAAAATTTCAGATGGATTGAAGGATATATCATATATTTAATTTTTCCTTTTTATAATATATCTTACATAATTATTATATTATTTTTTCACATTTAAAAGAAAAATAAGAATATTTAAGACTTTGATAATTGTTTCTTCGAAGTTCGATACTCAATTAGACAATTACTCATGACTCACGAATGAGGGGTGGATTGATATTTGATGATGGGCCAAAGGCCCAAACCCCGGTCCAAGTTGGACACTTAACTGAAAAACCTACCTGATTAAAGTTAAACACCATATTTTCACTTTTTTCATATTCGATATTATCTCAGGATATAAGTATGTGTTCTTTAGGTGCTCCTTTGTTCTAAATTGATCGATCCTCAGTATAAATACCAACTTATCATTCAAAGTATGAACTAGAATATACTACATATAAGATGGGTTTTGATATTTTTAATCTTGTTACCGATTATAAAAACGTATCGCAAACTCGTTTGGTGTCATCCCAATCGTCTCAAGAGTAAACCTATAACTGAAAAAAACCCCGTAGCTCAACCCAAAATTTATATATTTTTAAATTGTGTTGGGTTACCTTAACACAATAACTTGGGTTGAGTATCATTGGCATATAATAGTTATTATAAGAATTAATGAAAATGAAAGTTGTAAATAGCATGCAAGCCGTTAAATACCATGATTAAAACTAGAATCATTAAGACAGCATCTTTATTCATCTATGGGGACAATGGTTGGCTGTGTTTTTTTCTTTTTTTTTAACGGTTATTTGGAATATCGATGGTTCTTTATACCATTCGATTATCTTCATAACTCGAGTATAAACCTAAGGACTCCAGACTAGCACGTATCCATACAGAAGCTCATACATTAATCCACCTCTATCAGTTCTGAACTTGGAACCACCTTAGAAGAAACGCCACTTTAGATAATAAAACCCTATGGTTCAATTTGGAACCCTTTTTTTCTCAAAAGCCAGTTATATATAAAAGTATATAAAATCATTAAATAATATATAATATATAATACTTTGTATATAAAGGGTATTAAATAATTACATATAATCAGGTATAAAAAATATGAGGCATTTACATGTTTTCCCCTTCTATAATAATTAATTATATATTTACCCAAGCCAAAAATCAATCACACATTTTCTCTTTCTATTACATCTATATTATATATTTACCCATTTTATTAAAAAATATGACGCATTTACATATCGTACCTGTATTTTTACTAAAGTATTTTTACATCAAGTAACATCATCAGTTACATATTTCTCCAACCTAATACCATCAAGTACATATCTCTTTATATTCGAGTCTTCCTTTACAAATAAAAAAATAAAATTACTTCTCCAAATAAGAAAGTTTAGAACTTCATTTCTAAACAACAATTGATAATCAAAAATTATATATTTATATATTTAAATACAAAACACAATTATCAAAGTTTTTAATAATTATAATAACAAAATATTAATACATAAAAATCATTTAGTAAAAACAATATAAAATAGTCGGTTATTAGGTTGGTTTTAATTAGATGAATAAATATGTAATATATATGTTTTATAAATAGGAAAATATAAAATATTTTTTAGTTTGGAAAAATATGATAGTCCTAATAAAAGAATTAAATTGTATACAGGTGAGCTTAGTTTTATAATTTTATTCACTAACTAAACTTAAAGTTATTTAATTTCAAACGAGGGCAACTAAAGGTAATTTAAAACTAAAAATCATTAAAAGGGTTGCCGTCAACCAGCTGGGCTAGACCAGTTGGCCACCTCAATGAGTGATAATAATCTAGTGGCCTAAGGTCGCGAGTTCTATCCTGAGGGGAGGAGGGTTTACCCACATTCCGCGGGGTTCCCGCCTGGGGGTACCGAGTCGGGTCTACCGAGGCCGCTCCGGCCGTTTGATCAGGGTAAGTCCTACGGGCACACCCACACCCAGTGGGGATCCGGGGCTCGAAATCGCGAGGATTGTGTGGTGACCCCTCTGGGTACCGCTGAGACGTTTACCTTCCAAAAAAAAAGGGTTGCCGTCGGGTACGGCCTGAAAAGATGCACTAATTTTATTCACTGACTAAAAATCGATAAGGTATTCATGATATGTAAATAAAGAGAGGTCATGGGTTCAACTTTTAACCTGAGCAAAATGCTCAGGGATGAGTCAGAGAGTTTGTTAACAATAAGTTTTCTCCTGGGGGTGTTAAGAGTACGGTCCTAACTAAAAACGGATATGTAAGCCAATTAAGATAACACCTATAAACTAGGATCTGACTTGAAAAAAAAGTAAACATCTCGGAAATGAATTAGGTGAATCGAATGGAGGTTATTATGGTGACGTGGCTGAATCTCAACCCTTACTTTCACCCAATTCTCGGTTGCCTATTTATTTCTTATAAATTTATAATATATTATTAAGGTGTATATGCTGTAGAGACCAACGTCGCAACGTGTTGCAAAATATGACCCATCTTTTGACGTTTTTTTTTTTTTTTTTTTTTTTGTATTTTAGCAAATACCTTATTTTGAGGTTCTAAATACTTATAATTAGATTTTACAATGAATGGTTTTCAAAAAACTTTCTAAGTGGTAAAATATTGAAGTTCTATGATGAATAAATACATATATATTTAAAAGTAGCATTATAAAGTTTGTTAGTTATCTGTTAAAAAACCAATAACCCTTAGTGTAACTGGTTAAGATGAGTTATTTATGATATGTAAATATAAAAAATCACGAGTTTAATTCTTACTTTGAGTAAAATGTTTAGAGTTAAGTCAGTGAGTTTTTCTAATAATAAGTTTTCTCTTGAGGGAGCCAATGAGTTTTCCCAATAATGTATTTTCCTAAGAGGGTTGAGGTGCGTTCCTGACTGAAAACAAATGGATGAGCCAGATTAAAATAACACATATTTTCTAAAGCAATATCATACATTTATCGTTTAAAAAGAAAGTTATTTGTTCAAAAGATACTATAATATTTTCTAAAGCAATGTCAAATATACATTTGTTGTTTAAAAAGAAAGTTATCTGTTCAAAAAATACTATCTTTTATATTGAACATGCAAAAGATATCAATATCTGTTCAAAAAATACTATCTTTTATATTGAACATGCAAAAGATATCAACTAATGTGTTTTTGTTCCTAAGAGAAATGTTGAAAATTAATAATGTTACATCTAAGATTATAAAAATTTCATGAATCGATACTATAACTTATCTTGATTGTTCACAAATATATAACGAATCATGGTTTACTTTTACGCTTATTCATTACGACTGTTAAGTTGTAAAAGTCAATCGTCAATTTTGGTTAGCATTCACTAAGGTTGCAAGTGGCATAACGTCACAATCATCGAAAGAACCATTGTTTTCAATCATCTTAAATGAAATTACACATGAAACAGTTGTTTTTAAATTTGATTATTGAACAAGTTTCTTGTCTAAAACATTGACAAATACATTTTTCCACCTAGAACTGTTAACATAACTTCAATTTTGTACTAATCCTTCTAAAAATCCAATAATATTGTATTATTCTTTTTCCCACTTTAATTTATGTTGTAAAGTGTAAACTACTTGTCATATCTTGTTGAAAGTAACAACCAAGGGTAGGTTCAAATGTTCAATATATGGTTCCAAAATCTTTACTCCCCACATAAAGTTGCAGTACCAATCATGTTCACATTTATTGATATCGTCTATTACCTCAGTAAGTTACCGAGGGTTATATAAAATAAAATATTAAATAAATCTCATGAAGTGAAAAGACTTGAAATATGATTAGTGTAGATTTAATAAAATTTGTAATGCCAGAAAACTTGGTGTTAAAATTTTTTACTTGTTATATACTTACATTATCAAAATTATATTCAAACATAATATTTTTAATGACAGAAAACACGCTAATTCCATCAAAACTACACAACTAACAATAATTACGTGAAAATTGTATCAAGAGGAGAGCCTTGACATAATGAATAATAATATGGTGGTCCAAACACAACCAACCACACTAAAAATTGTAGTAAAATGAGTCACGATAAAAGCAACACCGTGAGCTAGTGTTAGAGTCTACACAAATGACATATAAAACATTTCATATACATTATTTTCGACACGAACACCCCTTACCATTTACCCCTAAAACCTAGTTACTGCTCGTTTTATGCGATTTGAACCCGCACTAATGGTTAAGAATCTACATCAGATATCAACAGGTCAAAACCGTATCCGCTTCGCATAACTTATAACGAATAGTAAATAGTAAATTATTCATAATTAGGTCACAACTCTACCTACCCACCTCTTTGATGACTGGTGGTTGTTAAATTTGAATGCCATTGCTTATTTAAACATCTTTCTTCATTTAGATTTTTCATTTTTTTCTCTGCTGCTTCATTTTCAACAAAGAGTAAGAACTCAATCTTTCCTTAACACACACATACATGTTATATTCATATATTTATTATAGTCACTAAGCTCAAAGTTCGTGAATTAATTGTGTACAGTGGATTCAGAAATGGTGAAGGTGGATGATGTCTCTTTTCCCACAAAGATCACAACCACCAAACCCTTGTCTTTGTTTGGACATGGTATGTATGTTTTATTAACTATAAAAACTAAATGACCCAACAAAGTCTTGAAACATATTCATTGATCTTTCGCTTTTTGTTGGTTGAATCAGGAATTACCGACATCGAGATTCATTTTCTACAAATCAAGTTCACCGCCATCGGAGTTTACTTCGATCCGGAGATCGTAGGTCATTTGCAGAAGTGGAAGGGTAAATCAGGAACCGAATTGGCCGAAGATGATGAGTTCTTTGATTGTGTTATTTCAGGTGAATTCCAACTTAAGAAAGTAATATAAAGTTGATATTCTGATAACATACCTGTACGTTTAATGATATCAAGGCGTATAGTAAATATATTTTATTCTAGTAAAAAAGAGTTGGTAAATGTGAACTTAATTAAGAAAGTAATATAAAGTTGATATTTTGAGAGCATGTCCGTAGTTTAACGATATCAAAACCTACATTTAAAATGTTTATTTATGGTAAAAGAGAGTTATATTTTGTTTTATTGATTATTTGGTTATTAATGGGTTTATGGTGATGTTGATTCATATCTATGCAGCACCTGTTGACAAATACTTGAGAATTGTGGCGATCAAAGAGATCAAGGGTTCGCAATACGGTGTACAACTCGAGAGCTCGGTGAGGGACCGATTGGCAGCCGATGACAAGTATGAAGACGAGGAGGAGGCGGCACTCGAGCAGATTGTGGAGTTCTTTCAGTCGACGTACTTTAAAAAAGATTCGGTGATTACATTTAGCTTCCCGGCAACATCAAACACTGCTGAGGTAGGCGATACACCCATGGTTTTGAAAACCGGACCGGACCGACCGGTTGGACCGGGAACCGGACTCCAGTCCGGTCCGGTTCGGTGCTTAAAGCCAGTTAAACGTTGAAGCAGTGGTCAGACCGGTTGAGCCGGTCGCACCGGCGGTCGGACCGGTTGAACCGGTTTTCTTATATAATTTTTTTTTTGTAATTTTTAAATATATTTATAAAAAATAATTATAATTTTATACGGTTCTTATATACGGTCCGACCGTTGAACCGGTCTAACCGGCGGACTAATAAGACGTCCGGTTCACTGTTTGGTGCGGTTTTAAAAAGAATAGATACACCTACCATAAATGTAGGACTGGTGTTTGAATACCTATAAAAGAAAAAGCTATGTACCATAAAGTAATAATTTTTTCATAGGATTTTCATTTATCTCTATCCATATATAGTTACAATAAACAACAATAATAATTAATTAAGAAATACAGAGAATAATAATCCTAAAATAATTTTAACAAATAATGTAATATATATCACATTAGTTTTCTATCTTTAACCCTCTTAAGGTCGACTGTCCATGGAAAGTTATATTCTAGTTGATGTTATTAATTAGCAGGGTATTGACGGGTCCTATAAGTTTTCTAATAACAAGTGTTATGTTTATTTTGACAGATTGGGTTTTCGAGTGAGGGGAAAGAAGAACCGAAGACAATGAAAGTCGAGAACGGGAACGTGGTGGAGATGATAAAGAAATGGTACTTGGGCGGCACCACGGCTTACTCGCCTTCAACCATTTCATCTTTGGCCAACACTTTGTGTTTGGAGTTGTCTAAATAATTATGAACGATTAATTTTCTTTTGTGTGTACCCCTATTTGGACTTCCGATTTCAAGTTTGTGGACGATCCAAAATAATAATTCAATTTTCAAATCATGGTTGATGGATCTAGCTAGGTACATTTTGGGTTGGAGAGTTTAATGTGTGCTAAATTGCAAACATTATAATCCATTATAGAGAATGGACAACATGGGTAATAACTTGTTGATTTTGATGGATGTTAGATGTTTTGGTTAATCATTGTTATTGTTGTGGTAATTACTAATTAGTATTGTATCAAGTGATTCAATTGGTAAAATCATGTAACTTAGAGCATAACGTTATAGAATTTTATTTATGATTTTATTGGAGAGAAGGTGGTGTGAAGGAGAGAGATGATCCAACCAAAGGCTCGAGGGCCAATGGTAGTGGATTTTTCCAATTAAATTGGCATGGGTTCAATTGTTCGAACATCATTGTGTTAAAGCAAAATTAAGTGGAGTAGTTAGTGTTGTCTCTTCAAGATCTTTGCGTTAATATTATGTACATACTCGAGATATAGTGTGTTGTGTGATGGTTATCTTGTCATCTTACCTTTCTAGCATCACAATAGACATCTATTACTACAGTAATGGAAAAATAAGTGTGAATATAAGTAACTCTACTAGTGGGAGACGTTATTAGAGAGCCAACATGACAATAAATTAAAAAATGTATCATTACTAAGAGTTCACAAATCCAAAATTCATGTAGAACCAACTAAAGTCCCACAATGAACAGAGGGGACCTAAATTCTTATAAGCAAATTTCCCCCTTTAAGAGTGAACTATAATATCAATCTTAGATAAACTATTACTTGTTAGGGTTGGGGGATTCCATCTTTCTCTCATTTTCATCTTTTACCTTTTATCGTTTTTACGTAGACGTCACGTAAACCATCCACAAATCATCCCTAAAGTGTTGAAATGCATCCTTCATCGATCATTAAACAGTTTTTAATTATATTTATTTAACATACCCCACTCTCTATTTCTCACTCCCTCAAATGCACTCCAACCACCCTTAGAATGATTTTTCCATATAAATTACATACGGGTCAGCCAGTCCCGGCCGATGAGCATAGGGAATCTATACTTGAGCGTTTAACTGGGCCCCTGACGTTATATATGATAACATTTCCATTTTGGTATGTATAAAAGAATCAAACTTCAAGCCACCAAAGACATTATGTTAAGAGAATCGACATTCAATGAATTCAAACACGTGAAACTTGTTTTAAACCATAAAAGAGCAATGTAAGAGGCATCATGGCTAGCACGTGACACATCAACAAATCCATATGGTATGATGTATGAACTATATGATATAAATTCTTATGTAATAAGTCAATCATCACGTCTAGCTACCCAAAAACAAAATTAGTCACAGATCAAATCAGTTTGAGGAGTTGAAATTTTGAATCTTTCATCTGTGCAGTGGGTAACCATCTCAAACCACAACACAACAAACCCATAGATCAAATTGCAGCAATATTTTAGAAGTGAAAACTAGTTAATCCGAATTAAAAGTGCGGATGTCATTTGCATATAAATTAGTCGTTGTATACTTGTATTAGATCACATTCTCATTTTAAACATCTAATTGTGAATTAATAGCTATACCGGGTTAGAAATTCATGTATTATATAGGTAGAAAAATTTAAAATAGTAAAATTATTAGAATTTATTAATATTTTATATGTTACATGTCATTAGCAATTAATAAAATAATAAATAATAATAAAATTTAAAAAGTATAAATAACAAATAATAAAAATAAAAATTATAAATTTATAGTTTAAATAGTATAGAATAGAAATGTTATAAATTAGTATGTTTTAATAATTTATTAAAATAAGAAGATCTGTATTTTGAATATTATTTATCTAGTTTACTTAATTAAAATTAATTTCATTTAACAAGAGAAATTTGTGGGAAACAAAAGTTTAGATTTCATGAAAAGTTATCACGTCCCTCAAAAGGTTTCTTTATTAGACACTATAGATTACCGCCTCAAATACATATATCTTAAAATAATAAAACACATGCTTCTAATTTTACTTCTAAATCACATCACTCTCAAAGGGCTGTTTGGCTATTAATGGTCATTAGGATATTAACTCTAAATGATTTATATCTTCTTAATGGTTAAGAGTTAACTCTAATCCTAAATGGTTAAAAAATTAAGGGGTTGTTTGGCAGCATTTGAATCTCTTTTAATGGTTCAGATGTCTGAATGGTTCAACACTTAATGATTCAGACTATTTGTTTTACGAGCAAACAATCTAAATGATTCAGACATTTGCCTCTGAATTGTTAAACATTATACTAATGTTGAATGCTTAAAAGGTCTAATGCTAAATGGTTAAGACCTTTTATCTGAATTGATTAGACATTTGCCTTTGAATAGTTAAGTGATATACTAGCTCTTAATGGTTCAGATCTTTTAACGGTTCAACACTTAATGGTTCAGAGCACTTATTGGTTCATCACTTAATCATTTAGAACTGTTAAAAATACAATTTTATTTCTCCAATTTGATGTCCTATCCAACCTACTTAATTGTTTCCTTTTTATTTTTTCATGTTTGGGCCATTGTTGCTATGGATGCTATGTATGTTTCTTGATGGGCCAATGTCTAAAGCAAGGAGGCCCATGCTCCTTAGTGTAGTTCGATGATAGCTGTGTGGATGAAACGGGAAGATCAGTAGCAAAGGGCTCCACTACTTCTCTCGGCCCTCAGCAGCCTTGCTCGAACCTCGGCCTTGGCCTCTCTCGCTGGTCCGGCCCTTTTCTTCTAGGGTTTCGATTGAAACCCTAAACCGTCTCCATTTAAACGATGGTGGTTCCCTGTTCGGGTAGCCCCTTGTTCTGCGATTGATTATGTATCTCTTAGAACTTGTTGGTTCCAAACTTTACTGTTCGAACAGCTTGATGAAATTGGTTGTTCATCCTCTTTTTTGATATCAAATTGATACTTTTGACATGGTATCAGAGCTACTTTGGCTCTGATTGCCTCTCTTTGATTCTGTGGCTTCCGCTTGGCTGGTTCAAGATTGTTTTTGATTCTGATCTGCTTGAGTCTGTGATTGTGGCTCGATTATGATTGCTCACGGCTGTGATTTTGGCTCAATTTTGATTGGTTGCTCACGGCTGTAACTTCTAGCTCACGACTGAAGCACTTCTGTTGGGGTTCTAGGATTAAAAACCTAGATCTGTTGATGAAGTCAGAGTACCCACTTGGGTGGTGCTAAGCGACTACAAGATTAAGAGATCGGTTCTGGTTGCTCCACCTAAAGATTTGGAATACCCTAACCTGCATCACGGATATTTCTTTGTTTATGCATTGTTTGGGCTGGGTTAGGAGGACCAGCGCTATTTTTTTAGGGAGAGCCATCCCCTGTCTCGATTTTGTGTGCATCTATTTGTGGTTCCTTTCTTGTTTCTGTTCTATCTGCTGTTGTGTGCATCACGTGAGTGTGCTTGGTTGCGTGCTTGCATATTCTTTGTGCGTGTGCCTGTTTGTTATCATACCGTACCTACTGTTATGGCTGATTCTGAATATGTTATTCCACCTTCTACTGAATCTGGTCCTGTTGTTATGTCTGAAACCCTTATAAGTAAGCTCGATGCTAGTGACCCTCTATACTTACACCCTAGCGATTCCAGTAACCTAACTATAGTAAACATAAAATTAAAAGGAACTGAAAATTATATAGTGTGGGCAAACGCAATGAAACTTGCTCTTCAGGCTAAAAATAAGATTGGGTTTATAGATGGGTCATGTAAAAGAGCTACTGACAATGAGATTCTTGCTATACAGTGGGATAGATGTAATTCTGTTGTTCTTACCTGGCTCCTTAATTCAGTGGTTGAGGAACTTTATGTCGGTCAAGTTTACTCTAAATTGGCGTCTGAGGTTTGGGGGGATTTAAAAGAAACATATGACAAAGTTGATGGATCTGTTGTATTTGACTTACATCAAAAAATAAACTCTTTAAAACAAAGTTGGTGGTTTTTCTCTTAAAAGAAACATTGCAGGATCGATTATGGGTGGTTTTTCTCTCAACTCACTGTGAATAACACTCAGCAAGTAGTCTATAAAGAGTTTATCACAATATAACAAGTAAGAAGCAGTAAGAAAATTAACACAGAAAGTAAATTTTCAAGGTACTTTATATATTGCTTCTCAACTCAAAGGATTACAAGACTCTTGGACTCAAATCACTTATCTAAAGAGTTACAAGGAGAAGATATATATAATACTACCTACAGCCGGGCATACTTTGATACCAGCTGGACACCTCTAACCTTACATCTATACTACAAGACTCTAGGTGAGGTCTTTCAGACATTTTGCCTGAGAGTTGGTAGTCAGGACATGTCCCTGACTTACCTTTTGTCACAAACTAAAGTTAGTAACATGTACTAACATAAAAAGGTGAACAGTAGAATAAAGTATGGTTAATAACATGGCTCTTTAGGAAGGTGCCATGTTGTATCAAAGGTCTGCAGTGGACTGTCAGGGACCATACTTTTATCTGCTGGACATAGCATTGTCTTCCGAAGGATAAAGTGCTTCGGAAGTATAACTTCTTCCGAAGGCACCTATACTTCGGAAGACTGCTTCTTCCGAGGCTTGGAGTCTTCTTTGTCTTTGGAAGCAGACTTTGTCTTCAGCTCTTTCATCAGACTTTGTCTTCGGAAGCTTTCAGACTTTGTCTTCAGCTCTTTCATCAGACTTTGTCTTCGGAAGCTTTCAGACTTTGTCTTCAGCTCTTTCATCAGACTTTGTCTTCGGAAGCTCAGACTTTGTCTTCGGAAGATAGTCTTCAGCTGTTGGCTTCAGCTGTTGTCTTCAGCAGTTGACTTCAGCTTTTGCCTTCAGTTGATATCTTCAGCTGTTGTTCTTCAGACTCTCGGAAGATCTCATGCTCAGCTTCGGAAGCCTTTGAATGTAGTACCAAAAATGACTATGTGAAGTGGTTTTGGTTGCACCAGCCTCATCATGATCCAACAAACTCCCTCTAGGATGATGCTACCAAAACTTCACTTCCCTCTTCTTCTCAAAGCTCTCAGCACCATGGAAAGTAGGTGTTTATCAGTGTCTTCATTCTTTCCTGATGTGGTGCTGAGAATCTTGTACAGATCCTTGGTAGATAGAACCTCCACTCTGTCACCTTGGATTATGTGTACCCTTTGTTGTGGCCCTCTGAAAAGAGTTAGTTGATGGGAACTATAGTCATATTCCCATCTAACTATTGGTTCCAATTCAGGACCTTCCACCATCTGTAGAAAGGCTGTGCCTTTGGTGGTCGGTCTTTCCTTGTCTTCCACTCCTTTCAGCTTCAACTCTTCTTCAATCTTAGCTCTTCTACTTTGTTCAGCCAAGTGGAGACCGCTGATATGATTTCTGATATGTGCAGCAGTCTCAGAGTTGGAGGGATTGGAGAATGGCTTCTCTGCAAGCTCAGCAAGGTCAAATCTGATGAGATGCAAAAGAGAGGTGGCATTGAGCCTGTTGGTTTCACCATTCTCCCTTTCCACAACAAAGTTGTGAGAAGGTTCATCGAACCTCCACTGGATTATAGCATTCCTAGGTCCAGGAGATTGACTAGAAATCCTGTCCTCTTTTCTTGTATCCAGTAGAGTCACCAGTCTCCTTCTTAGTCTCTTCTCCTCAGCATTGAGGGTATCGGAGTTGAGACCAAGAAGTCTTGCAGCCTGGCCCAAAGTATCTCTAGGCAACTCAAGAAATTGGCCTAGAATGAGGGAGCTTGAAGAGTTATCAACATAGGTGATGTTGATAAGCTCTCCCTCATAGGAGATGCTGCTCAAAGTGGTGCAGTTAATGAGCCTTGTCTTGAACTCCTTTATTTCCTCAAAGGAGAGATGTTGAGGAGGCTGAGGGGATGATCTTGGTTTTTGTTGGGTAGGCTTAGGTTTAGTGGTTTTGGGTTGTGTTTTGGGTTTTAGGATGGGGAGTGTGGGTGGTTGAGGTGATGTGGTAGGTTTGGGTAGAGTTGTGGGTTGAGGGGTGAAGGTTTCATCAGTATGTTCGGTTTTGATGGGAAAAGGGATTGGTTCTGGTGTGGGTTGTGGTTTAGGGGTTGGCTGTGGTTGAGTGGCTGGGATGAAGACCATTCCCTGTACCCTCCTGTACATCTCCTTCCTTTTCCCTAAACGGATGTCAGCTTTGATTTCACTGACTATCCGCTGGAGTGTCCTTTCGGACATAGATCCCACCTGCTTACCAGAGAAGCCATGAGCCCGAAGATAGTCTTTCATCCAGGCTTTGTCATTGGACTTCTTAGTGGCAGTGACCCACTTCTCTTCTTCCCTCCTCTTCTTCTCCCTCAACTTCTCCCTAGCAGCCTTCTTCCTTTCCTTCTCCATTTGATCCTGCTCTTTGTTGTGGAGCAGCAGGATCATGTCATCATCATGTGGAGACAGTTCAGGAAGACTGAAGCCTCTTGAGAGTAGGAATTTGATCCTATCCTCTCTTAGCTTCAGGGCTGCCTTCCTTCGCTCTTCTTCTTCCCTCTCCAAGGCTAACCTGGCTTCTTCTTCTTGTTTTAGCCTGGTTGACCTCTCCAAAATCACCAACTCCTCTAGTGGTAGCAGGAGTATCTCCTCATTGGCAGCTCCTAGGCTGATGAGTTGGTCAATGAGTGATGTCCTTCTCTTTTGGTTGATCTCTTCCTGATTGGCTGCAGCTGCCTTAGAACTAGCAGCTAGCAGCTTTTTAGTAGGAAACCTACCTTTCTTTTTGAGCTTCTCAATCCTCTCCTCCTCCTGAAGCTCTTCCGCAGTTAATTTTCTTTTTTCTTTGTCTTTGGCAGTGCTTGACTGTGGTGGTTCTTGGATGGAGGGTTGTGATTGAGAGAGAAGTTCAGCTGGTGTTTGGGTTGGAGGAATGTCAGAAATGTCCTCCCTGCTCACCTCAGATGCTATTTCAGCAATAACATCTGTGATGGTCAGTTCCTCGGACATCTGAAATAAGCCTTCCGCAGCTTCTATTTCGGCCTCGGAAGACTTTTCTTGTTCTTCCAAGTCTTCCATGTCAGCTTCGGAAGCTTCAGCTTGAGCTTCGGAAGATAAGACTGCTGCAAGTTCTGTCCCAACTGTTTCAGTTGCTGGGCCATCAGTCCCCATTTCCCCTTCGAAGCTAATCTCAGGTTCCATGTGGACCTTAGGTTGACCAACTTCTTCCACAGTGGTAGAAGGTGCAGTCAGTCTTTGAAGCTCCTCAGCCCCAAAATATATAAGTGTGGTGTCGGGGCTGGGCTGTTCTAGGGATGATCTCAATACAAACTTTGTGAAAAGTTTGTAGAGATCTTGAAGCATTTTTTAGTTAATCTCTAGAAAAGATTGAGATGACTCAGGTAGTGTGATGAGTTGGGAAGTAAGGGATTGGGTCTGTGGTTCCTCAATTGTTTGTCTCTGAAATTTCTCCCCCTTTTTGGTAGCATCATCTTGAGAGCTAGATGAGCTAGAGGAAGAAGTCAGTGAGACCTGAATTGGTACATGCCTAACAGACCTCTCCGTCTGTTTCTCAGCTAGTTTGGCCTTGAGTGTTAATCTTAAGTTGCTGAGTGGCAGTCCTTGATTCTAAGATCCTCACCTGTGATTCCAGGTTGGAGACCTTAGAAAGCAAGTACTGAAGTGTTAGTTGCATACTTCCCTCATCTTCATGAGAAGAATCACGGGGAGATGAGATAACATACCTAGTATGCTCAGTCTCACCACCAGATATGGCTTCTTGGCACCCTGGATACCTTTGCTCAGAGTCATCTCTTTCAGAGATGTCAATGGGAAAAGTTGCCGTAGACTCAGTCCTAATTATGTTACCACTGTCCTGAGAGCTCAATGAGAGACTCTGAGTAGTTGCAGCTGAGCCTACATGAGTCCCCTCCACATCAGTGGGACTCACCTCAGTAATTGGCTGCTGATGGGGGCTAGAGACAAGGGATCTCTCTTGGCTCTGTTGATCTTTTAGAGGGTGTTGTAGATCAACTTCATGGCCATGAAGAGATGTAATCTCTTCATCAGTACGGAGTAAAAGGTCAGTGAAAGATAGGGAAGTTAAACCTACTGACCCGGGACCTAGATCAATGTCTACAGGCATTGAGCCTATGGTGGGGCTGTCCCTAGAAGGCTGCACAGGGGAGTGTAGAGACTCACCCAGTGGGCTTAAGGCTTAGGGTTCGGGCTCTTGGGTTTGAGACTGAGGAGGCTCAAAACCCATATTGAGGTCGAATGTGAAGGATGGTGTGACCTCGGACTGAGTGGGAGCCCATGAATCCACTCTAGCCCTTTGGGTTTGAACTGAAGGAGCTTGTTCAATCAGAGTAGATTGAACAAGGGTTCGTTTGGGTCGTCTCTGGTATGTAACTTTGATGGGTAAAGAAGATTTTGGCATTGTGGTGGAGGTTGCTGGTGTGGGTTCATCACCTGTGGGGATAACAGTGATGTCACCAAGAGCTATGCGCTCAGTCATCTCTGGAGGTAATGGAGTGTACCTTCCAGTGAAGTTGATGGAAACCTTCTTCAGTATTTTGAAGATGGTAGGCCTTACATGTGGAACAGTAAGAGCAGCTGCGCAGACAAGCTTGCTCGGTTCCAGCTCACAGTTGATTATGTGTTGAATAAATCTGGGATACATGAAGAATGTATCCCTGCTCAGATTGCTGATAAGGTTGGTCAACACAAATCATGAGTAGTTGAATCGGAGACCTCTCACCAACCCATGAACTAGGCATCCTAGTTCATATGGGATTTGATCCCAACCCCCTGATTTGTTGGAGAGGCAGTGTAGGATAATGTGCAGCAGGAACTTCCAATGGTAAGAGAAGTTAAACTTGTACACGGTCGATCTGCTGACATCTCCTCCATATCCCATGAGGATATAAGTGCCTTCCAAGTCTTCTTTGGGGAACTCAGTAGGAGCCCCATCATCATGAAGCTCGAGATGCTCCCTGATGAGCTGTTCAGTGATGACCAACTCTTGGCCACAAATTCGGGTTCTCAGGACTCGAACCCCATTCAGAACTGCAGTTTGACCGTTGCTCCAGAATTGGGACATATGGTTGGAGTATATGGTGGGGTTAACTGTAAGTGCAGTGAGGTAGGTGGATTCGGTAAGAAAGGTGATGATTTGGGTGAAGTCGGCATCCCTTGACGAATCAAGTAATGCGACTTGGTTGTGCTAAGGGTTTAGCACCATTGAAGAAAAGTAAGCTTGAAATTTGGGTGAAATTGCAGGTTTGACAGTGAAGGAATAGTTAGGGCAGTAAATTGGTAAAAGAAGATGAAATTAATCAGTCAAGATTATTTAAATGGATGAATTGGAGTAGTGGCGGTAATAGGGTAACTTTTGGGGTTACTGTGGGTGGTATGGTGGTTTACGGCAGAGAAATGATAGTGGCGGCAAAGGATAATTTTAAATAATCTGACCATCATGAACAAAATCTTTACTTTATACAGAGTGGGGCCAAAAGATATCCGTTACATATAAAACCTTTACTTCCGAATGTAAACATTTTCGAAGGTAATTGTCTTCCGAAGTCAATTTCTCTTCCGAAGCAAGGCATTGCTTCCGAAGGTAGAAATGGTCTTCTGAAGGTACTTTCTCTTCTGAAGCAAAGCATTGCTTCCGAAGGTAAAGTTATCTTTCCGAATGGAGAGTTTTATAAGGTTCGGAAGTAGATCTGATGTAAAATCAATCGCTTCTTCCGAGACCAAAAACTCTTCCGAGAAGACAATTTCCATTGAGGAATTTTGGCTTCGGAAGATATTCAAGAATATCTTCCGAGAGTTAGTTCCTCTTCGGAAGGAATTTACACTTAGAATAATTTAAAGATCTTTTGTAACAGGGCTTAAATTGTATTGACACAAGACATTACACATTTAAAAAGCTTTTCAAAAGAGGTAGTTAATCAATATTTATCATCCCAATAGCTGATATGAGATACTTAAATCTTTGTTCATCAAATGCCTTTGTGAACAAATCAGCATATTGTTTATTTGAGTCAACTTTGATTAACTTGATCAATGTTTCTCATGAATATCTCTAATGAAATGATACTTGATATCAATGTGTTTTGTCTTGGAGTGCTTTACTGGATTCTCAGTAATGGAGATAGCACTATTGTTGTCAATATGGATAGGAGTAGTCATGAAGTTGAATCCATAGTCTAACATCTGATTTTGAATCCATAGCAGTTGAGCACAGCAGCTAGCAGCAGCAATGTATTCAGCTTCAGCAGTTGATGTAGAGACACAGGATTGTTTCTTGCATTGCCATGAGATAATCCTTCCACCAAGAAATTGACATCCTCCTGATGTTGATTTCTTGTCAATGTTGCAGCCACCATAGTCACTGTTAGAGTATCCATAGAGATTGAAATCACTATTTCTTGGATACCAGAGACCTAGTTTAGGTGCTCCTTTGAGGTATCTGAGGATTCTCTTTGCAGCAGCTAGGTGAGACACCTTTGGAGCAGCCTGATATCTTGCACAAATGCATGTGGCAAACATGATATCTGGTCTACTAGCAGTGAGATACATCAGAGAACCAATGATTGCTCTATACTGATGTCGATCAGTATCCTCCCCCTCAAGGTCAGGGCAAAGATTATGGTTTCTGGTATGGGTGTCTTGGCTGGTTTACAATCCTTCATTTCAAATCTTCTAAGATGTCTGAGACATACTTAGATTGACTTATGAAGAACCCTTCCTTCATCTGTTTCACCTGAATTCCAAGGAAAAAGTCCATTTTTCCCATAGAACTCATCTCAAACTTCTGCTTCATAATGCTCTCAATGTCCTTGCATATTTGGTCATTTGAAGAACCAAATATGATGTCATCAACATAGACTTGTACAAGCAAAATGTCTTCTCTACTCTTTCTGATGAAAAGAGTCTTGTCAATGGTACCTCTAGTGTATCCATTCTTCAGGAGAAACTGAGACAAGGTCTCATACCACAGCCTAGGTGCTTGGTGCAGCCCATATAGAGCTTTATCCAGTTTGCACACATAGTTGGGGTGTGTGGGTCTTCAAATCCTGGAGGTTGACATACATAGATTTCCCTATCTATATCCCCATATAGAAAAGCACACTTGACATCAAGTTGGTAGACCGTGAAGTTCTTGGATGCAGCATAAGCAAGGAAGATCCTAACTGCCTCAAGTCTTGCAACAGGTGCAAAGACATCAGTATAATCAATTCCTTCCTCCTGGGTGTATCCTGAACTACTAGTCTTGCCTTGTTCTTGATAATCAAGCCTCTATCATCTTTCTTGTTCCTGAATACCCATTTAGTGCCTATGGGTACTTGACCAGATGGTAGTGGGCATAGATTCCAGACCTTTTGTCTTCTGAATTGAAGCAGCTCCTCTTGCATCGATTCAACCCAACTACTATCCTTTAAAGCATCTTCTACCTTCTTTGGTTCCATCTGAGACAAGAAGCATGAGTACAAGCAGACATTCCCATGATGAGTTTGTCCTCTTGTTCTCACACCCTCAGAGACATTCCCTATGATGTTCTCAGTTGGATGAGTGTTGTGAATCCTAAAAGAGGAATCACTTCCAGTTGCAGAGATAAGTCTAGGTTAGACATATTTGATCAGGAACTGGATTACTCTGTCTAACTGCTGTTTCAGAGTCATTCAATGAGGACTGATTGAATGATTGAGAAACATCATCAATGGTTGGTTGTGAAGTAGTATTAACAGTTGTCTGTTCCTTCAGAATACTACTTCCCTCAACCTGGTGTTATAGTGGATCACCTAAAGAACTTTGAGGTTGATCAAGTGATTTACTTGTTGAAGCTTCATCATTTCTGGAATAGTTACACTATCAGATCTGTGAATGGTTGAAGCTTGTTGCCTTTCAGCTCTTGGAGAATTTGAAGAGGTCTGGGAAGCTCAAATAGTTGATCTGCATCAGCATCAGCATCACTTTGAAGCACCTGTTCCAGCTGAAACATTCTCACAAGATTGTTTAGAATAGTTTGGAAACAATTCTAAATCAAAGATATACTCAGGTCCATTCCCCCTAACACAAGGAGTGTGCTCATTAACAACTATATTGGATGACTCCTCAAATTGTTGATTCTTGATGTTGTATACTCTATAGCTTTGGAGCTAGAAGAGTATCCAACAAAGATAGCATCATCCGACTTCTCAGCAAACTTTGCTAAGTTGTCCTTTGTGTTAAGTATGGTACACCTGCAGCCAAAGGACCTTAGAAAGCCAATGAACGGTGGCCTCTTGTTCCATAACTCATAAGGGGTTTTTCCATGGGGCTTAACTACAAGAACCCTATTCTGCACATAGCATGCAGTGCTGACTGCCTCTGCCCAGAATGTTAGAGGCAGCTTTGAATCAGCTAACATGGTCCGAGCAGCCTCAATAAGTGTCCTATTCCTCCTCTCAGCAACACCGTTTTGTTGAGGAGTTCTGGGAGCACTATATTGTCTGGCAATCCCTTTTGAGTCACAAAATGAGTCAAGAACGAAGTTCTTAAACTCAGTCCCTTGATCACTTCTAATGATCTTAACCTTGTGATCAATTTGATTTTCTATTTTAAGAATAAAAGATTTTAAAGTTTCAGCAGTTCATCTTTGCTTCTAAAAAGAATACCCATGTAAATCTTATAAAATCATCAACATCACAAGGCAGTATGATTTCCTTCCAATGCTCATTATACTTGTGGGACCAAAGAGATCCATGTGCAATAAGTGTAATGGAGTAGTGATAGAGTTAACATATTTGGATTTATGAGATGATCTGTGTTGTTTCCCTTTCAGGCATGCAACACAGTTATCTTTGCAGAAAAATTTCTTTTTAGGCAAACCATGTACCAAGTTATTTTTAGCCAATTTATTCATTGTTTTAAAATTCACATACACATGCGTTTATGCCATAGTGTTGACTCATCACTATCAGCTTTGGAAAGAAAGCATAATACTTCACCCATAGGAGAAGCATTGTTCATATCTAGCTTGTACATATCCCCTTTCCTGGGAGATCTAAGAACAGCACTCATGTTCCGGAGAAATTGTCATCCCTGGTTTGAGGATAATGCACTCATGTTCTGTGAAAAGCATCTGATGCTTCTGGTCACAGAATTGAGAAACACTTAACAGATTGTGTTCAAGCTGTTTGACAAAGTGAACTTTGTCAATGTTTATTCTGCCATTGGATATACTTCCTCCACCAGAAATATATCCTCCGGCCTCACCTCCAAATTGGACAGGCCCTCCATCAAAGTTCTGGAATTATTGAAGGAGAGATCTGTTCCTGTCATGTGCCTGGAGCATCCACTATCTACAATCCAGATATTGTTGTTCTTGTCAAATGGATGTCCCTGCACATAAGATGAGATGGTTAGTTTTGTTTGGAAGCCCAAGCCTTGCTGGTCTTGGGCTCTTCCAACGATAGTGACATAATTGAACCAAAAGATATGCATTGGGGTTCAATAGAGGTCATTGTGAAGAAGAGGTTTGGGCTGCAGCATCTCCTTGATCTTCCAATCCATCCCTTGGTTGCAGCATGCAGCATGGTCTTCTTCCGAAGCTTCTCTCTTTTCGGAAGAAGCCTTCACCACCTTTTCTTCCAAAGTAGTCTTCTTCTGAGATGGTTTCAAGGGAGCCTTCTTGTTCTTCCGAACCTTAGAAGGTTTGGCTTCCGAAGCCATTTTCCCTTCGGAAGGAGTACTTCCTTCCGAAAGCAACTTGGCTTCCGAGACCAACTTTCCCTTTTTCATCATGTGGCCCTTTTGAAGTGGTCCAACTGAGAAACCTTCTCTGACTCCTTCTTTTCTAACATTATTTGCATAATGTGTGCTTGCTGGATTGTAGTAACAATCTTTAGCTATGTGGTTGTGCAGACCACACATTATGCAGGCAATGTTAGTCTTCTGGGAACTTGCAGGTTGCTGTTTCTTGGGTTTCTTCTCTTCATCAGCAACTTTCCCTTTCAACTTCTGATCCTTTGGTAGGACAGGAGTGCTGGTACTACACTCCTTTCCTGAATCAGGAGTACCTACCACTTGAAATCCGGCAGAAATGAAGACACCCTTTTGCTTTGGGTCGATCTTAAGCTTGGACTCTGCAACCTTCTTGGCAGTCCTTCTAGCAGCTTTAGCTCTGCTTCTTCTTGCCTTGGTGGTTGGGATTTGGTCTTCACAGGTGGAGATGAGTGTATCCTCCTGTTTCTCCCCTGTGGTGGCCACTATTTTGCCTCATCCTTTGTTCCAATGGAGAAGGGTCAGCAGTTGGAACCTCTTGCTCTTCAGTACCACATCTAGGTAGTCTAATAGACTCATAAGAGTGTGGTGGAGCTATTTCATTGGTTCCCAACCCTTCTTTGTTTTGATAAAACATTTTGGAATGAGAGGTTGATGTAAGAATAGTTTGGAAGCTTTGCTCAGCAATAGCTTGCTTCCTGGCCTGAGCCTCAGCTGTGACAACTGGGCTTGAACTTCAGAGAGTTTGGATATCAGATCTTTGATTTGAGTCTTATAGTTGGTCTTTTCATGTTTTAAAAGAGACACAGTTTTCTCTAACTCTTCAATTTTCTTTTGATAGTCAGATTCAGCTCTCTTAAAATCAGATTTTAGCACATTTAAAGACTCAACCTCAGATCTGATTTCCGAAATGTAATCCTTATAGAGTTTAACTTTAGCAATACAGGCAGCAGTACAAAGATGTTCATATACCTGATCATCATCTGTTCCGGCCATGAGTGCTTGAGCAAGAGTCACATCCTGTACCATGAAGCTCCAGTCAACTTCTTGAGCAACAGCAGCTGTTTCAGTTGACTTCTCTTCATGCTTTGGAGCAGTGGGATGTGTGGAGGCCTGTGGGGTTCCCAGGTTATTCTTGGGAGCCTTGCATTCCCTAGCAAAGTGACCAAGTTGGTTGCAGTTGTAACACTTTGCTTTGCTCTTATCAAACCCAAACTTGCTGTTGACTGGGTTTTGAGGGAATTGCCTTCCAGTTCTCTTAAAGAACTTCTTCGCTCTGTAAGTTAAAAGAGCCATATGCTGGACAATGTCCACATACTCCACATCATCTGGACTGAAGCACTCAAGATCATCAAAACAGTATTGAAAATCACCAGCGTGTCCACTTCTAGAGACAAAGGCACAACTATCCTGAAAGGAGTTGTGTTGAACCTTTGAGACTTTGGAGTCTCAGGTAGAGTAATGTAGGGTCCACTATGTGAGTTGTCAGGGTAACATAGCAACTGATGTCCCTTTCAACCATATGAAGGGCTGAACTCAGCTGGTTATTAGAGTGATCAGAGGAGTTCTGCATGTTCATCTCCATCTGGAATGCACTTAGGATACCATACAACTCTGTGAGAGTAAGAGCTTAAGGTCCGAAGTTCTCTTGATGACAACACAGTAGTGAGTCCATAGTTTAGGAAGGGAAGACATGAACTTCCTAACTATGTCTCTGTTCTCAAGAGCTACTCCGATATCCACCAGAGTATCTACTATCTCAACATACCTGAAGTATTGTTGAGTCAAGGTCTCACCAGCCTTGAAAGTAAAGTTCTCAAACTGCTGCTTCAAGAGATCCTTCTTGTTCTCTTGGTTTCCTTGGATCCTTCATACATCAGCTTCAATGCTTCCATAAATCTTTAGCATTCTTGCACTTCTTGAAGCGTCTGTAGACGGAGTTGGGGAGAGCAGTTTGGAGAGAAGTCATAGCCCTTTGATCTAGATCTATTCTCTTCCTGTCTTCCTCTGAGTAATCATCAACATCTTTTGGAATGATGCGATTACCAGTGGCAGAAGTAGTGCTTGGTATAAAAGGACCATTGACAATGGAGTCCCACATCCTTGAATCTTGACACTTGATGAAGCCTTCATTCTGATACACCATGTGTCAAAGTCTTCAGGGGTGATCATTGGGGATTTGGTCATGGTACCGGTTTCCATATCAGCTTTGGAGAGAGCGGCCATTTGAGTGAGTGGTTTGAAGTGAGGAGTGAAAAACAGGTTGATTTGGATGGTAAGATCTCACAATCAAGAGCCTGGAGCTCTTATACCAATTGCAGGATCGATTATGGGTGGTTTTTCTCTCAACTCACTGTGAATAACACTCAGCAAGTAGTCTATGAAGAGTTGATCACAATATAACAAGTAACAAGCAGTAAGAAAATTAACATAGGAAGTAAATTTTCAAGGTACTTTTATATATTGCTTCTCAACTCAAAGGATTACATGACTCTTGGACTCAAATCACTTATCTAAAGAGTTACAAGGAGAAGATATATATAATACTACCTACAGCCGGGTATACTTTGATACCAGCTGGACACCTCTAACCTTACATCTATACTACAAGACTCTAGGTGAGGTCTTTCAGATATTTTGCCTGAGAGTTGGTAGTCAGGACATTCCCTGACTTACCTTTTGTCACCAACTAAAGTTGGTAACATGTACTAACATAAAAAGGAGAACAGTAGAATAAAGTATGGTCAACAACATGGCTCTTTAGGAAGGTGCCATGTTGTATCATAGGTCTGCAGCGGACTGTCAGGGACCATACTTTTATCTGCTGGACATAGCATTGTCTTCGGAAGTATAACTTCTTCGAAGGCACTTATACTTGGAAGACTGCTTCTTTCGAGGCTTGGAGTCTTCTTTGTCTTCGGAAGCAGACTTTGTCTTCAGCTCTTTCATCAGACTTTGTCTTCGGAAGCTTTCAGACTTTGTCTTCAGCTCTTTCATCAGACTTTGTCTTCGGAAGCTTTCAGACTTTGTCTTCAGCTCTTTCATCAGACTTTGTCTTCGGAAGCTCAGACTTTGTCTTCGGAAGATAGTCTTCAGCTGTTGGCTTCAGCTGTTGTCTTCAGCAGTTGACTTTAGCTTTTGCCTTCAGTTGATATCTTCAGCTGTTGTTCTTCAGACACTCGGAAGATCTCATGCTCAGCTTCGGAAGCCTTTGAATGTAGTACTAAAAATGACTATGTGAAGTGGTTTTGGTTGCACCAGCCTCATCATGATCCAACAAATAAACTCTTTAAAACAAATGGTTCAACAGTTTTTGAATACTACCATAAATTGAATACAATGTGGAAACAGTTTGATGCAATGGTACAACTACCTTCATGTTCATGTAATGCTTCAAAAGAATTTAATGATTTTAGTCACTTGATAAAACTTATGCAATTTCTCATGGGTCTTGATGATACCTATCAACTTGTGAGAACAAACTTATTAACTCGGGATCCTCTACCTACTATCAAAACCGCTTTTTCAATCATTTCTAGAGAAGAGTCCCACAGAGGATCTGCAAATGTAACAAAAAACCAAAATGTGGGTTTATGTCAAAAACAACTCAAAAAATGAAAATCAAAAAGTTTTGGAAGGGGACCTAACCCGAATTAAAATGCACACATTGCAACAAACTGGGTCATACAGCTCCTCTGTCGCGCCCTAGCCGAGCGGTCATCGCCTGCACAAGCAAGCAGATTAGCTCCATCATTCCATTATTGTGCCGGCAGGCCTGGCGAGCGAGGTAGGCTTAGGTTAGAGGGAGGGGGACTGCGAACGTCGTTGGTTATCCTCAGAGAACAAAATCTAAGAATGGGTCGGGAAATTATCAAAACTCTAAATCAGCTGTGTCAAATAACACAATATCACACTTCGACACCACTGGATCTTCACCATCTCTTACTGCTGAACAGATAAATCGTTTACTTGGACTTCTAAATGATAAGCCAGCCGACACTCCTCAGAATTGCAACTTTGGAGGTATCTCTTATAATGTTCCAAGGTCACAATCGATCTTTAATTTTGTATCTCAGTCTGGGTCTCTATCCTCTAGGTGGATCGTAGACTCTGGTGCAAATCAGCACATGGTCATGTTTGATAAGAATCTCTTTAACATAATCGACGTTTCTTGTTACAACATCAAGGTCAAACACCCTAATGGTACTGACGCCATTGTAACAAAAATGGCTGCGTAAAACTAACTAATGATGTGATCTATCAGATGTGTTTGTTGTGCCTAACTATTATGTAAATATGATGTCTGTTTATAAGTTGGCCAAAGACAACAAGTTAGAGGTGGTCTTTAATGAAAATAGTTGCTTTATCCAGGATTCTCTTTCAAAGAAAGTCCTGGTGACTGGTAACCAAGTTGATGGTTTATACATGTGGGGTGATTCTTCTTGTGCCTCTAAGGTGTGTCTTAATAGTTATAACTTTACAATCTATGGCATTTTAGATTAGGACACCCCTCTGACAAAGCTCTTGAAGTTCTAAGAACCAATTGGGCCTTAAACATCAAGGTCCCTATACTCCTTGTGACACGTGTCATAGGGCTAAGCAACATCGGGAGCCTTTCCCGTTAAGTGATCACAAATCTAACTCCATTGGAGATTTAATTCACCTTGATGTTTGGGGCCCGTACAAGGTGCCTAGTAGAGAAGGACACAGATTCTTTCTCACTATTATTGATGATTATTCTCGGTCTGTATGGATATATCTGATGAAAAATAAAGATGAAGTGTTTTCCAACATTGAATTATTTTCTAACTTGATCAAAAACCAGTTTTGCAAATCTATTAAAGTTATTAGGAGTGATAATGGCACCGAGTTCATGAATAATCAAATGAATGATTTTACAAGCAAGAATAGTATCATCCACCAAACAACCTGTGTCTATACACCTCAACAAAATGGGATTGTAGAAAGAAAACATAGGCATCTTTTGAATGTTGCTAGAACTTTACTATTTCAGGGGAGCATTCCTCTTCATTTCTGGTCTGACTGTGTGCTAACTGCTGCTTACTTAATCAACAGGACTCCTTCCTCCATCCTAAAGGGCATGTCACCCTATAAGCTTATATTTGGTTTTCAACCCTCTTTAAATCATCTTAGAATTTTTGGCTACCTTGTTTCTCCATAATATTAAATAATTCAAATAAATTTGGTTCCCATGCTGAAAAATATGTCTTTATTGGTTATTCCCCCTTCAAAAAGGGATACAAGTTATAGAGTCTTGAAAAAAAACAAGTAATTTTTTCTAGAGACGTAAAGTTCTATGAAACTATTTTTCCTTTCAAAGAAAATAATATACAAAATGAGATAACTGAAACAGATAATAATAGGATCACCAACATCAATTTTTTTAACAATTTTGAAACAGATCAGCCTTTAAGTACTAATGGTGAGATTCCCGATGATGAGAAGAGGGTTACAAACGAGAAGAAATCTACAAATAAGAAGGCTCATTCGGATCAGCAACCTAGCTGTAACACTCATAATTTAGATGTTGAGGTTGATTTTGTGCAGCCGCAAAGGTCAGACTCTGAACCTTGTGATGGCTCGACACAATCTTAGCAGCCCTGTTTTATGAATGATGGCACTTGTGAGGCTGGCTCGAGTGAGCATAATGAAAAAATGTACTCTTCTGAGGGAATCAGTGAACCTAATGCCTCCACTAGAAGGTCATCTAGAGTCTCATCTTTACCAAAAAAACTAGATGATTTTATAATAGAAGGTAGGGTAAAATATGGGATGGAAAAAGTGGTGAATTACTCAAATCTTTCCGCTGAAAATAAGACCTTTGTTTCCATTCTAAACAAAACTGTTGAACCAAGGAATCTTAAAGAGGCTCAGTCTGATAGCAACTGGTGAATGGTATGAATGAGGAAATAGAGGCCTTAAATAGAATAACACATGGAGTCTTGTTGATCTTCCTAAAGGTAGAAAACCTATAGGATGTAAGTGGGTGTTTAAAATAAAATATAAGTCACTGGAGAAATAGATAGGTATAAGGCTAGGTTAGTTGCAAAGGGGTACAGTCAAAAGGAAGGAATTGATTTTGATGAAACCTTTTCACCAGTGGTTAAAATGGTTACAATTAGGACTGTTATTTCATTAGTTGTTCAAAATGATTGGCCTCTCTTTCAATTAGACATAAATAATGCCATTCTATATGGTTACTTGAATGAAGAAGTATATATGAGTTTGCCTGAAGGTTTCTTTCCTCAAAATGAAACTAAAGTCTGCAAAATAAATAAATCTTTATATGGGCTTAAACAAGCTCCTCGTATGTGGAATGAGAAACTGGTAGGAGTGTTACTAAAACTTGGTTTTTCTCAAAGCAAATGTGATTACTCAGTGTTCATCAAATCTGTGGATAATGTGTTTATAGCCTTGCTTGTCTACGTTGATGATATTATTGTTACGGGAAATAGTTTGAATGAAATTGAAAACATGAAGAGTCTGTTAAAACAAATTCTTGATTAAAGATCTTGGTGTGCTCAAGTATTTCTAGGAATAGAAGTTATTAGAACAAGTGATGGGTTATGTTTGTCTCAACGAAAATATTGCATGGACTTGTTATCTGAATTTGGTCTTAGCGGATGTAAGCCTGTTTCAACACCTATAGAGCAGAACTATGTTGTCATGAACTCTTGTAAAGAGGACACAACTGTTTTATCAAATGTCACTGAATTTCAAAACTCATTGGAAAACTAATATATCTGTCTCATACCCGTCCAGATATTTCATATGCAGTTCAATTTCTAAGTCAGTTTATGCATCAACCTACAAATTCACATTTACAAATTGCTCTTAGTTGTTAAGATGTTTAAAAGGGGCACCAGGGCGTGGTATTTGGTTTAAAAAGAGTAAAAATTTGAATTTCCTGCCTTTGCCGACTCCGACTGGGCAAAGTGCTTGCATTCTAGGCGGTCAGTTACTGGCTTTTGTATTTTTCTAGGTGATTGTTTGATCTCCTGGAAAAGTAAAAAACAGGGAACTGTCTCTCGCTCATCAGCTGAGGCTGAATATAGATCTATGTGTGCTGCCTCATGTGAAATAATTTGGTTAATAAATCTGTTGCAAGAATTGTTAGTTTCTGTCACTCTTCCAGTTGATTTATTTTGCGATAATGATGCTGCCCTGTCCATTGCAGCAAATCATGTATTCTACGATCGAACAAAACACTTTGAAATTGATCTCTTCTTTCTAAGGGAAAAATTAAATGCTGGTGTTATTAAAACTGTTCCTATATCCTCTTCAAATCAATTAGCAGACTTGTTTACTAAAGGTCTTTTGGTCCAACAACATAATTTTTTATTAAATCGGTTAAAGTTACGTGATGTATTTAGAGCATCAAATTGAGGGGGGGTGTTAAAAATACAATTTTATTTCTCCAATTTGATGTCCTATCCAACCTACTTACTTGTTTCCTTTTTATTTTTTCATGTTTGGGCCATTATTGCTATGGATGCTATGTATGTTTCTTGATGGGCTAATGTCTAAAGCAAGGAGGCCCATGCTCCTTAGTGTAGTTCGATGATAGCTGTGTGGATGAAACGGGAAGATCAGTAGCAAAGGGCTCCACTACTCTCTCAGCCCTCAGCAGCCTTGCTCGGACCTCGGCCTCGGCCTCTCTCGCTGGTCCGGCTCTTTTCTCCTAGGGTTTCGATTGAAACTCTAAACCTTCTCCATTTAAACGATGGCTGGTTTCCTGTTCGGGTAGCCCCTCGTTCTGCGATTGATTGTGTATCTCTTAGAACTTGTTGGTTCCAAACTCTACTGTTCGAACAGCTTGATGAAATTGGTTGTTCATCCTTTTTTTTGATATCAATTGATACTTTTGACAAGAACTTACCAAACAGTCTTAAATCTTAATGGTACCTTTTAATCATTCAACAAGAGGCTATGAACTATTAATAAACAGTATTTCAATAACTATAAAAAGACTACCAACCAGACTATCGATTATAAAATTCAAACCTTAACACCATGATTAAAGAAAGCACGATACACCTTAAGTGAGAACATGTGTTTTCCAACTAAAAAATATGAGTATAGTTACATTTGCTTTGAAATCAAAACGGTATTTACATTATCAATTACGCTTCTCTTCAACAGAGAAAAGCAGAACGTTGAGCCAACTGCTGAGCAACGAACTCAACTCAACGCAACTCACAACAATGCAAGATCCATCAAACCCGAACCCAAAGCCACCAAACGCCGCACCGTTCCGTTCAAACCATCGCACCACCGGCGAGCACACTCCGAGGTCAACTTCCGGTTGCCGGAGGATCTAGATCTGGTATCAGATCCCCTAGATGCACCTTCTGGAAGCTTCGAGGACATCGGATATGAAGAAGATCTGTTCTCTACTTACATCAACATTGAGAAGATCGGATCTGTATTCAATCACGGTGACAGCGGTCGGATCACCAATGCTGCCGGTGATGGCGGAGCGTCGGACGACAATCACGGTGGCGGTGGTGGCGGTGGTGATGGAGATAAGAGTAGCGCGAAACCGCGACACCGGCATAGTAATTCGGTCGATAGTTCGAGTTATTTAGGGGAGATTATTGAAGCGAAGAAGGCCATGGCTCCGGATAAGCTTGCTGAGTTGATGACTGTTGATCCTAAGCGAGCTAAGAGGTGATTTCTAGTTTCTTATTTGATTTGACGATTTGTAGATTGAAAATCTGGTTTCTATTATTCAATTGGCTCTAGTTGGATTGTTGATGCAATAGTTTTGTTGTGTATAATGATTTTGATTTCACAGAAGATGCATTTCTAGTATTAAAGTGAATGATCTAGTTCATGTAGGTATAGTTATATGCAATGATAATATTTCAATTTGATTAGCTCTATATGTAGCATAGTACCATAATATAGTTTCATTCTGATATGATAATCTTGATAATAGGTACCGAGTATTGGATTTAGCATCTTAGGATACCTACCTCTCAAAGTTGGTTGTTTTGTATTGGTATTTTGTTTTGATTAATGATATTGTGTTGGGTTCTATCAATAATTCTAAGAGAAATTTGGCTTAGTGAATTTAATTAGAAAATTTTAATTTTAATAATACTAACTATGACCTGTTTTGAGGGCGGCCTTGGCGCGCGTAAAAAGCTGTTCCTAAGGGCCGAAGGTCTCAGGTTCGATCCGTGGAAACGGTTCCCCCCACAAAAGTGGGGGAAAGACCGCGTACATATTCTCTTAAATGGGACGGACCCTCCCTGGACCCTGCGAAAACGCGGGAGCTCTTTGGCAGCACCAGGTACGCCCTAACTATGACCTGTTTGTTGATAATATCTATACAAATAATTTGACCAATGAGACTCTTAAATTTTATCTTTTGTTATCAATGGCATCCTATTTGCATAATCATCATGGATTTACACAATTTACACTTGATTTTGCTACACTGAAGGTACGTTTCACCATTTCCCTCATTCTTGTGAGCAAAATTGAATGGAAATCAAGTGTAAATCTATGACGGTTACGCGAAAGGATCGTCCTTGGAAACAAAAGTGAAAGTTAGGAGTGTCTTTGGTCAAATTGTCGGTATGAATTGTTATCGGTCAATTGGTCATCGTTTGGATTATTATAATTCATTTTGCCTGTAAATAAAAAACAAGAAGTAACTGTTTTTTAGCTGTGGCAAAACTATTTACTAGTAAACTCTTAGTTAGATATTGGTTGAGAGTTGTTAGATAATTTATGCTTTGTACTATCCAGGATTTTGGCAAATCGACAATCTGCTGCACGTTCAAAGGAGAGGAAAGCACGCTACATATCTGATCTTGAGAGAAAAGTTCAAACCTTACAAACTGAAGCAACAACCCTTTCTGCACAGTTGGCTCTCTTTCAGGTTATTAATGAAAAAATTTTGTGCCACATTAGCAATCAATGTTTATTCAATAAAAAATATGTTGTTTTATGCGTACTTATAAAATTAGTGAACTGTAACTTTCTTTATAAACAGAGGGATACTGCTGGTTTGTCTTCTGAAAACACAGAGCTTAAGCTACGGTTACAGGCTATGGAACAACAAGCTCAGTTAAGCGATGGTAAGTATAAAACCTTATAGATGATTATTGCTACTTTCCTTTGAATTGCAAGATTATATTTTTGATATTTTACGTTTGACTGCACCAAATCAAGCATTCTAATTTTTAACTTCTCAATCTTTCTATGGAACCTTTTGGATGCCAGAATTTACCTCATACCTGATTATAATGTCCAAGTATTCCAATATAATAAATTAATAATATTTGAATGACACTAGTTCTACTTCAAATTGCTTATTTTCACAAGGGTCAGAGATTTTGGCACAGTTATTATGAAGCAGTTATACATTCACCTGGCTATATATATTTCCCCTTTTTTGTGCAAATGGTGATTTTGTATCCTTTCTATATAAGTGGGTCGATCTAGATTAAGTTTTATTTTGAAAAGGTCATTAAAAATATTAGCTAAAAAAGAAATACGTCAATTGGGTTAAAGTATTAACATCTCTTGAACATTTTTTTGATCAGTTTATTTGATTATTTATGTTTGTTATGGTAATAAAACAGTTTTTACAATCGCTTAAATATTGGTTATTTATAAGAAATTATAGAACAAAGGTGAAAAAAGTGGTTGTAGGACAATCCAAACTAAAAGCTTACCTGTTTTGACAGTTGACACCCTACCCATCCATTTTGCCACCTCTAATATATGCTTTGATGCAGCTCTGAACGAGGCTCTGAAGCAGGAAGTCGAAAGGCTGAGAATAGCGACAGGGGAAATAGCAAACTGTTCGGACGGTTTCAATCTGGGGATTCACCATAATGTTCAATATAACCAACCAAACTTCTTCAGAAACCAAAACAACCGAGCCACCACAATACCACCACGCCACCCAATCAAACCACCATCTACTTGCAGCCACCACTGCGCAGCAGGACCCTCTTGGCCGCTTCCAGGGGCTAGATATCAATAACAACGGTGGTTCTCATCTTATCAAGTCTGAAGGAGTGTCAATCTCCGCCAGTGAAAGCAGCAGTAATTTCTGATTTTTAAACGTTGTTGTTATGTGCACCATTTATAAATTGTTCATAAACTGACACCTTGTTAGCAGCTAGAATCAAGGTATATTTTTTTTTTCTAATTTAATTGATTTATTGTTACAAGATTAGTTTTAACCAGTTGGGGTGGTGATGGTTTTGTTGTGTTTCTGTTGTAACATTTGTAAACTTGTGTTGTAGCTCATTGTGAAGTGTCAAGTGTATTTTGTTACTGTGTTAATTACATTATATAAGCTTGCGTCTTCCTGTTCATTTAATCTATACTTCTGTTTCATCACCTCATTGATTTTTCCTTTGGTATCTATAACAACGAACATCTTTCAGATGCTTTACAACATACATAGGTCCAACTTCAGTCACTATCATCTGCTTCAATGCGACACCAAGAACTCACGATCTAGTGCTTCCACCTCATACTCGTAACCTCACATTGAACAACATTAACTTTAACTAAGTTTTGGCGCGCGGCGTTGCCGTGCGTATGCGAATTTTAATGTAACCCTAAATCAAAATCAAAATGAAGGATCAAAACCACAAAATTAGTAAAATACATAAAGTAAAACACACCAAAACCCCAAATCCATAACAAAACCCCAAATCCATAACAAATCAGAACATGCAGAACCCAAAAACTAAAACAAAGCCCAACACCATACACAAAACAAACGAAAATCAAAACTGTAAGAAACCGACACAGTCCAAATAGAAACCGACGAAAATCAAAGCCCCAAAAGAGCAAACAAAAGGAAACCCAAACCTTAATAGCGAGAATTATCAGGGTAGCGATAACGAAAGAAAGAAAGCAGGAACCCAGAGAAAGACAACTTCAACGAACCCTACAAATTAAAAACAGGTGTCCAGATACAAAAACCTCATCCCAAAATCTCGAACCCACACACAAAACAAACCATATTAAAACACAAAAAAAAAGAAAAAAAATAAAATACAAACAAAAAAACAAAAGAAAATTTTGAACACAAAAAAACAAAAAAAAGAAAAAAAGGAAAAATCCCCACCTACCAAACCTTTAATTAGAATAGTAATCTTCAAACATTGAAGATGGTTCTTCCATTTTAGTATGTTTGTGAGCGAGATGATAGCCGGGGTCTCTTTGGAAGCGGTCTCTCTACCTATCTGGATAGAGGAAAGACTCGTCACCACCTACCCCTCCCAGACCCTGCTCTTGAGTGGGATATACTGGGTTTGTTTGTTTGTGAGCGAGATGATCTAGGCTTTGATCCCATAGAAGTTTGCCATAATTTTTTCTCAAATACACTCTCAAAGTTTGTTTTTTTAATTATAAATGTTTTTCAACAAAATTGTATCCATTGCTTGTTTATTATAGCATATGAACCTAGTTTGTTTTCACTTCAATCCACAATGGTGGAGAATTGAAACACACCATTTTATTTTTTTTATACTTTCACAATTTATATCAGAGTTTTGGTCCCAGTTCACGACAAAATTTGTCACTCGTAGTGACATGTCATTTCTTAACTTATATAAAAGTATTACATGAAAAATAACGTTTTACAAACTTTTTTTTACAACATGTATTATATTAAATATTAAACGAGAGTAGGGTTCCTTCGTTAGTCCAGTCATGTCCGTGAAGCTTTAACCATTTATGGGTGCTTTTCCTGAAAACATTTAAAAATATTTTTATTAGCTTCGCTAAGTAAGTACACCCCTTTATTTGCAAAAAAAAAACATTTTTATTCCTTAGAATTTAATATCTAAAATCTTTATTTATTTAATCATCTTTACTTCTTTGGAATCCAACACCCGAATTTCTTATGGGTTTATTTTTAACCCATGAGGATTATTAACTCATCTCTTTATATATGTGGAGTTCAACACCCGAACTCCTTGGGAATTCAACACCCGAATCCTTACATATATTTAACTCCCTTTTTTATATATGTGGAGTTCAGCACCCGAACCCTTTGGGATTTCAACATCCAAAATCCTTACATATATTAACTTCTCTTTAAACTATCATAATCATAATGGACCCGCAAACATATAAATATTTTCTTCATAATCATGTTTATCAGAATAAATAAACATATATCACATGTATTTAGACATGTTTCATCTCCACATAATACATACAAACTCATAATAAATAACGCATATATCATGTAATTAAACGTATAACAAAATTTAGTTACGGGTCAGTGTACTTACCTTATAATTAATAATAGTAGTCGTTGCTAAACCACTGCTTACCGCCACTAGTTAGTCGATCATAAATTCCTTAAGTCCCTATAGTTTCTTTTTGATAGTGTTTTTCTCTATTTTATGGGAAGCTTGTATATATATATATATATATATATATAATATATATATATATAATATATATATATAGATATATATATATATACACACACTAGTGGGTTGACCCGCGCGATACGGCGGGTGTCACAGAGCTGGCTTCCAATAGTGTGGATTTCAATACCACCATCATGAGTGTAGATTCGTCTTTCTCCATTGTCAATTGTAACACCAGAGAATTGTAGTCATTCAATTGGGCTATAATCTCCTCCATTTCAGTAACATTCATCAGCACACTCTTTGTTTTCATCAGTTCAACTTCATAACTCTCTATATGCTTATGCAACAAAAGCTTCTCCTCATCAAACTTTGATCTGGCCTCCAAAAGTTAGCATTTTCTTTTGAAGTTAGCATTTTCTTACCTAGTAATTGATTTGAAAACCTCTAAAAAGATGAGGAAAATACATACCTGAGACCACCATAATTTCCAGTTAGCATACCATATAGTTCGAAAGCCTTCTAAAACAAATGAAAGACATTATTATCAATAGGTGGTATATACTTATGTACCAAATAAGTAGATGCCATTAATTCAGTAACAAATGAAATACTCTAACAGTTGCTCCTGCTGGTTGAAAGCACCGCTATCATTCATCAATCTCGAGTTCCTGTCATTCAAATTATACGAAAAGATAAAAAAACAACATTAAAAATATTGAAATTGTTATTACATGTGACTGAGTGTGGGCTGCTGATCAGGTTTTGAAGTTTTGCCAAATACTAACTTTTGGAAGCAACAAAGTCAAATGCTGTAGTTCATTTCCCACCTTACGTTTTTGTAAACCAGAATATTTAAGTATTAGTCATGGTGCTGAAACTTAACTATACTTCATGTTCAGGAAGGATTTAACATTTCAAGGTGTTTTTGTGTACTATATGAACAAAGAGAGTTGTAACATTTTTCCTACCAACATCTCATAGCAACACATGTTTACCCAACTTGAAGTCAATTATAATAACATACGTTGTTTGACTGCTTGTTGTACGGTTGGCAACATGTTTGGGCACAAGAGATAATTATATTAATACCAAAATGACACTTAGATAAAATAAAAGCTGCACCTTTTTCACATAAAAATGGACTGCATGTTAGTACGTTTTTGCAGTTAGCAAGTAGCTAGGACATGCTTACTCACCTTGAGACAGAGAAGCAGTTCTTTATTTTCTTATCTTAAAAATAACACTGAACAAGTGAACAATCATTTCACTTTTAACTCTTTATGTTGAAAATTTAGGGAACATAGACATATAGAATTTGCATACCTTCTCTAGCAAAGAGCATGATGAAGCTGTAGCTTGTCAACGTTCTTTATAATAGCTTTGTAGTGGCATGAGATACATTTCTTGTATAAAATAGAAGATAGGCAGACTACATATCATTGGTTTCAGTTGCAGCAACTCTTTTTCTATTCGAATATGCCCAAAGTCATTCGTGCACACAATATAATTGTTTTCCACTTCTTTTCGCACCATAACTCAGGTAGGTTGTTGTTCTTCTAGACATACTCGTCTGCTCTCATTTTGGAAAAAATACATTAGCTGCATATTGAAACAAGCTTTCTGTTCTAGGTTCTGTATTATTTTTATCAAGAGACTGTTATAGCACCTATGATTTTCATCAGCTTCAACTCGATTAACAAAATTCCAAAATGAGATGAGTTGCTGCTTTGAATCCATTTTTGTAGTATGACCTTGTGCTAACTTGAGTGATAGAAAGTTTGAGTTCATCAAGAAATTAAATCATTCTGTAACATTGGTTTTTTAATAGTTGATTTGAAGTTTTATAATCATCATCAATTGACTCAGGTGGTCATCAAGGTAACAAATATAAAGTTGTTTGTAGAAGATCCTACATTCAAGAAGCTTCTGAACTCGCTATACAACTGCACAAGGTTGGTTTATTTCTGGACTTTAATGACCAATTATTCGCGTGGTGATCTTTACATAACTTGCAACTTGCATTAGCAACTTTGAAAAATTATGAAGCCATTGATGCTGCAAAGAGTGATTAAAAGAGACATTAAAGGTTATAATAACAAAATTTATGATACCCTGGTCATCAGCAAAAGGTGTTCCTTTGTTTCAGCGCAGGAAGTGATATGTAAGCTGATGTAAAATGTAGAGATGGATGGAGAAACAAGAAGTTAGAGAAACCAACCAACATAACACAACTTATTACTAAATTAACAAAGGAACCAATGGTCATCAAAGAGTTAGATTTATATTTATCAACCAAAATCAACCGCCAAACAAATAAATCAATAGTTTTCAAATAATTTTCAAGTACACAAACAGAATAAAAAAATCATTGAATTGGTACACAAAATGTAAACAAACAGTACATAAATGGTATTCAAACAATAAGAATTAAGCATACATATTATAAAATTAAAAGTAGACACTGCATCAAATTGGATGAAAAAAAGAACAAAAAAGGCTAGGTGATCAACATTTTTGTCAAATAAAATAAGAACATGATTTGTTTATGAGATTAGCATATTACATAATTGAAAAAAATCATTATTAGTGAATTAATCAGCACCATATCTCAATTTTGAATTGTGATTAACAGAAGTGATTACCAAATAATGCACTGCGGTTGGAATTCTTCAATTCTATTCATTTAACATCTTTCACTCAAACCATTTATAAGCAGACCTCAAACCAGCTAAGCAATGAAATACATTCTACATCAAGGAATTCAATTTTTCAACATTACTGACCTGTGATCAAAACACCTGAAGGCCTACTCAATTGCTAAGCCAAAACACTACAAGAACAGGAAGAAATATGAAACCCACATAAGCATTAGTTATCCATCAAGATGGTATCTCAAAAGCTATTCACAAATCCATTGATTACACAAACATGTGTGTCCCTGTTTGACAATGCCAAACTATAATCACAAATTCATAATCAACTATCTCAACCATTTGAAATTGTAGTAGACTTCCACACATCGCCAATTAACTGATTTTTTTACTTTGCTGATGTTGTTTACAACCAAAGCTATAGATAATGCATATTTCTGGATATCCTTTTTTACCACCCATGTAAAAATTAGTAATCCGTTATGTTCAACAGAATTTGATCTGCATTCCAAAAATCAGCCTTAGTACTCTTGTTTGAAAAATATGTATTTCTGAAATTGCAAAATTATTCTTTCTAAACTTGGATAAGTCAACTAACTATTCAAATTCTAACTATTACAATTTATAAACATATAACATAAATTATGTCAAAAACTGTGATCTTTTAGCAATTCATCATGACAAAATTTTATTGCAAAAAATCATAGTAAAGTTTATTAACTCGTTACAAAGACAAGCTTTCCTATTTGCGTGCATGTAGGATTTGAACTATTTTTTTTCCTTTTATAATACCACCAACTCATGAAGTTGCAGCACTTTCCATTCTACGATGGCTCCACGACAATTGAAACAATTCCTTGCTGGTCGACATTTTAATTTAAATGTTACTTTTCTAGACATTTTCAATGCTATTGTTTTGGCCCATGAGATCCCACATAGCAACTTTTATTTATATCAGAGGGTAGAAGCGTTTGACAAATTATAGAATACTTAACCTGAACCATATGTGTGAGAGTACACCATTTCTAGTCGTGCATCATACGCACTTTACTTCTACAACTACACCAAGCAAAGCAAAAGTCAGGTGCCCAAACAAAACTAAATCTGCAAGTAGTATCCAGACTTAACTCAAGTACATTTGCACTTGACATTACCTTCAAATATAAAGCGATGTATGTTTTGTTTTCATAGAGTTTTCATTAAGTTCCAAAAATTTACCTTCAAATATAAAGCGGTATAATGATATATAATTTATAACACCCATGAAAGTTAGGAGAAAAAAAAAGAAAGAGTGAAGAAACCAATCAAAGCACAAAAACTCGTAACTCGTATACACATCGACAAAGAATAACCACAAAATCTTCAATACGCATTTAAACACAAATTTTCTCTCTCAGACATTTCATCGAACAGGTGATGTGCATACTACATCCACAAAACATATAAGCCAATTTCAGTTAGCATTTACAGATCTGAAGTGAAGACCTGAATTGTAACCATTACCATCCTAATCACCTATTTGGTTACAAATTCAACAAATTCAAAAAAAATATTACCTGTAAACCACAGATTAGAACCGTGGCAGATGATATTGCTCTTGTTACCTGGTTCATAAGGGAAAAATAGAACACCAAACATAGATCAAATAAACCGATGAAAACTTGCAACCAATGATCAAAGATACAAATAACTTACCTGAACAAGAAGATGATCGAACCAAATGAGCAAATCCAGAAGTAATTAAACCTCGTAAACCAGAGGGAGGCGTTTAAAATCAGATGAAAACAAGAAATTGGCACTGGGATGTGGGTTATCTCGTTCACATCGCTTGTAGATATACATGGGCAGATTAGAAACAGGTAGGGTGATGAATTGGAAAGAATTGATATCATTGAAAGCCAACAATTGATGGAGGCCAAGGGAAATGTTCGTGCAATTAAATGGAGGAAGGGAAACACTGGGGTTTAAATGACATCAATCACTCCCATACTCATGCCTAAGGAACTCACCTGCGATCGAAAGGGGTTGAAAATTTGAAACCGATGAAATTGAATCGACGGAGAAGAAGGGGATTAAAACCGACAATCTACGATTCTGATGTCTGGCTATGAATGAATCGATTGAAGCTTTCCGTCGGAGTGGCCACTGATGGTAACGTAAGAAGCGTGACTCCAAACGATTCAATTGAAAGCAGAGGGTGTCGATCAATTGAAAGCAGATGAAGGAGGAAGAGGTTGAATGGTAGGGGAAGAGGCGCGTCTTACGAATATGAGTCAAATTACCATACTACCCACTCTTCATACATTATAGGGAAAACTTCACGAAATAGTAACCAAGTTTACTATGTTCCAATCAGGTCACTTATGTTTGAAACTGTTTCAATTACATCATTAAACTTTAAAGTGGTGTTTTAATCCTATATAATTAACCTGCTAAACAGGTAACTTTTTATTTTATATTTAAAACAAATTAAACAAATAAATAAATAACATTAAAGAAACCCTAAATTCTTTTCTCTTCTCCCTCTCAAATTGCAATCACGTACGTACGCAGCAGACCTCTTCTCCCTCTCAAATTGCAATCACGTACGTACGCAGCAGACAAAGTCCATTGCGCCGGTTCCACTTCACCGGCCTCCCGTCGCCGGCCTCCCCATCACCGGCCCCCCTTCACCGGACTCGCCCCACACCGTCGTCCCCATTCGCCGGCCTCCCCTTCTCCGGCTTCCCCTTCGCCGGCCGCCCTTCGCCGGCCGCCCCTTCTCCGCCGCCCCTTCGCCGGCCTCCGCCCCTTCGTCGGACTCCGCACCACCACCTGCCGGACTCCGTCCCACCACCATCACAGCCGACCTACGTAACAGTCTTGTGCCCACCTTCGACCCGTCACCTTTCGAGCTATGTCAAGTATTGATGCAATGAATGATACAAACGATAACCTTTATTCGGTACGAATCGAGCAGCAGGTATAACCTATTTAAACTAGTTTACTTGTTGGTATTTCAAGTTTTAATTGATCACTAGTTTGATTTGGTAAGAATATGATTTGTTATAGTGATCGTATATAGTATTTATGGTAGTGTATTTGATTTTTGTCAGATTTTTGATGATGAAGATGTTAGTATGAATGATCCTTTTCTGAATTTACTATGTTTTGACAACACTGATAAGGATCAATTTGATGCTAGTTCTGTTGATGATTGGAGTGGAAGTGAACAAAATTATGATAATGATATGGATGATGTAAGTGTAGAGGATGAAAGTGTCGTTTATCCTTGTTATGATCCTAATATGGATTGGAAATTAGTGAAACCCATTGAAGGAATGAATTTGAGAGTCTTGCAGAGTTAAAAGAATGTTGATTGATTATGGTGTATCAAATGGTTGGACTTACTTTGATTTCAGATCAACATAAGGTATTTTGTACTTAATATGCAATTATTTACATGTTGTTTATTAACATTTATGTTATGTGTTTGTTATTCATTAGGGTATTATAGAGGCGGTGAAGGATATATTTCCAGATGCTGAGCACAGGCAATGCACAAGACATATTTATGCAAACTTTAAAAGAAATTTCGTGGGCTTGTGTTTAAAAAATTATTTTGGTCAGCTGCAAATTCTACAACTAAACAACGGTTTGAAGAGAATATGGAAGAGTTGAAATCCATTAGTAAAGGTGCGTATGATCATCTTATGGAGAGAAACCCAACTACTTGGTCGAGAGCTTTTTTTGAAATTGGTAGAGCATGTGATGCATTCGAGAATGGAATGAGTGAAAGCTTTAATTCACGCATTCGAGTTGCGAGAAGGAAGCCTATTATTAGTATGTTTGAAGAAATTAGAACATTGGTGATGCGTAGAATGTTCTTAATGGCGATAAAATCACGAAGCTTTGAACATGAAGTATGCCCTAGAATTAGAAAAAAATTAGAAGAAATAAAAAAAAACAGAGGTAAAGGTTACATTTAGAACTTTATGTTATTTTGTCATGAGTTTTTATTAACTTTTGAGTTGATTGTGTAGGCTTTACAACGTTGTTCCTAGTGGTAACAACATATTTGAAGTAAGAAGTGAAAAGAATGCATTTCTAGTGAAGATTGAGGAGCAGACATGCAGTTGTGGATCATGGCAATTGTCAGGCATACCTTGTGTTCATTCGGTAGCAGCTTTAGGGTTCATCAACAAAGACCCTGAAAGTTATGTTAGTAATTGGTTTAAAAGAGACATGTTTAAGGAAGCATATAAACATAGTATCAAACCATTGAAGGGAAGTATGCATTGGCCTATAACAGATGACATCAAACCCCTACCACCAAAAGAAAGACGAATGCCCGGTAGACCAACAGTAAAAAGAAAAAGAGATCCTTCAGAAAAGAGAAGAAAACAACGAAGGTTGGAGTTGGAAGAAAAATGACTTGTCAAAATTGTCAAGGAAGTGGGCATAATACAAGGTCTTGCAAAAACGAGAAAAAAGACCCACAACCAAATGAAACAAGACCTAAAGGTAGAAATAAAAAAATGTGACTCGTTTAGGCGTATTTGAGTTAATTTTGTTTCTTTTGGAACATTTTGGTGTATGTTAACCCGTTTGAACGTATGTTGGTAGTTTTTGACCCATTTTGGTGTATTGTGATGTAATTTTGACTTTTTTGGACGCGTTTATATAATTTTGACCCGTTTGGATATATAGATGTATGTTGGTATATTTGGTATGTTGACCCGCTTTTTAAACACAATATATTTTTTTTAATTGGATATATAGGTGTACGTTGATATATAGATGTATATTGGTATAATAGGTATGTTGGAACACAATGTATTTTTTTTTAATTTTCACTGAAATTTGTAATTTTTTATTATTTTTTTTCAATTTTTACGAAAATTTGGACAATGATTATGCATTTTTTAAACATTTTTTCAGGTTTTTAAATATTCAACTATTTATTAATTATTTTTAATTTTTTTAAACATTTTTAAGTTTATTACCTATTATTCAGGTTAAATACACATGATTGGAACATCAAAATAAAGTTTAGTGACCTGATTGGAACAAAAAAGTTTATAAGTGACCTAATTAGAACAATTTTCAAACTTGATTACTATTCTATAAAGTTACCCCTATATTATAAGGTAGTAGTAGATAAGTTGAGAGGAAAAGAGAGATAAGGCTTAAAAGAAGAGGTGCATAAAATGATACTAACGTGGCTTGTTCATAAATTTTTGATAATTATATATGTACATTTTCAACCGCCATTGCATTTGAAGTTATCACCTATAATTATCCAATGTTGTATTATAATATATTTTAACATACTTCTTGAAATAAAATGGACATTAACGTACATGTTTATTATTATTATTATTATTATTATATATTTTATTATTATTATTATTATTATTATTATTATTATTATTATTATTATTATTATTATTATTATTATTATTACTATTATTACTCGTTTTGTTAAACGTCATATAACTCAATAATAATTTGACTCAAAACTAACTCGTTTAACAATATTCAAATGTATATTTCAAATATTTTATTTTTATCCATAAAACGGGATGTTACAACTCACCTCCACTTATTTAGGTTTCGTCCCCGAAACCTATTTATACCTCGAATAATTCGGGGTAATACTTTCTCATTTCATTTTCGGCTTCCCATGTGGTGTCAGAACCACGCCGATGTTTCCATTGTACTTTCACTTGTTTTATTTCTTTATTTCGTAGTTGCTTAACCTTATGATCAAGAATTGCCACTGGCTTTTCTATGTAGTTAAGCTTTTCATCAACTTTTATTTCATTTAACGGCACATACGTAGTTTCATCAGCTAAGCATTTTCGTAAATATGACACACGAAATGTGTTATGGATTCCATTTAATTCGTCAGGTAATTCCAACGATACGCCACCTGCCCCACACGAGCAATAATTTTGAACGAACCAATAAACCGCGTACTTAACTTGCCACGTTTACGAAAACGAATCACACCTTTCCATGGAGAGACCTTCAACATAACATAGTCTCCCACCTGAAATTCAATCGGGCGTCTTCGTTTATCAGCATACGACTTTTGTCGATCTTGAGCTGCTTTTAAATGCGCTCTGATTTGATCAATCTTTTCATTTGTCGCTCCACCACTTCTTTATTAGCAAGTTCTCTTTGGCCAACTTCTCCCCAACATACAGGAGTGCGGCACTTTCTGCCATACAACATTTCGAACGGGGTTATTCCAATGCTTGAATGATAACTATTATTATAAGAGAACTCTGCTAGGGGTAAATATTTGTCCCAACTGCCACCAAAATCAATAATACATGCACGTAGCATATCTTCAAGAGTTTGAATCGTTCTCTCGCTTTGCCCATCTGTCTGGGGGTGATATGCTATGCTGATTAATATTTAGTGCCCATTCCTTCTTGAAATTTCCTCCAAAATCTTGAGGTGAAACGTGTGTCTCTATCTGATACAATAGACAATGGCACACCATGCCTTGACACTACCTCATTAATATATACTTCTGCCATTCGTTCAGACGAATAGTTTTCACGAATGGGTATAAAGTGAGCACTCTTTGTCAAACGATCGACAATTACCCATATCGTGTCATATCCTTTTGCCGTTTTTGGAAGTTTCGTTACCAGATCCATCGTAATATGCTCCCACTTCGATAATGGAATTTCTAGTGGTTGCACTTTCCCGTATGGGTTCTGGTGCTTAGCTTTGACTTGTAAGCAAGTCAAGCACTTTTCAACATATTTAGCAATATCTCTTTTCATTCCAGGCCACCAATACTCTTTCTTTAAATCATTACACATCTTGGTTGCACCTGGATTAATTGAGTACTTCGACTTGTGCGCTTCATCAAGAAGTTAATTTCTTTCATTCCAGGCCACCAAGAATCATTGTTTTGACATTACAAATTTGAGGAATCCAAATTCGTCCAAATGGAACTTTAATTTCTTTATCATTTTCTTCAAAATATTGAATTTGACCAATAACTCTTTCACGCTTCAAATTTTCCTCCTTCAGTGCCTCCACTTGTGCAACTTTAACTTGATCAAACAAGTCTGAATTCACAATCAGTTTATATGACTTTACTTTAATTGGAGCGTAATTCTCCTTTCGGCTTAAAGCATCAGCTACAACATTAGCTTTACCCGGATGATAAAGTATTTCACATTCATAATCCTTGACAATTTTAACCATCGTCGTTGCCTCATATTCAGTTCCTTCTGGTCAAAGAAATATTTCAGACTTTTATGATCAGTATAGATAGTGCACTTTGTTCCATACAAGTAATGCCTCCAAATCTTTAACGCAAATACGACCGCTGCCAATTCAAGATCATGGGTTGGGTAATTTGCTTCATGTGACTTCAATTGCCGCGAAGCATAAGCTATTACCTTTCCTCTTTGCATAAGCACACAACCCAATCCAACACGTGAGGCATCAGAATAAACTACGAAATCTTCAGTTCCTTCTGGTAGTGTCAGAACAGGGCTTTAGTTAACTTTTCTTTCAAAAGTTGGAACGCCTTTTCTTGTTCTGGATTCCATTCAAATTTGGAATTTTTCCGAGTTAGCTTCGTCAACGGGGAAGCTATTTTTGAGAAATCCTGAATAAAACGCTGTTAAATACCGGCTAAGCCCAGAAAACTTCTGACTTCAGTTGGGGTCTTAGGAGGTGACCATTTCATAATAGTCTCTATTTTGGAGGGATCCACCAAAATACCCTCCGCATTCACCACATGACCTAAGAATTGGACTTCTCGAAGCCAGAATGCACATTTAGAAAATTTTGTATATAACTTTTCTTTTCTTAGCATATTGAGAACCTCACGAAGATGTTGAGCGTGATCTTCTTCGGTTCGTGAATAGATAAGAATATCATTGATAAAAACGATGACAGAACGATCAAGCATAGGTTTACATACTCGATTCATAAGGTCCATGAAAACCGCTGGAGCATTTGTTAAACCAAATGGCATCACAACGAATTCATAGTGCCCATAACGAGTACGAAAAGCTGTCTTAGGTACATCTTCTTCTTGTACCTTAACTTGATGATAACCTGACCTTAAATCGATCTTTGAGAACCAGCTAGCGCCTTGTAGTTGGTCAAAAAGATCATCAATTCTAGGCAAAGGGTACCTATTCTTGATGGTCAGCTTATTCAATTCACGATAATCGTGCACATCCGCATGCTACCGCCCTTCTTTTTAACAAACAATATAGGCGCGCCCCAAGGTGAAACACTTGGGCGAATAAAACATTTATCCAACAAATCTTGAAGTTGAGACATCAATTCCTTCATCTCGTTGGATGCTAGTCGATACGGCGATTTAGCAACAGGTTTAGCTCCAGGAACTAAATCGATTTTGAATTCGATTTCCCTTGTTGTTGGAATACCTGGAAGCTCATCAGGAAAAACGTCTGGGAATTCTTTAACTACAGGGACTTCATCAAGTTTCCTTTCTTTCATTTCTTTAGCAGCCACGTAGGCTAGAAACGCTTGATGTCCATGTCGTATATAATTCTTGGCTTTCGCCATTGAGCATACAATAATGTTGCTCTTTCTTTCTCCATAGATACAGATTTGTTCTCCCATTGGCGACATAAATTGAACAATCTTTCGATTGCAGAGTATCGACGCGTGATGCTGGGACAACCAATCCATCCCAATAATCACATCAAATTCCCTTAACTCTATTGGGATTAAGTCGATATTGTATTCCTCTCCTTGAATATTTACTTTACAGTTTCGACATATTTCGGATACGAAGAAACTTTTATCACTAGCAATGTCAACTTCTAACACATTTACTAGCTTACTTCTAACAAAAGAATTATGGCAAGCAAACTTTATAGATACGAAGGATCTACTAGCCCCAGAATCAAATAAAACATATGCAGGAAGGAAGTTGACTAGAAAGGTACCTGTAACGACATCAAGTTCAACCTTTGCTTCTTCAGCAGTAATTGAAAAGCCCTACCTCACGGTTTTGGAGCTTCAAGCCGTTTCACATTCTGTAAGGCTCTCGATCCTTCCGCAGTCTTGGCAACCCTTGTTTTCAGCTCTGGACAGTCATTCCTCATATGACCCGACTTATAGCAGTTATAACATAAGTTGACAGGGATGATACACTGTGGTGCTGTATGCCCTGGTTTCCCACATTTATAACAGATTGGGTTCTTATAACGACACTCCCCAAGATGTCTCTTTCCACAGAATTGACAGTTACCATACTCTTTGATTGAGCCTGAACTCTTTACAGGCTTTATAAATTTTACTTTCTTTGCAGGTACTGTAGGAACCATAACATCAACCTTTCTCTTCCCGTCTCTTTCTTTCTGTCTCTTCAGTTCCATCTCTCGTTCACGAGCCCAATTAAGAAGCTCCTCAAGACTTCCACATTTTGATGGAGAAATAAATTCTCTAATTTCTGTCTTAAGGATAAGATGGAACCGAGTCATACACATTTATTCAGAAGTGAAAAGCGAAGGACAAAACTTCGCTTTATCATAGAAAATTCCAAAGATTTCATCTACCGTCTCGTTGCCTTGACGCATATGAAGAAGTTCTTCAGTGATACGATCAATTGCAACACGAGGATTGAAATGTTTTAGGAAGATTAGTTTGAATTCTTCCCAAGACATACTTCTGATTCTTTCTCTCCACTTCTCCTTCTTCACCATATCCCACCAGTCTTTAGCTCTTTCACAGAACTGGTTCGTTGTGAACATCACTTCATCACACGGGTCGCAATGACACGTATCAAAAATAGTTTCCATGGCTGTTATCCATCTTTGACTCACCAAGGGGTCAATTTCACCTTTAAACTGTAACGGTTTACATGCCATGAAGTCTGTATATGTGCAGTGACGTTTTTCGACTTCAGCTATTGGCGTCGCTCCTATATTATTCGTAGGTTTTTCTACGACCACTTCATTCTTTTTCAATTTTTCTTCTAGCATAAGTCCAATAGAATTTTGCATTTTAGCAAGAAGAAATGGGATATTGGCTTCAAATGCCTTTCCCACTTCAATGGCAATCTGTCTACGAAATTTTTCAGGTATAAAAGTTGTATTATTATTAAGACGAGACGAATACACTGATCTTTCTGAAGCATTATCTACATGCTTTTCGGTGTTACGACTTCCCTCGCCTTGTATAGCATTCTCCCCTCTTTCATCCGCCATAGTTCTCTAAACAATTTATTTATTTCATGTTATATTTATTCTAATGATACTGCAAGCACTTAAATAAGGCCTTAATGCTCCATACTTTATTGTCAAGACAAACAATATAACTAAGGCCAAAAAGTACTATATATGCATTTATAACATACTACACATACACATCATTTTATGCATATATACTCCCATCCCCACACTTACTCTTTGACGTTTTTAATACAATATGATCTTTGAAAATTCATAATGATATGATATATTACCCTCATACTGGCCAGGTATGAAAACAATATACTATACTCATCATAATTTTCCAACTACCATATGATACATCAAACATACAAATTTCAGTGTACACATATTTTTTCATATGTTTTCATAAAGCACCAATACAAACTTCCCATTTATCTGCTTCCCTGGACCGTTTCTGGACTGAACCCTCTCGTTTTAATATCTGTAGCACTTATGGTTCGAGTCTAAGTATTTTTTTATATACTTAAATCTCTCGAACCATGCTCTGATACCAACTTGAAACACACCAATTTATTTTTTTATACTTTCACAATTTATATCAGAGTTTTGGTCCCAGTTTACGACAAAATTTGTCACTCGTAGTGACATGTCATTTCTTAACTTATATAAAAGTATTACATGAAAAATAACGTTTTACAAACTTTTTCTACAACATGTATTATATTAAATATTAAACGAGAGTAGGGTTCCTTCGTTAGTCCAGTCATGTCCGTGAAACTTTAACCATTTATGGGTGCTTTTCCTGAAAACATTTAAAAATATTTTTATTAGCTTCGCTAAGTAAGTACACCCCTTTATTTGCAAAAAAAAACATATTTTTATTCCTTAGAATTTAATATCTAAAATCTTTATTTATTTAATCATCTTTACTTCTTTGGAATCCAACACCCGAATTTCTTATGGGTTTATTTTTAACTCATGAGGATTATTAACTCATCTCTTTATATATGTGGAGTTCAACACCCGAACTCCTTGGGAATTCAACACCCGAAATCCTTACATATATTTAACTCCCCTTTTTATATATATGTGGAGTTCAGCACCCGAACCCCTTGGGATTTCAACATCCAAAATCCTTACATATATTAACTTCTCTTTAAACTATCAATAATCATAATTGGACCCGCAAACATATAAATATTTTCTTCATAATCATGTTTATCAGAATAAATAAACATATATCACATGTATTTAGACATGTTTCATCTCCACATAATACATACAAACTCATAATAAATAACGCATATATCATGTAATTAAACGTATAACAAAATTTAGTTACGGGTCAGTGTACTTACCTTATAATTAATAATAGTAGTCGTTGCTAAACCACTGCTTACCGCCACTAGTTAGTCGATCATAAATTCCTTAAGTCCCTATAGTTTCTTTTTGATAGTGTTTTTCTCTATTTTATGGGAAGCTTGTATATATATATATATATATATATATATATATATATATATATATATAATATATAAGTTGAGAGGAAAGAGAGATAAGGCTTAAAAGAAGAGGTGGCATAAAATGATACTAACGTGGCTTGTTCATAAATTTTGATAATTATATATGTACATTTTCAACCGCCATTGCATTTGAAGTTATCACCTATAATTATCCAATGTTGTATTATAATATATTTTAACATACTTCTTGAAATAAAATGGACATTAACATACATGCTTATTATTATTATTATTATTATTATTATATTATTATTATTATTATTATTATTATTATTATTATTATTATTATTATTATTATTATTATTATTATTATTACTCGTTTTGTTAAACGTCATACAACTCATAATAATTTGACTCAAAACTAACTCGTTTAACAACATTCAAAATGTATATTTCAAATATTTTATTTTTATCCATAAAACGGGATGTTACAAGAATTTATGAAGTTACAAGGAACGAAGTACGCAAAGGATAAAGTTTCATATGTAGACATGGTAGATCATGTCATCATGATGAGTTTTTCAGTCCATGATGTTGATTTCATGATCTAGCGGTTAGGTTATCCAAAGAACGAGGTAATTTACTACTATTTTAAGATTCAAGAGCATGACTTGGATGTGTCTAAGAGCTCTTAGTAATGATAAGGATGATGTTGCAAGGAGATGGATGATGTTGGCACATCTAGTCCTAGGAGAAACATACAGGGAATTAGTAATGCTTATAGAACAAAATTACAACTTGAGTGGTATGAAGAACATCACCAAGTTAATCTGAGGGGATCAAGTTATTGTGGAACAATGGAATCAAGAAGTTTTTGTGGAACAGTTACAAGTAATGCTTGAAAGTGATAAAGAAGCTGTGCAAGATGAAGTGTGCTGAGAATGTGGAATAAGGTAATGATGCTAGTGGAGTAGGTGTGTAAAATGAAGATGTGGGCCTTAATATGGATCTTAATGGTGAAGCTTTATGGAACACGATGATAGCACAAAATGAAGTTGTTATGGATGGTGTTGTTATGTCAAGAACAAAGAAAATGAGGATTATAAACTCCCAAAAAATTATCACTTGCTGCCCCAACAATGATAAAAAAAGAGTTAAGTTCAGTTTTGTTTCCTGAATTTTGAGGATTATAAATATCAAATTAGCTCCCAAAGTTTTATAAATTTTTTCAATTTCAGTCCAAAATTTTCACTAGTTGTTTCAACTTAATTCAAAATAATAAAGCTTTTGAATTTAAATTGAAAATGAAACTTTTGGAGGTACAATGATTCTTCTAATCTTTTTGAGAAAAATAGTTACTTTACCGAAGAGAGAGAGAGAGAGAGAGAGAGAGAGAGAGTCTTATTTTATAAGGGTCTTTTGTATTGGGTAAATTATGGATGGAATAAAATACTCTCATATGAAATTCCAAGGGAGTGTTAATGGTTTTAGTGAATGCATCCGTCTATTGAACTCAAATGATAGTAAAGTTAAAAAGCATCGCATAAATCAAGCTTTTGAAACAAGCTTTTGAAACTTAAATGATTTAAGTAGTTAGAACATACAAATCAAAGGGACTCAAATTACACACTCTACTTTACCCATTGTTAATCACCATACATACCAACCATGATAATTGTATATGCAAGAGCATTCAGTAGGTTCCTTATATTATTGTGAGTGTGTTTTTTAAATTATGGAATTGTTATAAGTTGTTGTGAGTGCTGAAAAAAAAAAATATTACTGTTCGCTTGTATATTTGGGAAAAATATTGTTCATCATTATAAATTTTTTAATACTTTTAAAATTGGTTGTGAGTAGATAAGAGATAAAAATAATAATAATTACATAAAGAGATATGATTAATTGAAAAAAATAATAATAACTTTTAATTTAAGTACAAAATAAAAATAATAAACATGATATGAATGCCTTAGGCTGTGTTTGATATGCTCTGACCGGGCTGACCCTGACCCGGCTGACTCGGTCAGCCCGGTCAGCCCGTTTGTTTTCGGTTAAAAATGTTGCTGACCCGGTCATATTTGCTGACCCGGACCATAAAATTTCCATGTCTGACCACTGACCCAGCTTCTTCATCAGCTCTCATCCCCTTCTCCCCCGTCCCTCGCCTCCGTCCCTCGCCTCCGCCCCTCCCCTCCGCCCCTCCCCTCGCTGTTGTTGCGGTCGGTGGTGTTCGAAGATGATAATGGTCGAGGATGTTGTTGCGGTCGGTCGGTGGTGATCGATTGAAGATGATATTGGTCGAGGATGTTGTTGCGGTCGGTCGGTGGTGATCGATTGAAGATGATAATGGTCGACCGAGGATGGTGTTCGAAGATGATAACAGGTGATTGGGGTTATTTTGCGGTGTTTGAAGATGATAATGATCATGAACCAGTTTCAAGATCTTTGATTCTGCTTCAATTTCGTGTGTTTTGGAGTGGATTATGTGGTTGCTTCGGTGATGATGATGATGATGAAGGTCGCGGATTTGGGGGTGGTGATGGTTGCTTCGGTGATGATGATGATGATGATGAAGGTCGCGGATTTGGGGGTGGTGATGGTTGCTTCGGTGATGATGATGATGATGATGATGAAGGTCGCGGATTTGGGGGTGGTGATGGTTGCTTCGGTGTGGTCGACAGAGATGATTAGATGAAGATGATGATGGTTTGATTTGGGGGTGGTGATGGTTGCTTAGATATGCATATGTATATGGGTATGTATATGTGTATGGGTATGTATATGTATATGGGTATGTAGATGTGTATGTATATGTGTATGTATATGGGTATAGATGTGTATGTATATGGGTATGTAGATGTGTATGTATATGGGTATGTAGATGTGTATGTATATGGGTATGTAAATGTGTATGTATATGGGTATGTATATGTATATGTATATGGGTATGTAGATGTGTATGTATATGGGTATAGATGTGTATGTATATGGGTATGTATATGTATATGGGTATGTATATGTATATGGGTATGTAGATGTGTATGTAGATGGGTATGTATATGTGTATGTATATTCAGCAGAGTCAGTCAGCTACTAAATCAAACAGCCAAGTTTCAGTCAGATGCAGACTCAGTCAGAACCTCTTACTGAGTCAGCTTCTTACTCAGTCAGATCTTACTCAGTCAGCGCAATCAAACAGCCCCTTAGCATTCACAAACTGAACGTACGTTTATATGCACATGACTTGTAGCAAATTGCAGAGATTTGAAGTGATTTGAAAACATAGGGGGCAATACAAAACAAACAAATAAACCCAGTATTTCCCACTTAAGAGCAGAGTCTGCGGGTAGGTAGTAGCGAGTCTTTTCTCTATAGAGACCGCTTTCAATGAGACCCCCGACTCGATAACAAAAGCAATAACGATAGCAAGGTAACATATAATAAAATCATACATCACACAACATACAGTTAAAATCACCTAAGAATTATAAAAAATGATAATACAAACAAAAGCAATAATGGTAGCAAGGCAACATATAATATATCATACAACAAACAACACACAACATACAGTTAAAATCACCTAAAGATTAAGAAAATAATAATGCAAACATCAGAGAAGTGACGAATTTTACCTTTAAAGGGAAGATGCGGGTTGCGTACACCTAAGGCCCCGCATCAATACAGATATTTTATCAGTAATTAACAAAAGTCGTCAATGAGTCCTAGATCAACTGGTTTAGGAGGAGACATCCTATGACTTTTCAAAGTGGAGGTCATGGGTTGGAGTCTCACTAGGTGCAATATGCTTCATGTGGGCCAAGGGTTTTATCACAGTGGGTCTTTGGGTGGTGGGTGTCCCTTGGAATGGTGGGCGAGCCGGGTCACCAGCGCTGCCTGTGTTCGCGAGCGTGGGTGTCATTTTGTCAACGGGTTTACCCGTGTGACCGGTCTTAAAAATTATTCGTTGACCGTTAAAATTTTTTTTTAACAAAAGTCTCCCGTCAAACAAGCACCGTTACGTCCCGTTAACGCCATCCGATTTGCAGAACAAATGGCTCTACGAACCTTCGCGACCCGTAAAACCCTAGGTATAGCATCAAGGTTTCATCAACACTTGCGTGAATTACAGACCTTCACACTTCCAGATCTTCCGTACGACTATGGCGCACTGGAGCCAGCGATCAGCGGTGATATCATGCAGCTCCACCACCAGAAACACCACCAGACTTACATAACCAACTACAATAAGGCTCTTGAGCAGCTCGATGATGCTATCGCTAAAGGAGATGCTTCCACTGCTGTTAAATTGCAAAGCGCTATTACGTTCAATGGCGGAGGTTAAGTACTTGAATCTTATCGTTTTCTGTCTCATGTTATGGTGTTGTTCGTATCGACAATTTGTGTGTTATTCGTGTTTAGAAGCGTTTTATATCGAAATTGCATAGGAAAATTTGGAATTTGTTGAGGAAAACTTGTTTATTACAACATGTAAATATTAAATTTGCAACTATGGCACTGTTGGACTTTAGTTTGAAATTATAGTCCTTTTGTTGGTGGACCCTGGAGAATTAATTAATTGATTATAGCTGCTGTAGACTAAATATGACATACACAAGTAGGACAGATCTGATGGTGAAGGAAAATAATAACCATATTGATCTAAAATGAATAGGGCTATACACCGCGGATAGCCCGTCGGCAGCTGATGTGACACATTGTGCGACAGAGGATGTCGGGGAATGTTTTGGCCCTATACGCGTCGTATGGTGGTAAACGACGCGTATAGGGTGGCGGGGTGTTGATTTATAACACAGGGGTGTCCCAATATCCACACCCTCAAACACAGGATTCTGATTTGAAAGGATTAATTTTAATCCCTAAGTAAGTGGTTTGAATAGATTGTATGGCAACTGAGATTCAGAACTTAGCTACCTCAGTGAGCAGAGGATTTCAGTTTGATATTTACAATAGCAAGTATTGGTTAATATGTTATATTATTGATGAAATGAGTAATATGTTTAGATGGGAAATATTATTGCAAAGGTTGTGGTGCTGTAAAAGTGAATACATGATATCTATTACTGATCCAATGTGAAGGTCCTATGCACTGATCTCTTCATTTATGTTTCGAGTAGGTCATGTGAATCACTCAATCTTCTGGAAGAATCTCGCTCCCACCAAGGTAAGTTTATTTCTAAGGTTTCGTGGTGATTCTGAGGGCCATAATCTGAGCAAAAGTGAAGTGAACCTTTTTGCAGGAAGGGGGTGGTGAGCCACCACATGGCTCTTTGGGCGGGGCTATTGACCAGAGCTTTGGTTCTGTAGAAAAGTTATGTAACGACCCGAATTTCGTATTATGTAATTAAAATACAATTAATGTATCATGTGTTAAAACCTAATATTGTAAAATATGTTAAAGGTTAAATATTTAAGACTTAACTAGAAAATTTGCTAGTTAGTTAATAGTGGTGGAAAAATGAAAAATGATACTAGAGGGGTGGATCTTGCCAATTGATGGAACCTACACATGGATATGTATGGCTTGCCATACATTTGGTGAGTATGATATGCTCATTCACGTTTCACACAAGAGAAGAGGAGAAAGAGGGTTTTTGTCATCTCATTTCTCAAATTGTTGGTGATTCAAGTGCAAGATCCGAAATTGAGCCCTAGAAATCATTCTTCATCTTATCAAGGGCTACAAGTAAGTGTTATTTGATGTTCTTGAGGTGGTAAAATCGTCACCCACATGATGGGTGTAGAAATTGGTGGTCTAAACATGAAACCCTAGTGTTATAGTGCTAGATGATCATGTGTATGTGTGTATTATGGTAACTAGATGTGTAATTGCTCCTTAATTGAAGATTTACATGAACCATGGAAATGGGTTTAGTTACTAGAAGGTTAAACTAAGGATTCTTCATGTAAACTAGTTGCTAGTTGTAGAATCCATGTTCATTCTTGTAGAAATGTGATTATGTGCCTAACATTTGGTGGAAATTGATGAATCACATGTGTGATATGTGATTTAGGTGTAAAACTAGCTTGATGATGTTTAAAAGCTAGTAAATAACCAATATGTTAAGTTATGCACATAAGGTGTTTGATGAAATGCCTAAATTAGATGAAAAACATGAATGAACTACTTAATTGCAAGAAATGTGCAATGTGAAAGCCTAGATTGTAGGTTAAATGTGATAAATGGTCAAATAGACCATATGTGTGATTAAATGAATGTTATGTGTTAAATGGGTCCTTAAAATGGTAATAGGAAGTGGTGTGGCAAGCGGATCCAAGGGAACCGGCAAGGAACACGTTTGATTGACCACTTAAACCTTCCGGACTCAAGGTAAGACATTCTTTAAATTAAGCATAACAAAGTAAAGGCATGAGTCACAATGTGTGTGACCATGTGCTCATAAGCTCAAACAAAATGAAAACCACGTTTAAAAAGGATAAATAGTTGACTTGCACCGTATGTGAGCTTCTATGACGAATGATTCACGACGTGCGTGAACATAACGGAAAATGACACTTTAGTGTTATACCACATGGTTGTGGAACAGAACGAGTCATGACGTGCGTGACCGTCCCATGGAAATGGGAAGAAAGGACAAACCAGGATTAAAGTGATTCACATCGTGTGTGAACACTAGGGTAAAGGGTTATCCCTACGATTTGCAATGTGTGTGGACGTTGGGTAACGCCAAGGAAAGCGGTCGTTCGCGAAAGAATGGCAAACCGCTCATTAAAATGGGATTTGACCCTATAAGGGGCAAATTCGGTATGAAAAGGAAAATTTGCGTTATGATAAGCAAATGGGATGGGTTGGGTCTAAGAACTCACCAAACATATGTAATATGTTATAATAGACCGGTTCCATGGTTGTCGGAACGGTCGGGAACTCTAAAGAACAAACGAACCATAAATGGGTTAATTAAGGAATTAAATACCAAACAAATAGAAAAATTTTGGTATAATGCCAAGAGTCGGGTTAGACTCGTTGAAAATCCGTGGGAATCACGTATATGCTAAAATATGTTATTTCCAGGTGTTTGGAACAATCGGGATCGAAAGGGGTGGCTCGGGAACGCGAAACGACCCTTAACGGGTCAAAAATAATGACTATGCTGCAGGGTCCACCGTAGCTTACGGTGGTACCGTAAGTTACGGTAGGTCCCTGGGTGAAATGGGCTATCGTAAGCCAGTGTGTTACCACCGTACACAAATTGAGGCTACCGTAACTTACGGTACCCACCGTAAGTTACGGTAGGGACCATTCCCAGATTTTTGTCGATTATCGTTTTAAAGCGTTCCGAGTCCGTTTAAACCCCCGTAAAGACCCGAAATGAATGTTAGAATGTACTTACTTAGTTCTTATGAACTAATGGATGTCTAAACGTGTGTTTTCAGGTGTTACGGGACCGGAAGGCTAAAGTGATCGATAGGGCATACACGGATCGAACGGGACTTGCATACGCGTTTCTTTTGTAGAATTAACGCGTTAACATTATTTTGAAACTTCCTATCACGTGTGTATGTAAATGGATTGTTAAACTTCATTTTTGAGTGTCGGTTGACACGAAACACATATTTTGGGAGTTAAATGTTGATGAAATTTTCTGGGACCAAATTCCGCATGTTTATTTAACTTAAACGGACTCTTTGGAGGTCCGGGTGTAACAAGTTGGTATCAGAGCCAACGGTTTGAGAGATTCAAGTGCGTCGCGAACACTTGGACTCAAACTTTTGAGCTCTAGATATGAGAAATGCAAACGTTCGATCCAAGAAACCGATCACTGAGCCTAAAGGTACAAGGTTAGTGTGCCGTTTATAAACGTAACAAGCTTGACACATGTATGATATATGTATGATATATGTATGATATGTACCATATGAACTGATTGAACCTAGCTTCTTGACTTAAGTTTGGAATAAAGGAACTAAGAAGGCATCCGTGTGGTGAGCTTGTTGCTAGGCCTGGCCAGTCTAACAACAATCAAAGGCACACGAATGGGTTCTTAGGGATGTTGTTTTAAACTTAAGGATGGAAATGGGTATTGTGTGAATAGGGTTAGGCCCTAGTGATAGTAGAATCATAAGCATCAGTGTATATGCTATAGATTACGTACATGGTACTAACGTAAAGGTTAATTGTCACAGTCTTAGGTCATGGCTGGTAACGATCACGTGATTAATATAGAGAATCACGAGACCCCTCCCGATGATGCAACACGGGAAATGGTCAAGGAGGAAGTTGGCAAGGCTTTTGAGGCTTTATTGCCGGGCTACATCGAGGATGTACGCAAAGATCTACGGGATCTCATTCAACAAGAGTTTGTGGCTCTGAAGGCTGACAAAGAAACTGAAAGGCCAACAAAGAAAGTGACCTATAAGGAGTTTGTTGCATGCAACCCTACAACGTTCAAGGGTGAGGTCGATCCACTACTTAGTCAAAGGTGGATCAAAGATATGGAAAGTGCCTTTGAAACCTCACACTGTGAAGAATCTGATGAAGTGAGGTTTGCTGCAAGCCAACTCCGGGAACGAGCTAAAGACTGGTGGGAATTGCAACGGGATGAGAAGGGGCGGGAAGGTATCAAAAGTATGACTTGGGAAGAATTTAAGAAGTTGTTCACAAAGCGGTTTTGCCCACAAGCCGCTATCAACAGAATAGCAGAAGAATTCCTACAGTTACGACAAAAAGATGAAAGTATTGTTACCATCACGGCCATCTTCTACGACAAAGCCAAGTTTTGCCCACAGTTGCTCCAGGATGAAAGGATGTGGATTAACCACTACTATGGCATGTTGAGTGCCAAGTATCGAGAGTTTCTTACACCGTCCAAATGTGAAACTCTAGCAGAGCTTATCGATTGTGCTAGGGATCGAGAAGCGGAATTGAAAAGGCAAGTTGATCGTGGGGAGAAGCGTGCGGCTGAAACGGAGACGGGTTCGTCTAAGAAAGCCAAGATTTCATCTTCATCAAACAAGTCTGGGAATGACAAAGACTCCAAACATTGCAAGATTTGTAAAAAGAAGCATGGGGGAGTTTGTAGATACGAATCTAAAAATTGCTTCAAGTGTGGGAAGTCGGGTCATTCGACATCTCAATGCACAAGCCCGCTAAGTGTGTGCTACAACTGCTACAAACCGGGCCACAAAAAGAGCGAATGTCCGGAACTAAAGAAGGATGGTACAAGTCAATCCTCGGTTGCTCAAGGTTCGGGGAAAAAGGGTGATGGAGGAAAAGCTAAGGCGAGAACCTTCTTGATTATGGCGGAAGAAGCCAAATCTATAGCCGACGTTGTGACGGGTACCTTTCTCATCAACTCACTACCTGCTTATGTGCTATTTGACTCGGGTGCTAATAGATCGTTTGTTTCGCTTAAATTTGCGAGTCATTTTTCCATGGTGTTAGACAACTTACCTAGTTCTTTAGAGATTGAGGTAGCGGATTCAAAAACGTTCTTAGCGTTCAACGTTTATCGAAATTGCATACTTACCATCGAAGGTGAGGATTATTCGGTCGACTTAATACCCATGACACTCGGGGAGTTTGATGTAGTAATTGGTATGGATTGGCTTTCCATGTACCACGCCAATATAGTTTGCAATCGCAAGTGCATCCAATTGATATCTCCGAGTGGTTATGAGGTAATAATCCAAGGTGCAAAACGCGGTGGCGTAGCTTTATGTTCTTTGGTTAAAGCAATGAAATACATGAGCCATGGAGGACAATCGTTCTTAGCCTATGTAATAGACACGGAAACGAAAGTTCAAGTGTTGGAAGATATTCCGGTTGTTCGGGATTTTCCAGATGTCTTTCCGGAGGATTTGCCGGGAGTCCCACCGGAACGGGAGGTCGAGTTTCGAATCGACCTTACCCCGGGAGCTAAACCCATTGCAAAGGCTCCCTATCGCTTGGCGCCATCGGAGCTCCAAGAGTTAATGACACAATTGCAAGATCTTTTAGACAAGGGGTTCATACGTCCGAGTACTTCGCCATGGGGAGCACCGGTTCTTTTCGTGAAAAAGAAGGATGGAAGTCTTCGGATGTGTATCGACTATAGAGAGTTGAACCAGGTGACGGTTAAGAACCGTTACCCATTGCCTAGGATTGATGACCTATTCGATCAGTTGCAAGGTGCATCGTGGTTTTCGAAAATCGACTTACGGTCGGGTTATCATCAGTTGAAGGTAAGGGAAGAAGACATCCCCAAGACGGCATTTCGTACTAGATACGGGCATTATGAGTTCCTTGTGATGTCTTTCGGGTTGACAAACGCCCCGGCAGCATTCATGGATTTGATGAATAGGGTGTGCCGACCCATGTTAGACCGATCTGTCATTGTATTCATAGATGATATCCTTATTTATTCTAAAAATAAAGGTGATCATGCTTGTCACTTGCGTGAAGTTCTCGAAACGCTTCGTCGGGAGAAATTGTTCGCAAAATTCTCCAAGTGTGCCTTTTGGTTGCGAGAGGTACAATTCTTGGGTCATGTGGTAAACTCGGAGGGTATACACGTAGGCCCCACAAAGATTCACGCGGTGACCAAATGGAGTCCACCCAAGACTCCCACGGAGATTAGAAGCTTTCTTGGGTTAGCCGGATATTATCGGAGATTCATTCAAGACTTTGCTAAGATTGCTTCTCCTTTAACCAAGCTTACCAAGAAAGAGGTGAAGTTCCTATGGGGTGAAGAGCAAGAGAAAGCCTTTCAAGAGTTAAAGTCGAAATTGACTCAAGCTCCGGTTTTGTCTTTACCCGAGGGAACCGACGATTTTGTGGTATACTCGGATGCTTCCTACTCCGGTTTGGGTTGTGTTCTAATGCAAAGGGGCAAGGTGATTGCTTATGCCTCGAGACAACTGAAAGTGCATGAAAGGAACTACCCAACCCATGATCTTGAACTAGCCGCGGTAGTGTTCGCGTTAAAGATTTGGAGGCATTATCTATATGGTGTAAAGTGTACGATTTACACGGACCATAAGAGTTTAAAGTACTTCCTTACGCAAAAGGAGTTAAACATGAGACAAAGGCGGTGGATGGAATTGCTAAAGGATTATGATTGTGAAATCCTATATCATCCGGGAAAGGCCAATGTCGTGGCTGACGCCTTGAGTCGAAAGGAGGATCATACTCCTATCAAAATAACCGCAATGAAGATAACCGTTATATCCGAAGTGGTTGAACGAATCAAGGAAGCACAAACTGAGCGCTAAAGGAAGAAAATTTGAAGAAAAATCGAATCAAAGGTCAAACTCAAAACTTGGAAGATGATAGTCAAGGATTGAAAACAAGATGGGGTCGGGTTTGGATACCACCTACTTGTACCTTGAAGAATGATCTATTGGATAAAGCCCATAAATCCAAGTATTCAATTCACCCGGGAGCGACTAAGATGTATAGAGACCTTCGGGTTAACTATTGGTGGCCGGGCATGAAACGCGATATTGTCAAATACGTGGAGAAATGCTTAACTTGTTTGCAAGTGAAGGCGGAACATCAAAAACCTCATGGTGAATTGCAACCGTTGGATATTCCGGAATGGAAATGGGAAAAGTTAACAATGGATTTGATTACTAAACTTCCAAGAACAAAGAAAGGGTACGATGCGATATGGGTTGTTGTCGATCGATTGACCAAGAGCGCTCATTTCCTTCCTATTCGTGAGACTTACAATTCGGAGAAAATGGCGGAGGTTTACGTGAACGAAATAGTGTCACGACACGGGGTGCCCGTGTCGATTGTGTCCGATAGAGACACACGGTTTACTTCCAAGTTTTGGAGGAAATTTCAAGCGGAGATGGGGACAAAGCTATTGCTAAGCACGTCATACCATCCCCAAACCGACGGACAAAGTGAAAGAACCATTCAAACATTAGAAGATATGCTACGAGCGTGTGTTCTTGACTTTGGGGGTAGTTGGGATGAGTATTTGCCTTTGGCGGAATTTTCTTACAATAATAGCTACCACTCCACCATCGAGATGCCTCCGTATGAAGCTTTATATGGCAGAAAATGCCGAACTCCCATTTGTTGGGGAGAAATTGGTCCGCGGGAACTCGCGGGCCACGATACGATAATGAATACGGATGAAAAGATTAAGCAAATCCGTGCTCGCATGAAGGCGGCGCAAGACCGTCAGAAAGCTTACGCGGATAAGCGTAGACGACCCATCGAGTTTGAGGTGGGCGATTTGGTTTTGTTAAAGGTTTCCCCATGGAAGGGTATTATACGATTCCGGAAGCGGAGAAAGTTGAGTCCGAGGTTTATCGGGCCATTTAAAATCATCGCACGTGTAGGTAAAGTTGCTTATCGGCTGGAATTGCCGGAAGAGCTTCAAGGAATTCACAACACGTTCCATGTATCTTACCTGAGGAAGTGTTTGGCTGACGAGTCGGCCTATGTCCCGTACGAGGATTTGGAAGTTGATGACAGATTGAACTATATCGAGAAGCCGGTGGCTATCTTGGATAGAAAGGTCAAGCAACTGAGAAACAAGATACTCAATCAGGTGAAGGTGCAATGGAAGAATCGTAAGGGATCCGATGCCACTTGGGAATCGGAAGATGAAATGAGGAAGTCTTATCCTCATCTATTTGATTAGTATGTAAAGTTTCGGGGACGAAACTCTCTTTAGAGGGAGAGACTTGTAACGACCCGAATTTCGTATTATGTAATTAAAATACAATTAATGTATCATGTGTTAAAACCTAATATTGTAAAATATGTTAAAGGTTAAATATTTAAGACTTAACTAGAAAATTTGCTAGTTAGTTAATAGTGGTGGAAAAATGAAAAATGATACTAGAGGGGTGGATCTTGCCAATTGATGGAACCTACACATGGATATGTATGGCTTGCCATACATTTGGTGAGCATGATATGCTCATTCACGTTTCACACAAGAGAAGAGGAGAAAGAGGGTTTTGTCATCTCATTTCTCAAATTGTTGGTGATTCAAGTGCAAGATCCGAAATTGAGCCCTAGAAATCATTCTTCATCTTATCAAGGGCTACAAGTAAGTGTTATTTGATGTTCTTGAGGTGGTAAAATCGTCACCCACATGATGGGTGTAGAAATTGGTGGTCTAAACATGAAACCCTAGTGTTATAGTGTTAGATGATCATGTGTATGTGTGTATTATGGTAACTAGATGTGTAATTGCTCCTTAATTGAAGATTTACATGAACCATGGAAATGGGTTTAGTTACTAGAAGGTTAAACTAAGGATTCTTCATGTAAACTAGTTGCTAGTTGTAGAATCCATGTTCATTCTTGTAGAAATGTGATTATGTGCCTAACATTTGGTGGAAATTGATGAATCACATGTGTGATATGTGATTTAGGTGTAAAACTAGCTTGATGATGTTTAAAAGCTAGTAAATAACCAATATGTTAAGTTATGCACATAAGGTGTTTGATGAAATGCCTAAATTAGATGAAAAACATGAATGAACTACTTAATTGCAAGAAATGTGCAATGTGAAAGCCTAGATTGTAGGTTAAATGTGATAAATGGTCAAATAGACCATATGTGTGATTAAATGAATGTTATGTGTTAAATGGGTCCTTAAAATGGTAATAGGAAGTGGTGTGGCAAGCGGATCCAAGGGAACCGGCAAGGAACACGTTTGATTGACCACTTAAACCTTCCGGACTCAAGGTAAGACATTCTTTAAATTGAGCATAACAAAGTAAAGGCATGAGTCACAATGTGTGTGACCATGTGCTCATAAGCTCAAACAAAATGAAAACCACGTTTAAAAAGGATAAATAGTTGACTTGCACCGTATGTGAGCTTCTATGACGAATGATTCACGACGTGAGTGAACATAACGGAAAATGACACTTTAGTGTTATACCACATGGTTGTGGAACAGAACGAGTCATGACGTGCGTGACCGTCCCATGGAAATGGGAAGAAAGGACAAACCCGGATTAAAGTGATTCACATCGTGTGTGAACACTAGGGTAAAGGGTTATCCCTACGATTTGCAATGTGTGTGGACGTTGGGTAACGCCAAGGAAAGCGGTCGTTCGCGAAAGAATGGCAAACCGCTCATTAAAATGGGATTTGACCCTATAAGGGGCAAATTCGGTATGAAAAGGAAAATTTGCGTTATGATAAGCAAATGGGATGGGTTGGGTCTAAGAACTCACCAAACATATGTAATATGTTATAATAGACCGGTTCCATGGTTGTCGGAACGGTCGGGAACTCTAAAGAACAAACGAACCATAAATGGGTTAATTAAGGAATTAAATACCAAACAAATAGAAAAATTTTGGTATAATACCAAGAGTCGGGTTAGACTCGTTGAAAATCCGTGGGAATCACGTATATGCTAAAATATGTTATTTCCAGGTGTTTGGAACAATCGGGATCGAAAGGGGTGGCTCGGGAACGCGAAACGACCCTTAACGGGTCAAAAATAATGACTATGCTGCAGGGTCCACCGTAGCTTACGGTGGTACCGTAAGTTACGGTAGGTCCCTGGGTGAAATGGGCTATCGTAAGCCAGTGTGTTACCACCGTACACAAATTGAGGCTACCGTAACTTACGGTACCCACCGTAAGTTACGGTAGGGACCATTCCCAGATTTTTGTCGATTATCGTTTTAAAGCGTTCCGAGTCCGTTTAAACCCCCGTAAAGACCCAAAATGAATGTTAGAATGTACTTACTTAGTTCTTATGAACTAATGGATGTCTAAACGTGTGTTTTCAGGTGTTACGGGACCGGAAGGCTAAAGTGATCGATAGGGCATACACGGATCGAACGGGACTTGCATACGCGTTTCTTTTGTAGAATTAGCGCGTTAACATTATTTTGAAACTTCCTATCACGTGTGTATGTAAATGGATTGTTAAACTTCATTTTTGAGTGTCGGTTGACACGAAACACATATTTTGGGAGTTAAATGTTGATGAAATTTTCTGGGACCAAATTCCGCATGTTTATTTAACTTAAACGGACTCTTTGGAGGTCCGGGTGTAACAAGTTGGTATCAGAGCCAACGGTTTGAGAGATTCAAGTGCGTCGCGAACACTTGGACTCAAACTTTTGAGCTCTAGATATGAGAAATGCAAACGTTCGATCCAAGAAGCCGATCACTGAGCCTAAAGGTACAAGGTTAGTGTGCCGTTTATAAACGTAACAAGCTTGACACATGTATGATATATGTATGATATATGTATGATATGTACCATATGAACTGATTGAACCTAGCTTCTTGACTTAAGTTTGGAATAAAGGAACTAAGAAGGCATCCGTGTGGTGAGCTTGTTGCTAGGCCTGGCCAGTCTAACAACAATCAAAGGCACGCGAATGGGTTCTTAGGGATGTTGTTTTAAACTTAAGGATGGAAATGGGTATTGTGTGAATAGGGTTAGGCCCTAGTGATAGTAGAATCATAAGCATCAGTGTATATGCTATAGATTACGTACATGGTACTAACGTAAAGGTTAATTGTCACAGTCTTAGGTCATGGCTGGTAACGATCACGTGATTAATATAGAGAATCACGAGACCCCTCCCGATGATGCAACACGGGAAATGGTCAAGGAGGAAGTTGGCAAGGCTTTTGAGGCTTTATTGCCGGGCTACATCGAGGATGTACGCAAAGATCTACGGGATCTCATTCAACAAGAGTTTGTGGCTCTGAAGGCTGACAAAGAAACTGAAAGGCCAACAAAGAAAGTGACCTATAAGGAGTTTGTTGCATGCAACCCTACAACGTTCAAGGGTGAGGTCGATCCACTACTTAGTCAAAGGTGGATCAAAGATATGGAAAGTGCCTTTGAAACCTCACACTGTGAAGAATCTGATGAAGTGAGGTTTGCTGCAAGCCAACTCCGGGAACGAGCTAAAGACTGGTGGGAATTGCAACGGGATGAGAAGGGGCGGGAAGGTATCAAAAGTATGACTTGGGAAGAATTTAAGAAGTTGTTCACAAAGCGGTTTTGCCCACAAGCCGCTATCAACAGAATAGCAGAAGAATTCCTACAGTTACGACAAAAAGATGAAAGTATTGATACCATCACGGCCATCTTATTTATTAAGCACTTATTTAATCAGATGTTGTCAAACAGCCCCTAAGGTTGACAAAATGATTGAAAATTCAAGTTTTATATTGATTTTAAATTGAGAAAAAAATTGCAAACATATTTAGTAATACAGGTGTGATAATTTCCGAGAGTTTATCCTTATCTTAAATTATGGAAATATTAAAATTTTCTTTGTTGTCTTGAAAACTTGTGTTAATCGGGTGTCGTATGATATGTATCATTTTTATAGGCCATGGGCAACCTGGCGTATCAATATGTGACTTGTGTTTTCATAAAACTTGAGTGACATGTCACACTAATATACGAACAAATTAGAAACTTGGGTGATGTGTCACATCATATGTGAACAATTGTACGACTAAACCTGTTGAGATAAAAGGTTATGTAGAACGTGTCTAAATCACTTGACTTTAGATGTGGTTGAGTTAGAATTTTTATTCAAGACATGAATAAACATAAGGGTTATATTCGTGTTAATCAATACAATCGGATAACCATCTTACTACATACGTACATCCAACTAAATAAACATGAAATAAGTTAACTCACTGTCACAAACCTATAAAAATTTAATTTCAAACAAAAAAAGAAACAAGTGCAACATGAAACAATATAGGGAAAAATAAGACATAAAATTGGGTTTACGAACCCCGTGAACTACATTTTGATGAAGCTAAACGTACTCTATGCCCAATAGTTAACATACTATTTATAACTTGTGAGGAGCTATCTTCACTTACAAAAACAAATGTGTACTCTGTTTAGTACAACTCGGGTGGGACTAAATGTATCATCCATCTACCCAACGTATTTTTTATAAATAAAAAAATGATGTAACTAATATAATCAGCCGAATAATATACATCCCGTAAGACGTTTTAAGTTTAGGACAAACTAGGGCTGACAATTGCCGACACTAAATCTGTTTAATAAAAAAAGTACTTTTTAATTTTTTACATTTTTAAAAATAATTAAAACTAGGAGGTCATACTTCATTATTTTACATTATTGGTTTATAAAAACATATAAAAAATTATAGACATAATATATAGATAGTTAAACAAATCATTTGGATGTTTAACACATGAACTACACGCGTCATCTCAAACTTGTTAAACACGATAATACCAGTTTTACTCCCACGATAACAAACCATTATCCATCCATCGATCCCATGCCCACGTTTTGCATTTGCACTTTGCAGATATAACATCAGAGATTCCCGTTTCGTGTTCGCCACTCTCCCCCTTTATTACACACTCACATTCCTCAAAAGGAGGTGGATCCATCACCATCATCAATCCATTACCCTAATAATTCTGCAGTTTCACTTATCGACACCATAAGAAATCAAATTGACTTATCACACTCAATACCAACAACCATCTGTTTCTGCTGTTACTCAGCGAATTAAGCAGCTTCATCGCTGCATTCACGGCGGAAAATCCCCATTCTCTGTGTTAGTTTGAATTCCGATTCATACACCAACTGTAAGTTCTAATTTCTCCGTCTTCTAATTATCCGTCGCTGTTTCTACTGTTTGATTTGATACTGATTGATGCTGTTTTGCGTGTTTTGTTTGTTACTAACGTCTCCGTTAACAATGTTGGTTGTTAAATGCCTTATTAAACTTGCGAAATTCGTCAGGAAATGTAAGTTCTTACAACTTTATTGCTTTTCTGTTTTTTTTTGATTTTGTTAACAACTAGTTTAATTACGTGGAAATGCGAAAAGGTTATCGCTCCTTCTTCTGGTGTGTTTGAATTCCACTAAAATTGATTAATGAGCTTGTGAATTGTGACGTTTTGCTTTTTGAACGGTTGTTGTTGGCACTATAAGCAATTTTGAACTACAACAATGAACGACGTGGATTTTCTTGCATTCAATTTAAAAAAAAGCTGATGTTGTAAATTCTACTGTTCTTATTGAATTTTAAATAAGAAAAATGATTATATAGAAAAAGAAAAAAAATATATACAATGATCCATGAAAGCTTTCTGTGGGATTGCAATACAATGGTATGTCTTACAATTCCATGAAAGCTTTCTGTGGGATTGTAATACAATGGTATATCTTACAATGGTATTAGATGATACACACACCATTACTGGAATCCTTCCACAGTTCCACACGCATCGGAATAAAATATTAAAATAATGTAAAATAAAAAAATTAATAAATAGTATGTTAAAGTTCTTAGCTACTTTGATTTAGTAAAGCTATAGACATAGACAATTAGTAGAAGCGAAATCAAGTATTTGATATCTTAAGTCAGCTTTTTATGTTAGTTTAAGATTGGATTTCTGGTAAGGACACCCTAACAGGTAGTTTTTGAATCACATAGGATTATAAATAATTACACCAAATACCCGTAAACCTAATGAATAATTAGTAAACGGTACGTGACAGTTATAGACGATGTTCTATGTTTGAGTATGTGATTAAGCTTACCAAAAACTCTATACCCACCATCCTATTACTAGTACATATGCACCCAAAGGATATTTTATATTCAAAATACATCAAGTAACTTAACATATTATATATTATATTTTAATCTTGTTTCTTTGTGTGTGTTGGGAAGGTTTTTGTTTAATTTTAACAATGGAAGCTGTGGTTTCCTAGTAATAAAGTTTTATTTGGTTTTGAATATATTTTCTTGTCTACTTCTGGACACTTTGTTTGACTATTTAACTATTATTCGGTGCTTTGTCACATTGGTGGGTATATTAATTCTCTCACCAACCCACGTGGAGTCATAATATGTGTTATGTATGTTAGAGAGATAAAGGCCAAACTCAACCTCGAAACTTGCAATGAATTGTGCACACAATTTGGAGTAATGATAATTGATAAATTGATAATGACAAATTCTGTTGAGTCATGTTAATTTGGTTTTGCTTGTTTCTTCTTGCCGTCCTTCCAACATTCTCTTGTTTTCTTGCTACATAGGGTAAAGTGAACTTTAAAATCTTGATTAAATTCTTAATCACCATTTGTGTGAAATATTCTTTGATTCTTGATGTTGATTTGTAGTAATTGATATTGGTTGACTTAGTGGCATCATCGTGGCATACTTTTTACATGAAAGTATCATGTTGATAGAGAAATTGCGATTTTTTTTATCTACTATTATTAGAAAGACAATCTTTTTTATTCGATTTTGCATCATGGTGTCTTTATGGTTGGATCCCTTTTAATTTTTCACTTTATAGTTAATGGGTTTCAAAAATTTTGGTTCATTAAGTGGGTCACTGTTTCTGTCATTAGTCTTGTAATCCTCTTTTTTGTTTAAGTAATCATTCTCAAGAAAAATGCAAATTTATATGTGTTTTGTTGCAGCTGTGATCTGCATTTAGCTCGATTTATCATCAGCATTCCAATTTTCCAAGGGAATCTTGATTTCTGAAAAGCATGGATCTTGGAGACAAAAATTGTTGGGGGAATTCTAAGGTATGATTACCAGATTTTGGAATTATTGATTTACATATTACAAAAAATCTATCTTGGTTGCTATCAAACTCCTGTAAAAATGTAAAACGAAGGAAAGAATTAACGATCTTGGAAATGGAAGTTGGCTTTTTGCATTTTCATCACTTCGTTTTGCCAAAATAACCCCTTGCAACTGTTTTTTTTTTTTTTTTGTTCATTCTTTTGTGTGCGTGTGTGTATGTGTTAATTTAGATTTTTACAGAACTTATTTAGCAGAGAAGTTATGTTATGCTTTCTTTCTTTTAATTATTTTTTTCCTTCTTTCATTTTTGCAATATATAGCCAGTTATTTCATGGCTTTACTTGAAACATGAGGGAAAAAATGAAGGAAGTGCTTATATGTTTGTTAAATTGCATTTATAAGGATACTTGGAGGACAACATTGGTGTTAGCTTATCAAAGTCTTGGTGTAGTCTATGGTGACCTCAGCATTTCCCCAATTTATGTCTATAAGAGCACATTTGCAGAAGACATTCATCACTCGGAAACAAATGAAGAGATTTTTGGTGTGCTTTCGTTTGTTTTCTGGACTTTAACCCTTGTCCCTTTATTCAAGTACGTGTTCATTGTACTTCGAGCTGACGACAATGGTGAAGGTAAACTCAAGTTTATTAAAGTAATTAGGATTTCAACCATCCAGGACGAGGAGTAGCGCTATTTGGGCTCATTAACTAAAATTCAAATTAGAAGAACGTTATTTTTAGAATTATACAAGTTTCTTTACGGGGTAGGTTGATTTAGTAAGGGGTTGAAACAAGTAACCTTTCAATATGGGTCAATAAGGGCCGGATTGGATTAACCCAGAACCCATTTTGTTCAAATTCTTTAGTTTTCTAATAAATAATAGTGTCAAATATAATTTAAAATTTTATATAATTTGAATAATGATCTAGTTTTGTGAATACCACAATTTTTAGGAGGTTTTCTGCATCAAAATTTTATTTTAGGTGACTTTTGACTTGTTTATTTCAAGATGCATTCTTTTATTTTTTTAACTTACCACCTTTAGTTTCCAGAAATCCAGTTTGAGACTTGTTATTGATGAACCTATAGGTGGAACGTTTGCACTTTATTCGTTAATATGTCGGCATTGTAAAGTAAGCCTGTTACCAAACAGACAAAGTGCTGATGAATCACTCTCAACATATAAACTGAAGCAACCTCCCAAGAGAGAAAACAGGTCAAAAGTGAAAACATTGCTTGAAAGGCACAAAACTTTGCATACAGCTTTACTAATCTTGGTCCTTCTTGGCACTTGTATAGTTGTATGGTAATTGGAGATGGAGTACTTACGCCAGTTATTTCAGGTAGAACTTTAAAATAGTTTTTGAACTTTTGAAATTTTTTGTTTAATATTGCATTATTAACAATCTTGTGCTTCAAAATTTCAGTTTTTTCTGCTGTTTCCGGCCTCGAGCTATCAATGACCAAAGCACACCATGAATGTAAGTGTTCTTTTATTTTCAGTTCTTTGTGGTACTAAAGATTTCTTTAGGAATTGTTTGGATGTGTGTTTCAGATGTGATTATGCTACATTTTATAGCAAGTATAAGGATAGTTTAATTAAATGGGTATGACCACAATATATAAATCACCTTACATCCAATCTTGTGGTCAACCAAAAGTTCTTCACTATATTCACTCCAAAATTGATAGAAATCGCTGTATATATCTTTTCTCTATTGGCAGATATCAACGATGATTTCTCTCTTTTTACATTTGGTAGGGATCACCAATGACTTTTCTCTAATATGAGAGAGATCACACTCACAAATACATGTAAGTGTAGTTTTACAATTTGTCTCACAAACACGGTGAACGCCCTTTTCTCTTGCTAATAGGTAATATTGAATCTACTGTAGGAGATATGTTAGGAAGAAAGTCAATCAAGAGTGATTCAGAGATATAGAGTTTTAAGTATGCAATAGGTGAGTTCAAGTATTGGTTTAAGGTTGCTTAAATAGAAGAGTGAGTAAACTTTGGAACACAAATCCTGGAGCAATGGTCAAACAAAACTATGGTCATGGTGTTTAGTTAAAATCTTATTGATAGCTAGTGTGTTGGCGATCAATCGAGTTTTAGGAAGATGTCATTTGACCATATCAGCTAGAAAAGATCCTATGCTTACTTTGCATGGGTTAGTAGTTTCAATGTTTAATGCATGAAAGATGTATCGGGGACATACCCAAAGTGTTTACTGTTTAGCCTAAAAAGTCCGACACATCTTACCTTAATGCGTTTGAGTCCTATGTGGTCAAAGACGCAAGAGGCACGCCCTTAGGTGCCTTAGGCGAGGTCTAGGCGCTTGGGCAAGGAATGATTTTTAGTGCTCCCCTCTGTCCATTCGGTGATTGCTTCAACCACCGGCTGACAAGATTGGGAGAGTAGATGCACTTCAACTATGCATCGGCCATGCTCTTTTTGTGCACACTACCTGCTTTTCTTCATAGTGTGATCTGTTGGTATTTATTTTATTTATGCATTGGCCTTTGAGGCTTTGAGAATTGAGTATGAACATATGATTTTTTGTAGTTATCCACCTATATCACTTATTCTTTAATTTTATTATGATCAAAGATGTGCATTGTAAATGTTTTTTTAAACAGGGAGTAATAATGTAAAAGTGTCTCAAATGAGATTAGATTAAGATTCACATGTAATTTACTGTTAGAATTTGCAGCTGGCATGTAACTGATTACTTGATACGGATGATTAAAAGCAGACACTTTTATCCAAACACTAGAAACTTATTATGACTTCAATAAACAGTTGCAAAATGCAAATCCAAACGCCCCTTAATTTATTGTAGGGTTTTATATGTTTAGCTATACTCACATCATTAACTTTGACTCTGTTTCAAGTCAAATGTTATAATTTCCATGAGATGGAGGAAGCAAGCAATAAAGAAACAAAGGGGTGTATTAGGCTTTTAGCTTAACATTTGATGCTCAAACCTAATACAATATAATTATGTGTTTAAACATACTCTAAAAGTAGTTTTTTACTTTTTTATTTACAGATGCTGTGATCCCAATTACCTGCTTTATATTAGTGTGCTTGTTTGCACTACAACATTATGGCACGCATAGAATTGGTTTCTGTTTTGCTCCAATTGTGCTGTTATGGCTGCTATGCATCAGTGGCCTCGGGTTATACAATATATTCTACTGGAACCCACATGTTTACAAATCTCTTTCCCCCTATTACATGTTCAAGTTTTTAAAGAAGACAAAAAAACGAGGGTGGATGTCTTTGGGAGGCATTTTATTATGTATTACAGGTAAAACCTTCATTAATTAGGTATCATTTGACTTTTGAGGTCATCTGGTCAAACTGATTAAATTTCAAATTTGAATTCTCTTCCAAATGTTGATAAAAAGACTTGATGATTAAATTTCTCTTACTAACACATATACTCCATTTCAAAAGAAAAAGACGTGAATGTTGAATTGGGAAAGTCAAAGTCAAAGTACCATGTTAGGATAACTTATCAATTTTACTTGCAGGATCGGAAGCCATGTTTGCTGACCTTGGTCATTTCTCTCATGCTGCAATTCAGGTACATTTGGCCTGAAATCTTACATGTGGGATCTGTAACAAGATGAATTCACATTTTTTGTCACATTTTGTATTAATTGATGTTTTTTATTTTGTTATGCTGGCATCATGTGGGACCGGGATTTATCTTGTGTATGACTTCTTTTGCAGATTGCTTTCACTTTTCTTGTTTATCCTGCATTAATACTAGGTTACATGGGGCAAGCAGCTTATCTGTCAAAACATCACCAGATGGCATATGACATTAGTTATTATGTCTCAGTGCCAGGTATTATCTTTTGGGTCATAAATTTTGTTGAATGATTGCTTATATTTTTCTTTCTCATTTTTTATCATTTAACCCCTCTATTCCATGAAAATTGTAATGCTGACTTGATACATAATTTAAGTAAAATGCTTGACTATGGGGGTTTTTGATATTTTTAAAAGTTCATTTTCTAATTTTTGGATAACAAATCCTGCTTCAGATTATCTCTGACAATTTTAGGTCCAAATCAGTTTTGTATAGTTATTTCCATTTGCAAGTAAACACAAATTGATTATCAAACTGTATAATAATTATCTTATTACTCTATCTCTAGAGAATTATCTCCTTTTTTAACAAAAATGTCATTTTCTGTCAATTTATGTATTATTTTTTATATTGTTACATTTTTTTCATACAATTTAAAAAAACTAAAGCACATCCGAACTCATAACATCCTTTTTATAAAAGTTGATTATCTGAAATTGCATAATCACTTTCAAAATGCACATCCAAACACTTCCTATTAGCTACATGTATAAATTACATTAAACTTGAAAGAATTTTATATGCCCAAATCAGACGATAACAAGTAATACTAACTTCAAAGCTTTCCAAAAAAGGAAACGTTCATGATAATAACTATTTAATAACATGATGTTAAAACATATGCACAGACAGTTTAAGGTGGCCAGTACTTGTTATAGCCATTCTTGCTTCAGTTGTGGGAAGTCAAGCAATCATCAGTGGAACATTCTCAATCATTAACCAAAGTCAATCACTTGGTTGTTTTCCAAGGGTTAAGGTTGTTCATACGTCTGACAAGAAACATGGTCAGATTTACATCCCGGAGATCAACTGGATTCTCATGATCTTATGTATTGCTGTCACTATAGGATTCAGAGACACCAACATATGGGAAATGCATCAGGTTTGTGAACAAATTTTGTTCTTCCTAGATTTACTATTCAGTACTTATGCATATGGATATCGAGTCGGGGGTCTCTTTGGAAGCGGTCTCTCTATCTAACAAGATAGAGGAAAGACTCGCCTACACCTACCCTCCCCAGACCCTGCTCTTGAGTGGGATATACTGGGTTTGATTGATTGATTGATTGATACTTATGCATATGGAAATTGCAAAGTTGTCAAGCTTTCAAAGAGAATTTAGCATTACAATAAGATTGACATTAAAAGTCTATAGTATATAAATCTAGAATTTTCTCCTGACATTGTGAGGCCAATTGACCTTTTACTCATCAATTGGTTGATTTGGGTTGCGTTTTTATCTCAAACGGGTCAAGTAGAGAAGAATAGCTGAGTTGTGTGTACTGAAAATTTGAATTTTTATGTTGTTCTTTTTGCAGGACTAGCTGTTATGGCTGTAATGCTGGTTACAACTTGCCTAACATCATTGGTGATTGTTCTTTGTTGGCATAAACCTCCAATTCTAGCTCTTTGCTTCCTACTTTTCTTTGGTTCCATAGAACTACTCTATTTCTCGGCTTCTCTAGTCAAATTTCGTGAAGGCGCATGGCTCCCAATTCTCTTGGCACTTATTCTAGTCAGCGTAATGTTCGTTTGGCACTATGCCACCACCAAAAAGTACGAATATGACCTTCAAAACAAGGTCTCCTTAGAATGGCTACTAGCCTTAGGCCCAAGTTTAGGTATTTCTCGGGTTCCTGGGATTGGGCTTGTGTTCACAGACCTCACCTCGGGAATCCCGGCTAATTTCTCACGGTTCGTGACCAATCTACCCGCGTTTCACCGTATCTTGGTTTTTGTGTGTGTGAAATTTGTACCTGTTCCATTCGTCCCTCGGTCCGAGAGGTACCTTATTGGTCGTGTGGGACCCCCTAGTCTTAGGTCGTACAGATGCATCGTGCGTTACGGGTACCGTGATGTTCATCAGGATGTGGATTCGTTTGAGTCTGAACTTGTGAATCGGATAGCTGATTTCATCCGTTACGATTGGAGCCACCCTGAACCGGCTACCGATCCAGGTAACTTATTGTACATAACTTGTCTTCCTGATGATCAACTGATCAGATCACCTTGATCCTGCTTTTTCTTATGTGGGTCCCATGCAGGTAACGAAGATAACGGGTCCCAATCATCTAGATCATCAGGAGAGTATCGGCTTGCAGTAATAGGGAACTCAGACTTCTCGACAGCACGAGCTTTTGAACCAGACGAAAGCCTGCAACAAATTAGCGTGTCGGGCAGTTTTCAAACAGTGGAGAGTGTCGCTGACATCATCGATGTCGAGATGAGCCCACCAATCAAAAGAAAACACGTGACGTTTGCAGTTGATGATCATAATGATTCTGATGAACCAGAAGACATGCAAATGAAGGAAGAACTTCATGATCTATTGGATGCGCAGCAAAGTGGGACCGCGTTCATACTTGGTCACTCGCACGTGAAAGCCAAACAAGGCTCATCGGTTTGGAAGAGGCTAGCGATCAATGTCGGGTATAATTTTCTCAGGCGGAATTGTCGGGGACCCGATGTTGTGTTGAAGGTGCCTCCGGTATCTTTGTTAGAAGTTGGTATGGTTTATGTTGTATGAAACTTAGTAACTTACAGTTACTGAAATACTATGCAACTAGCTTCTGAGTTCCTGTTAATAGAGGCTCTACATGGTTGTACATTTCTTTGTGCTAAAAGTGCATAAATTTTGTTACCAGTAGCAATGTTGCTATAACAACTTGTACACAAAGTGTTAGGATTTATTTGCTGTTAGATTGTTACGGCTTGATGATTTGCATATCTATGCATTAAAAGTTGTACAATATCTTAGATTTCAAAAACGTTATTCGAGGAAAAGATGGTTCGATTAGTTTGGTTAATGAGTCTTTTTAATTATAAAAACAATCATGTCAAAAGAAAAGTGTTTTAATTTTTACTGATAGGTTAAGAAACATGATCGAAATTCAGGTTTTCTGAAAAAAAAAAATATCATATTAAGAATTTAAGACGACAACATCAAACGTAGACGGAATACAGATGTACAACCCTCAATGCGTAAGGTACACTTATTGCCGTATGCATTGCAAGGTACAAGTTGCAACTTACAACACAGGACAAGCAAAATTGTTCCTCCCAATTTCAATAGTCAGCCAAAGGGCCACGTAGAATCTTAATAACCATATACTATTATGACACGTGGCAACTTCCCAATGGTCATACTCATAAAAAACACAACCACCAATAACCTCCACCCTCAGTCACACTATATCCATCCAAAATAACATAAAAACGAATTAAAAAATAATTACAAATCTTGGGTGAAATTTTGTGATCGTTTTTAATTAGTTATTAACAGTAATTTTTACAATTAAAGAAAGAGATGTGAAGTAGTATAGATTTTTCTCTGTGTCTTCATATTCTAATAAAAAGGTATTTGTAATGACACGTGTCAATACCACAATTATTCACACCAAAATTTTCCCGCCTCTCTCTCCTATTAAATAATTACCTTAATTACTAATAATACTATTTAACACTTTTTTAGATTTAATAAATTAATAAAGATATCTATTTATTAATGTTATTTCTATATAAACAATTTTTTTATAAAATAATAAAATTGTTTAAAGCATGAGTTTTTTTAAAAATATGAAATATTTAAAATTGGTATATTTAAAAAGTTATTTTTTTAAAACCAAAAATAATTAAATTTAAGAGTTATAATAAGAAAATTTTTAAAAATGACATTTTTATACGGTTTGTTTTAGAACAAAACGTTTATTTTTTTAAAAAAAATAAAGTTTTAAAAAGTTGATATCACTATTTTATAACTTACAGTCATTTTTAATACATAATTTCAGTGATATTATATCTTAAAATATTATTTTATAATTAATAAATTTTGTTATATTAATTTTGATTTATTCAATCCGTGTAACACACGGGTTACTATAGCTAGTTATTATATAATGACGGATCTTAAAGTAACTGGTAAGGTGGTTGTTATATGACCTTGAGAGCATGATTCAAACCGTAGGAAACAACTTCTTGTACAAAATATATGGAAGACTGAACATCATTGTATCTACATGCTTACGTGGTTCTTATCTTTAGCACCTTCGGGTAACAAGTATTTACTTAGTGATAACAATCTATTTTGCCAATTTATATCGTCCCAAAAATAAAATTCAAACAAGATTTACACCATCCATCATCAACCATCAATTGGACAGAAAGTAAAGTATAAAAGGGCAATTTGTGTGTAAATTTGTTTTCTAACTTCATATCATCAAAGCATAAGCATGGGGATGGGGTTAAGGGCTGTTCCCATATCACCTTCTTTTGCTAGTTCCAACTTCACCTTATCAAAACAAAGCCTCACCATACCCAATTCTCATTACAAATTCAAAGTTTTTGCTGCAAAAACAGAGAAAGGTAAGAAAGATGATGATGATGATGAAGATCAAAAGCCCAAAACAAGAAAGCAGAATCTGTTTGAAAGTGTGACAGAAGCTCTGGATTTTGCTCAGGTTAGATCACCTGAGGATGCACAGCTTATTGAAGATGCTAGATCAGCAACTAAATCTGGAGAGAGAATGAGCAGGGAACAGGTTGTTTGTTCTAAACTTTTTGTAAACCCAATTCGTCTTAATAGATTCTAGTGGTTTTTGGTTTATTAGATTTCTTGAATTGGGTTGTTCGTGAACAAAATGAATGTCTTTTGGTTCGGTTATTAGTTCTAGTTGTTTTTCGCCTAGTAGGGTCAAACCAACAGATACGAACAAACAGAACTGTTCGTATCTGTTGGTTTATTTTTCATGAATCGAGTTGTTAGTGAACCCAAAAGATTAGTGTTCTTGAATCTTTGTTGTTAATAAACCTAAAACATTAGTTTTCTTGAATTGTGTTCTTAATGAACTTCAATCATTAGTTTTTGGATGTTAATGAGCACAAATCATTAGTTTTGTGTTGCTAATGAACCTGAAACATTTGTATTCTTGAATTGGGTTGTTAATGAGCCCATTAGTTTTGAACTCCTAATGAACCCAAAGGCCCAAACAATAGTTTTCTGGAACTGGGTATTTAGTTTTGAGTTGTTAATGAACCTATAACATTAGTATTTTTGAATTGGTTCTTAAATTGAGTTGTTAATGATCTCAAAACATATGTTTTCTTGAATTGAGTTGTTAATGAACCCAAAACAATAGTTTTAAATTGTTCATTCACCCAAAACTATGTTATCCATTGAACTTATATTCCAATTTTAATGAATCCAAATGGATAATGAACGGAATTTAGATTTCAATTCTAGTAAGTTTCAATAAACCAAACACCACGCTTAAAAAACGGTTTGTATTTGTAGTATGGAGCTCTAAGGAGAAAGATTGGAGGGACTTACAAAGATTTCTTCAAATCATATGTTGAAGGTATGGTGCCCTATATTTTTAGAAGCATGAAACTGGAAATTACTTTTTTACCCTCAACTCATGATTATGTTTTTGTGTAGTTGATGGTGATTATGTTGAAGAAGGGTGGGTAGATAAGACATGTAAAGTGTGCAAGAAAGACACAAGGGGTGAACCAAGACAAGTGGACAAAGCTGGAAGATATGTGCATGTTGCATGTTTGGACAAGGCTAAATCTGGAAATTTTTTTACTAGGTTATTTCTGGTTAAAGTTATAATTTTCTTTTTTACATTTTTAGTTGTTGAAAATCTATAGTATACATTTTAAATTGTCATATAATGATTGTTAATTGTGTGTTTAATGGTGTAGTTTGATTCAAAGGACTTAAATCGATAAAATTTTAGTTTTTTTTCCTTATATTTGGTTCGGATATGTATTTTTGGTTGTAAACTATAAATGCTAGACAAAGGTTTAGAGGTATTATGTCCACAATGTTATTTTTGGTGATGAAAGCATAAAAAGTTTCTTACTGATTGTACATCCATGGATAGAAAGCCACGGATCTAATCATCTAGTCAGTAATTTATTTAATTAAAGGGCTATCTAACGCCATCATTTTCCTATAAAATTTGATAAAAGGACGTTAATTCTTTTTATGTTGCTCACATGACACGTAAAGACATTCATGTGCTAGTTTTATACAAAATTATGTTAAAGTATGTAACACCTATATAGTGGATGCTTGTGTTTATACTGTTACAAGATATGCAGATTAGAACAGCATTAATGTTTGAGTTTTAGCACTTAAGATAATCGAAATAAAAATGACTGGTTAAGCAATATGAAATAACTAACTTATATTTGTTTAGTAAAAAACCAAATATAAAAATAAGAAAAATAAAGAAAAGTAACCCTAGCCCATGCCCTTTTTAAAAAGATATCATTTTAAATTAACTTAGAACATTTCTCATGGGTGTTTATATAGCCGTTTGTAAGCTCATATGAAAGAAAGATAAAGGAACTTCATGAACGTGGCAACCGATGTGAAGGAGAGAATGATGACCACCAACCGTGATGACAAATACCCACACTCAAGAATGATATGGGAATGGTATGCGGGCAACACCAACCAGACCATCCCTAGTTTTTAACATCCTTGTTAGACCAAACCCCATGGTCGCTCTTGGGGGTCGTTTTTAGGCCAAAAATTTTAAAAAGCTGTTCTTCATCACCCGAGGGACTGTGTTTTAGAGGATGAAATTCATCGTTATGAACGCCAGAATTAAGAGGGACGTGAGGTAATATTTTTTAGAGTTAATCTCGATTTTGGTCCCTGTATTTTGCAAATTGACTCCACTTGAGTACCAACGTTTATTTTGTCTCCATTTGAGTACCAAATTTTAAAAAAGTTGTATGTTTCAGTCCAAATTTTGAACGGTGTTAACATTTTCTGTTAGATTTTTTTAAAAAGACCAAAATATCCCTAAGGGCTATAAAAATATCACCATCTCCACCACATACCACCACCGCCACCACACACTACCGCCGGCACACTCCACCGCCGGAGGGACTTACCGGAGGGGTCGTCAACGCGGCTAGATCCGCATCCGCCACCTCCCCCCTTAATTCAACCTCCACATCCTCACCAACTGCTCCGCCCAACACCACCCCTTCGCCACCGACCTTTGCCCCTTCACCACCAACCACGGTCTCAGTCCCAAAACCTACAACCAATCCTACCGCCCTCCTTGAACCATTCTTCCTGCAGGATCGGATTTCGGGTGGTTTTCTCTCAACTCACAGTGAATCAACACTCAGCAAGCAGTCTTATGAAGAGTTGATCACAATATAACAAGTAACAAGCAGTAAGAAAATTTAACACAGCAAGTAAATTTTCAAGGTACTTTTATATATTGCTTCTCAACTCAAAAGATTACAAGACACTTGGACTCAAATCGCTTATCTAAAGAGTTACAGGGAGAAGATATATATAATACTACTTACAGCCGGATATACTTTGATACCAGCTGGACACCTCTAACCTTAAATCTATACTACAAGACTCTAGGTGAGGTCTTTCAGACATTTTGTCTGAAAGTTGGTAGTCAGGACATGTCCCTGACTTACCTTTTGTTACCAACTAAAGTTGGTAACATGTACTATCATAAAAAGGTGAACAGTAAAATAAAGTATGGTCAACAACATGGCTCTTTAGGAAGATGCCATGCTGTATCAGAGGTCTGCAGCGGACTGTCAGGGACCATACTTTTATCTGCTGGACATAGCAATGTCTTTCGAAGGATAAAGTACTTCGGAAGAATAACTTCTTCCGAAGGCACTTATACTTCGGAAGACTGCTTCTTCCGAGGCTTGGAATCTTCTTTGTCTTCGGAAGCTCTTTTAGACTTTGTCTTCGGAAGCTCTTTCAGACTTTGTCTTCGGAAGCTCTTTCAGACTTTGTCTTCGGAAGCTCTTTCAGACTTTGTCTTCGGAAGCTCTTTCAGACTTTGTCTTCGGAAGCTCTTTCATCAGACTTTGTCTTCGGAAGCTCTTTCAGACTTTGTCTTCGGAAGCTCTTTCATCAGACTTTCGGAAGATCTCTTCTCAGCTTCGGAAGCCTTTGAATGCAGTACCAAAAATTGACTATGAAGTGATTTTGGTTGCACCAGCCTTATCATGATCCAACAAACTCCCCCTAGGCTGATGCTACCAAAACTTCACTTCTCTCTTCTTCTCAAAGCTCTCAGCACCAAGGAAAGCAGGTGTTTATCGGTGTCTTCATTCTTTCCTGCTGTGGTGCTGAGAATCTTGTACAGATCCTTGGTGGACAGAACCTCTACTCTGTCACCTTGGATTATGTGTACCCTCTGTTGTGGCCCTCTGAAAAGAGTTACTTGATGGGAAGTATAGTCATATTCCCATCGAACTATTGGTTCCAATTCAGGACCTTCCACCATCTGTAGAAAGGCTGTGCCTTTGGTGGTTGATCTTTCCTTGTCTTCCACTCTTTTCAGCTTCAACTCTTCTTCAATCTTGGCTCTTCTACTTCGTTCAGCCAAGTGGAGACCACTGATATGGTTTCTGATGTGTGCAGCAGTCTCAGAGTTGGAGGGATTGGAGAATGGCTTCTCTGCAAGCTCAGCAAGATCAAATCTGCTGAGATGCAGTAGAGAAGTGGCATTGAGCCTGTTGGTTTCACCATTCTCCCTTTCCACAACAAAGTTGTGAGAAGGTTCATCGAACCTCCACTGGATTATTGCATTTCTAGGTCCAGGAGATTGACCAGAAATCCTGTCCTCTTTCCTGGTATCCAGCAGAGTCACCAGTCTTCTTCTTAGCCTCTTCTCCTTAGCATTGAGGGTATCGGAGTTGAGACCAAAAAGTCTTGCAGCCTGGCCCAAAGTATCTATAGGCAACTCAAGAAATTGGCCTAGAGTGAGGGAGCTTGAAGAGTTATCAACATAGGTGATGTTGATAACCTCTCCCTCACAGGAGATGCTGCTCAAGGTAGTGCAGTTGATGAGCCTCGTCTTGAACTCCTTTATTTCCTCAAAGGAGAGATGTTGAGGAGGCTGAGGGGATGGTCTTGGTTGTTGTTGGGTAGGCTTAGGTTTAGTGGTTTTGGGTTGAGTCTTGGGTTTTAGGATGGGTAGTTTGGGTGGTTGAGGTGATGAGGTAGGTTTGGGTAGAGTTGTGGGTTGAGGGGTGAAGGTTTCATCAGTGGGTTCTGTTTTAATGGGAAAAGGGGTTGGTTCTGGTATGGGTTGTGGCTGTGGTTGAGTGGCTGGGGTGAAGACCATTCCTTTCATCCTCCTATACATCTCCTTCCTTTTCCCCAAACGGATGTCAGCTTTGATTTCACTGACTATCCGTTGGAGTGTCCTTTCGGACATAGGTCCCACCTGCCTACCAGAGAAGCCATGAGCCCGGAGGTAGTCCTTCATCCAGGCTTTATCAGTTGACTTCTTGGTAGCAGTGACCTCCTTCTCTTCCTCCCTCTTCCTCTTCACCTTCAACTTCTCCCTAGCAGCCTTATTCCTTTCCTTCTCCATTTGATCCTGCTCTTTGTTGTGGAGCAGCAGGATCATGTCATCGTCATGTGGAGACAGTTTAGGAAGACTGAAGCCTCTTGAGAGTAGGAACTTGATCCTAGCCTCTCTCAGCTTCAGGGCTGCCTCTCTTTGCTCTTGTTCTTCCTTCTCCAAGGCCAACCTGGCTTCCCTTTCTTGTTGTAGCCTGGTTGACCTCTCCAAAGTCACCAACTCCTCTAATGGTAGCAGGAGTATCTCCTCATTGGCAGCTCCTAGATTGATGAGCTGGTCAATGAGTGTTGTTCTTCTCTTCTGGTTGATTTCTTCCTGATTGGCTACAGCTGCCTTAGAACTAGCAGCTAACAGCTTCTCAGTAGGAAACCTACCTTTCTTTTTGGCCTTCTCAATCTTCTCCTCCTCCTGAAGCTCTTCCGCAGTCAATTTCTTTTTCCTTTGTCTTTGATGGTGCTTAACTGTGGTGGTTCTTGGATGGAGGGTTGTGATTGAGAGAGAAGTTCAGCTGGTACTTGGGTTGGAGGAATGTCAGAAATGTCCTCCCTGCTCACCTCAGATGCAATTTCAGCAATGACATCTGTGATGGTCAGTTCCTCGGACATCTGAAATAAGCCTTCCGCAGCTTCTATTTCGGCCTCGGAAGACTTGTCTTGTTCTTCCGAGGCTTCCATGTAAGCTTCGGAAGCTTCAGCTAGAGCTTCGGAAGATGAGACTGCTGCAGATTCTGTCCCAACTGTTTCAGTTGCTGGGCCATCAGTCCCCATTTCCCCTTCGAAGCTAATCTCAGGTTCCATGAAGACCTTAGGTTGACCAACTTCCTCCACAGTGGTAGAGGGTGCAGTCAGTCTTTGAAGCTCCTCAGCCCCAAAGTATGCGAGTATGGTGTCGGGGCTGGGCTGTTCTAGGGGTGATCTCAATACAAACTTTGTGAAAAGTCTGTAGAGATCTTGAAGCATCCTTGAGTCAATCTCCAGAAAGGATTGAGATGACTCAGGTAGTGTAATGATTGGGAAGAAATGAGTTGGGTCTGTGGTTCCTGTGGTGTTTGTCTCTGAACTTTCTCCTCCTTTTGGTAGCATCATCTTGAGAGCTAGATGAGCTAGAGAAAGAAGTCATTGAGACCTGAATTGGTACATGCCTAACAGACCTCTCCGTCTGTTTCTCAGCTAGTTTAGCCTTGAGAGAGTTAATCTCAAGTTGCTGAGTGGCAGTCCTTGATTCTAAGATCCTCACCTGTGATTCCAGGTTGGAGACCTTAGAAAGCAAGTACTGAAGTGTTAGTTGCATACTTCCCTCATCTTCATGAGAAGAATCATGGGGAGATGAGATAACATACCTAGTATGCTCACTCTCACCACCAGATGTGGTTTCTTGGCACCCTGGTTTCCTTTGCTCAGAGTCATCTCTTTCAGAGATGTCAATGGGAAAAGTTGCCGTAGACTCAGTCCTAATTATGTTACCACTGTCCTGAGAGCTCAATGAGAGACTCTGAGTAGTGGCAACTAAGTCTACATGAGTCCCCTCCACATCAGTGGGACTCACCTCAGTAGCTGGCTTCTGATGGGGGCTAGAGACAAGGGATCCCTCTTGGCTCTGTTAATCTTTCAGTGGGTGTTGTAGATCAACTTCATGGCCATGGAGAGATGTAATCTCTTCATCAGTTCGGAGTAAAAGGTCAGTGAAAGAGAGGGTGGTTAGTCCTACTGACCCGGACTTAGATCAATGTCTACAGGCATTGAGCCTTTGGTGGGGCTGTCCCTAGAAGGCTGCACAGGGGAGTGTAAAGACTCACCCTGTGGGCTTAAGGCTTGGGGTTCGGGCTCAGGGGTTGAGACTGAGGAGGCTCAAAACCTATATTGAGGTCAATTATGAAGGATGGTGTGACCTCGGACTGAGTGGGAGCCCATGATTCCACTCTAGTCCTTTGGGTGTGAACAGAAGGAGCTTGTTCAATCAGAGTAGATTGAACAAGGGTTCGTTTGGGGCGTCTCTGATATGTAGCTTTGATGGGTAAAGAGGCTTTTGGTATTGTGGTGGATGTTGCTGGTGTGGGTTCATCACCTGTGGGGATAACAGGGATGTCACCAGGAGCTATGCGCTCAGTCATCTCTGGAGGTAATGGAGTGTACCGTCCAGTGAAGTTGGTGGACATCTTCTTCGGTATCTTGAAGATGGTAGGCCTCATGTGTGGAACAGGAAGAGCAGCTGCGCAGACAAGCTTGCTTGGTTCCATCTCACAGTTGATTATGTGTTGAAGAAATCGGGGATACATGAAGAATGTATCCCTGCTCAGATTGGCGATTAGGTTGTTCAACACAAATCGTGAGTAGTTGAATCTGAGGCCTCTCACCAACCCATGAACTAGGCATCCTAGTTCATATGGGATTTGATCCCAACCCCCTGATTTGTTGGAGAGGCAATGTAGGACAATGTGCAGCAGGAACTTCCAATGGTAAGAGAAGTTGAACTTGTATACTGTATACCTGCTGACATCGCCTCATATCCCATGAGGATATAGGTGCCTTCCACGTCTTCCTTGGGGAACTCAGTAGGAGCCCCATCATCGTGAAGCTCGAGATGCTCCCTGATGAGCTGTTCATTGATGACCAACTCTTGGTCACAAACTCGGGTTCTCAGGACTCGAACCCCATTCAGTACTGCAGTTTCACCGTTGCTCCAAAATTCTGACATATGGTTGGAGTATACGGTGGGGTCAACTGTTAGTGCAGTGAGGTAAGTGGATTCGATGAGAAAGGTGATGATTTGGGTGAAGTCGGCATCCCTTGACGAGTCAAGTAACGCGACTTGGTTGTGCTGAAGGTTTAGCGCCATTGGAGAAAAGGTAAGCTTGAAATTTTGGGTGAAATTAAGGGTTTGACAGTGAAGGGAACAGTTAGGGCTGTAAAGTGGTAAAAGAAGATGAAATTGATCAGTCAAGATTATTTAAAAGGGTGAATAGTGGTAGTGGTGGTAATAGGGTAACTGTTTTGGGGTTACTGTGGGTGGTATGGTGGTTTACGGCGGAGAAATGATAGTGGCGGCAAGGATAATTTTAAATAATCTGACCATCATCAACAAAATCTTTACTTTTTACAGAGTGAGACCCAAAAGATATCCGTTACATATAAAAACCTTTACTTCCGAGGGTAAAACATTTCCGAAGGTAACTTTCTTTCGAGGGCAATTTCTCTTCCGAAGCATGATATTGCTTCCGAAGGTAAAATTGTCCTTTGAAGGCACTTTATCTTTCGAAGCAAGGCATTGCTTCCGAAGGTAAAGTTGTCTTTCCGAATGGAGAGTTGTATAAGTTTCGGAAGTAGATCTGATATAAAATCAATCGCTTCTTCCGAGACCAAAAACTCTTCGAGAAGAAAATTTCCATTGAGGAATTTGGCTTCGGAAGATATTCAGGAATATCTTCCGAGAGCTAATTCCTCTTCGGAGAAATTTACACTTGGAATAATTTAAAGATCTTTTGTAACAGGGCTTAAATTGTATTGACACAAGACATTACTCATTAAAAAGGTTTTCAAAAGAGGTAGTTATTCAATGTTTATCATCCCAATTGCTGATATGAGATACTTAAATCTTTGTTCATCAAATGCCTTTGTGAACAAATCAGCATATTTTTCATTTGAGTCAACTTTGATTAACTTTATCAGCTGTTTCTCATGAATATCTCTAATGAAATGATACCTGATATCAATGTGTTTTGTCTTGGAGTGCTTCACCGGATTCTCAGTAATGGAGATAGCACTGTTGTTGTCAATATGGATAGGAGTAGTCATGAAGTTGAACCCATAGTCTAACATCTGATTTTGAATCCATAGCAGTTGAGCACAGCAGCTAGCAGCAGCAATGTATTCAGCTTCAGCAGTTGATGTAGAGACACAGGATTGTTTCTTGCATTGCCATGAGATAATCCTTCCACCAAGAAATTGACATCCTCCTGATGTTGATTTCTTGTCAATGTTGCAGCCACCATAGTCACTGTCAGAGTATCCATAGAGATTGAAATCACTATTTCTTGGATACCAGAGACCTAGTTTAGGTGCTCCTTTGAGGTATCTGAGGATTCTCTTTGCAGCAGCTAGGTGAGACACCTTTGGAGCAGCCTGATATCTTGCACAAATGCATGTGGCAAACATGATATCTGGTCTACTTGCAGTGAGATACATCAGAGAACCAATAATTGCTCTATACTGATGTTGATCAGTATCCTCCCCCTCAAGGTCAGGGCAAAGATTATGGTTTCTAGGTATGGGTGTCTTGGCTGGTTTACAGTCCTTCATTTCAAATCTTTCTAAGATGTCTGATACATACTTAGACTGACTTATGAAGAACCCTTCCTTCATCTGTTTCACCTGGATTCCAAGGAAAAAGTCCATTTTTCCCATGGAACTCATCTCAAACTTCTGCTTCATAATGCTTTCAAAGTCCTTGCACATTTGGTCGTTTGAAGAACCAAATATGATGTCATCAACATAGACTTGTACTAGCAAAATGTCTTCTCCACTCTTTCTGATGAAAAGAGTCTTGTCAATGGTACCTCTAGTGTATCCATTCTTCAGGAGAAACTGAGACAAGGTCTCATACCACAGCCTAGGTGCTTGGTGCAGCCCATATAGAGCTTTATCCAGCTTGCACACATAGTTGGGGTGCTGTGGGTCTTCAAATCCTGGAGGTTGACACACATAGATTTCCCTATCTATATCCCATATAGAAAAGCACACTTGACATCAAGTTGGTAGATTGTGAAGTTCTTGGATGCAGCATAAGCAAGGAAGATTCTAACTGCCTCAAGTCTTGCAACAGGTGCAAAGACATCAGTATAATCAATTCCTTCCTCCTGGGTGTACCCTTGAACTACTAGTCTTGCCTTGTTCTTGATAATCAATCCTCTATCATCTTTCTTGTTCCTGAATACCCATTTTGTGCCTATGGGTACTTGACCAGATGGTAGTGGGCATAGATTCCAGACTTTTTGTCTTCTGAATTGAAGCAGCTCCTCCTGCATCGATTCAACCCAACTACTATCCTTTAAGGCATCTTCTACCTTCTTTGGTTCCATCTGAGACAAGAAGCATGAGTACAAGCAGACATTCCCATGATGAGTTTGTTCTCTTGTTCTCACATCCTCAGAGACATTCCCTATGATGTTCTCAGTTGGATGAGTGTTGTGAATCCTAAGACGAGGAATCACTTCCAGTTGCAGAGATAAGTCTAGGTTAGACATATTCTGATCAGGAACTGGATCACTCTGTCCAACTGCTGTTTCAGAGTCATTCAATGAGGACTGATTGAATGATTGAGAAACATCATTAATGGTTGGTTGTGAAGTAGTATTAACAGTTACCTGCTCCTTCAAAATACCACTTCCCTCAACCTGGTGTTGTAGTGGATCACCTGAGGAACTTTGAGGTTGATCAAGTGATTCACTTGTTGAAGCTTCATTATTTCTGGAGATAGTTACACTATCAGATCTGTGAATAGTTGAAGCTTGTTGTCCTTCAGCTCTTGGAGAATTTGGAATAGGTCTGGGAAGCTCATATGGTTTACCAGCATCAGCATCAGCATCACTTTGAGCACCTGTTCCAGCTGAAACATTCTCACAAGATGGTTTAGAATAGTTTAAAAACAATTCTAAATCAAAGATATACTCAGGTCCATTCCCCCTAACACAAGGAGTGTGCTCATTAACAACTATGTTGGATGACTCCTCAAATTGTTGATTCTGATATTGTATACTCTATAAGCTTTGGAGCTAGAAGAGTATCCAATAAAGATAGCATCATCCGACTTCTCAGCAAACTTTGCTAAGTTGTCCTTTGTGTTAAGTATGGTACACCTGCAGCCAAAGACCTTAGAAAGCCAATAAACGGTGGCCTCTTGTTCCATAACTCATAAGGGGTTTTTCCATGGGACTTCACTACAAGAACCCTGTTCTGCACATAGCATGCAGTGCTGACTGCCTCTGCCCAGAATGTTAGAGGCAGCTTTGAATCAGCTAACATAGTCCGAGCAGCCTCAATAAGTGTCCTGTTCCTCCTCTCAGCAACACCGTTTTATTGAGGAGTTCTGGGAGCACTATATTGTCTGGCAATCCCTTTTGAGTCACAGAATGAGTCAAGAACGAAGTTCTTAAACTCAGTCCCTTGATCACTTCTAATAATCTTAACCTTATGATCAATTTGATTTTCTATTTTAAGAATAAAAGATTTTAAAGTTTCAGCAGTTTCATCTTTACTTCTTAAAAAGAATACCCATGTAAATCTTGTAAAATCATCAACGATCACAAGGCAGTATGATTTCCTTCCAATGCTCATTATACTTGTGGGACCAAAGAGATCCATGTGCAATAAGTGTAATGGAGTAGTGATAGAGTTAACACATTTGGATTTATGAGATGATCTGTGTTGTTTCCCTTTCAGGCATGCAACACAGTTATCTTTGCAGAAAAATTCCTTTTTAGGCAAACCATGTACCAAGTATTTTTAGCCAATTTATTCATTGTTTTAAAATTCATATGACACATGCGTTTATGCCATAGTGTTGACTCATCACTATCAGCTTTGGAAAGAAAGCATGATACTTCACCCATAGGAGAAGCATTGTTCATATCTAGCTTGTACATATCCCCTTTCCTAGGAGATCTGAGAAGCACCAATTCCGGAGGAATTGTCATCCCTGGTATGAGGATAATGCACTCATGTTCTGTGAAAAGCATCTGATGCTTCTGGTCACAGAATTGAGAAACACTTAACAGATTGTGTTCAAGCTGTTTGACAAAGTGAACTTTGTCAATGTTTATTTTGCCATTGGATATACTTCCTCTGCCAGAAATATCCTCCGGCCTCACCTCCAATTGGACAGGCCCTCCATCAAAGTTCTGGAATTGTTGAAGGAGAGATCTGTTCCCTGTCATGTGCCTGGAGCATCCACTATCTACAATCCAGATATGTTGTTCTTGTCAAATGGATGTCCCTGCACATAAGATGAGATGGTTAGTTTTGTTTGGAAGCCCAAGCCTTGCAGGTCTTGGGCTCTTCCAAAGATAGTGACATAATTGAACCAAAAGATATGCAATGGGGTTCAATAGAGGTCATTGTTGAAGAAGAGGTTTGGGCTGCAGCATCTTCCTTGATCTTCCAATCCATCCTTTGGTTGATCTTTGAGGATGAGCTTGTTGAAGCTTTTGCAGCATGGTCTTCTTCCGAAGCTTCTCTCTTTCGGAAGAAGCCTTCACCACCTTTTCTTCCGAAGTAGTCTTCTTCTGAGATGGTTTCAAGGGAGCCTTCTTGTTCTTCCGAACCTTAGAAGGTTTGGCTTCGGAAGCCATTTTCCCTTCGGAAGAAGCAGTTTCTTCCGAAAGCAACTTGGCTTCCGAGACCAACTTTCCCTTTTTTATCATTTGGACCTTTTGAAGTGGTCCAGCTGAGGAACCTTCTCTGACTCCTTCTTTTCTAACATTATTTGCATAATGTGTGCTTGCTGGATTGTAGTAACAATCTTTAGCCATGTGGTTGTGCAGACCACACATTATGCATGCAATGTTAGTCTTCTGGGAACTTGCAGGTTGCTGTTTCTTGGGTTTCTTCTCTTCATCAGCAACCTTTCCTTTCAACTTCTGATCCTTCAGTAGGACAGGAGTGCTGGTACTACACTCCTTTCCTGAATCAGGAGTACCTACCACTTGAAATCTGGCAGAAATGAAGACACCCTTTTGCTTAGGGTCAAACTTAAGCTTGGACTCTGCAACCTTCTTGGCAGTCCTTCTAGCAGCTTTAGCTCTGCTTCTTCTTGCCTTGGTGGTCAGGATTTGATCATCACAGGTGGAGATGGGTGTATCCTCCTGTTTCTCCCTGTGGAGGCCACTATTTTCACTTCATCCTTTAGTTCCAATGGAGAAGGGTCAGCAGTTGGAACCTCTTGCTCTTCAGTACCACATCTAGGTAGTCTAATAGACTCATAAGAGTGTGGTGGAGCTATTTCACTGGTTCCCAACCTTCTTTGTTTTGATAAAACATTTTGGAATGAGAGGTTGATGCAAGAATAGTTTGGAAGCTTTGCTCAGCAATAGCTTGCTTCCTGGCCTGAGCCTCAGCTGTAACTAACTGGGCTTGAACTTCAGAAAGTTTGGAGATCAGATCTTTGATTTGAGTCTTATAGTTGGTCTTTTCATGTTTTAAAAGAGACACAGTTTTCTCTAACTCATCAATTTTCCTTTGATAGTCAGATTCAGCTCTTTTAAAGTCAGATTTTAGCACATTTAAAGACTCAACCTCAGATCTGATTTCCGAAATGTAATCCTTATACAATTTAACTTTAGCAATACAGGCAGCAGTACAAAGATGTTCATATACCTGATCATCATCTGTTCCGGCCATGAGTGCTTGAGCGGGAGTCACATCCTGTACCATGAAGCTCCAGTCAACTTCCTGAGCAACAGCAGCTGTTTCAGTTGACTTCTCTTCATGCTTGGGAGCAGTGGGATGTGTGGAGGCCTGTGGGGTTCCCGGGTTGTTCTTGGGAGCTTGCATTCCTTAGCAAAGTGACCAAGTTGGTTGCAGTTGTAACACCTTGCTTTGCTCTTATCAAACCCTTGCTGTTGACTGAGTTTGAGGGAATTGCCTTCCAGTTCTCTTGAAGAACTTCTTCGCTCTGTAAGTTCAAAGAGTCATCTGCTGGACAATGTCCATATACTCCACATCATCTGGACTGAAGCACTCAAGATCATCAAAGCAGTATTGAAAATCACCTGAGTGTGTAACGACCCGAATTCGTATTATGTAATTAAAATACAATTAATGTATCATGTGTTTAAATATTGTAATATTTAAGACTTAACTAGAAGATTTACTAGTTAGTTAATAGTGGTGGAAACATGAAAAATGATACTAGAGGGGTGGATCTTGCCAATTGATGAAACCTAAACATGGATATGTATGGCTTGCCATACATTTGGTGAGTATTGTATTACTCACTCACGGTTCACACAAGAGAAGAGGAAAAGAGGGTTTTTGTCATCTCATTTCTCAAATTGTTGGTGATTCAAGTGCAAGATCCGAAATTGAGCCCTAGAAATCATTCTTCATCTTATCAAGAGCTACAAGTAAGTGTTATTTGATGTTCTTGAGGTGGTAAAATCGTCACCCACATGATGGGTGTAGAAATTGGTGGTTTAAACATGAAACCCTAGTGTTATAGTGCTAGATGATCATGTGTATGTGTGTATTATGGTAACTAGATGTGTAATTGCTCCTTAATTGAAGATTTACATGAACCATGGAAATGGGTTTAGTTACTAGAAGGTTAAACTAAGGATTCTTCATGTAAACTAGTTGCTAGTTGTAGAATCCATGTTCATTCTTGTAGAAATGTGATTATGTGCCTAACATTTGGTGGAAATTGATGAATCACATGTGTGATATGTGATTTAGGTGTAAAACTAGCTTGATGATGTTTAAAAGCTAGTAAATAACCAATATGTTAAGTTATGCACATAAGGTGTTTGATGAAATGCCTAAATTAGATGAAAAACATGAATGAACTACTTAATTGCAGGAAATGTGCAATGTGAAAGCCTAGATTGTAGGTTAAATGTGATAAATGGTCAAATGGACCATATGTGTGATTAAATGAATGTTATGTGTTAAATGGGTCCTTAAAATGGTAATAGGAAGTGGTGTGGCAAGCGGATCCAAGGGAACCGGCAAGGAACACGTTTGATTGACCACTTAAACCTTCCGGACTCAAGGTAAGACATTCTTTAAATTGAGCATAACAAAGTAAAGGCATGAGTCACAATGTGTGTGACCATGTGCTCATAAGCTCAAACAAAATGAAAACCACGTTTAAAAAGGATAAATAGTTGACTTGCACCGTATGTGAGCTTCTATGACAAATGATTCACGACGTGCGTGAACATAACAGAAAATGACACTTTAGTGTTATACCACATGGTTGTGGAACAGAACGAGTCATGACGTGCGTGACCGTCCCATGGAAATGGGAAGAAAGGACAACCCGGATTAAAGTGATTCACATCGTGTGTGAAACTAGGGTAAAGGGTTATCCCTACGATTTGCAATGTGTGTGGACGTTGGGTAACGCCAAGGAAAGCGGTCGTTCGCGAAAGAATGGCAAACCGCTCATTAAAATGGGATTTGACCCTATAAGGGGCAAATTCGGTATAAAAAGGAAAATTTGCGTTATGATAAGCAAATGGGATGGGTTGGGTCTAAGAACTCACCAAACATATGTAATATGTTATAATAGACCGGTTCCATGGTTGTCGGAACGGTCGGGAACTCTAAAGAACAAACGAACCATAAATGGGTTAATTAGGAATTAAATACCAAACAAATAGAAAAATTTTGGTATAATGCCAAGAGTCGGGTTAGACTCGTTGGAAATCTGTGGGAATCACGTATATGATAAAATATGTTATTTCCAGGTGTTTGGAACAATCGGGATCGAAAGGGGTGGCTCGGGAACGCGAAACGACCCTTAACGGTCAAAAATAATGACTATGCTGCAGGGTCCACCGTAGCTTACGGTGGTACCGTAAGTTACGGTAGGTCCCTGGGTGAAATGGGCTATCGTAAGCCAGTGTGTTACCACCGTACACAAATTGAGGCTACCGTAACTTACGGTACCCACCGTAAGTTACGGTAGGGACCATTCCCAGATTTTTGTCGATTATCGTTTTAACGCGTTCCGAGTCCGTTTAACCCCCGTAAAGACCCGAAATGAATGTTAGAATGTACTTACTTAGTTCTTATGAACTAATGGATGTCTAAACGTGTGTTTTCAGGTGTTACGGGACCGGAAGGCTAAAGTGATCGATGGGGCATACAAGGATCGAACGGGACTTGCATACACGTTTCTTTTGTAGAAACTAACGCGTTAACATTATTTTGAAACTTCCTATCACGTGTGTATGTAAATGGATTGTTAAACTTCATTTTTGAGTGTCGGTTGACACGAAACACATATTTTGGGAGTTAAATGTTAACGAAATTTTCTGGGACCAAATTCCGCATGTTTATTTAACTTAAACGGACTCTTTGGAGGTCCAGGTTGAAAATCACCTGAGTGCCCACTTCCAGAGACAAAGGCACAACTATCCTGAAAGGAGTTGTGTTGAACCTTTTGAGACTTTGGAGTCTCAGGTAGAGTAATGAAGGGTCCAGTATATGAGTTGTCAGGGTAGCATAGCAACTGATGTTGTGGTTCCATGCTTTCCCTTTCAACCACATGAAGGGCTGAACTCAGTTGGTTATTGGAGTGGTCAGAGGAGTTCTGCATGTTCATCTCCATCTGAAATGCACTTAGGATACCATACAACTCTGTGAGTGAAAGAGTCTTAAGGTCCGAAGTTCTCTTGATGACAACACAGTAGTGAGTCCATAGTTTAGGAAGAGAAGACATAAACTTCCTAACTATGTCTCTGTTCTCAAGAGCTACTCCAATATCCGCCAGAGTATCTACTAGCTCAACATACCTGAAGTATTGTTGAGTCAAGGTCTTACCAGCCTTGAAAGTAAAGTTCTCAAACTGCTGCTTCAAGAGATCTTTCTTGTTCTCTTGGGTTTCCTTGGATCCCTCATACATCAGCTTCAATGCTTCCCATAAGTCTTTAGCAGTCTTGCACTTTTTGAAGCGTCTGTAGACGGAGTTGGGGAGAGCAGTTTGGAGACAAGTCATAGCCCTTTGATCTAGCTCTATTCTCTTCCTGTCTTCCTCTGAGTAATCATCAACATCTTTGGAATGATGCGATTACCAGGGGCATATGTAGTGCTTGGTATGAAAGAACCATTGACAATGGAGTCCCACATCCTTGAATCTTGACACTTGATAAAGCCTTCCATCCTGATACACCATGTGTCAAAGTCTTCAGGGGTGATCATTGGGGACTTGGTCAAGGTACCAGTTTCCATATCAGCCTTGGAGAGAGCAGCCATTTGAGTGAGTGGATTGTGGTGAGGAGTGAAAAAAAGGTTGATTAGGATGGTAAGATCTCACAATCAAGAGCCTAGAGCTCTGATACCAATTGCAGGATCGGATTCGGGTGGTTTTCTCTCAACTCAAAGTATGTAACACCTATATAGTGGATGCTTGTGTTTATACTGTTACAAGATATGCAGATTAGAACAGCATTAATGTTTGAGTTTTAGCACTTAAGATAATCGAAATAAAAATGACTGGTTAAGCAATATGAAATAACTAACTTATATTTGTTTAGTAAAAAACCAAATATAAAAATAAGAAAAATAAAGAAAAGTAACCCTAGCCCATGCCCTTTTTTAAAAAGATATCATTTTAAATTAACTTAGAACATTTCTCATGGGTGTTTATATAGCCGTTTGTAAGCTCATGTGAAAGAAAGATAAAGGAACTTCATGAACGTGGCAACCGATGTGAAGGAGAGAATGATGACCACCAACCGTGATGACAAATACCCACACTCAAGAATGATATGAGAATGGTATGCGGGCAACACCAACCAGACCATCCCTAGTTTTTTAACATCCTTGTTAGACCAAACCCCATGGTCGCTCTTGGGGGTCGTTTTTAGGCCAAAAATTTTAAAAAGCTGTTCTTCATCACCCGAGGGACTATGTTTTAGAGGATGAAATTCATCGCTATGAATGCCAGAATTAAGAGGGACGTGAGGTAATATTTTTTAGAGTTAATCTCGATTTTGGTCCCTGTATTTTACAAATTGACTCCACTTGAGTACCAACGTTTATTTTGTCTCCATTTGAGTACCAAATTTTAAAAAAGTTGTCTGTTTCAGTCCAAATTTCGAACGGTGTTAACATTTTCTGTTAGATTTTTTTAAAAAGACCAAAATATCCCTAAGGGGCTATAAAAATATCACCATCTCCACCACATACCACCACCGCCACCACACACTACCGCCGGCACACTCCACCGCCGGAGGGACTTACCGGAAGGGTCGTCAACGCGGCTAGATTCGCATCCGCCACCTCCCCCCTTAATTCAACCTCCACATCCTCACCAACTGCTCCGCCCAACACCACCCCTTCGCCACCGACCTTTGCCCCTTCACCACCAACCACGGTCTCAGTCCCAAAACCTACAACCAATCCTACCGCCCTCCTTGAACCATTCTTCCTGCAGGATCGGATTTCGGGTGGTTTTCTCTCAACTCACAGTGAATCAACACTCAGCAAGCAGTCTTATGAAGAGTTGATCACAATATAACAAGTAATAAGCAGTAAGAAAATTTAACACAGCAAGTAAATTTTCAAGGTACTTTTATATATTGCTTCTCAACTCAAAGGATTACAAGACACTTGGACTCAAATGGCTTATCTAAAGAGTTACAGGGAGAAGATATATATAATACTACTTACAGCCAGATATACTTTGATACCAGCTGGACACCTCTAACCTTACATCTATACTACAAGACTCTAGGTGAGGTCTTTCAGACATTTTGTCTGAAAGTTGGTAGTCAGGACATGTCCCTGACTTACCTTTTGTCACCAACTAAAGTTGGTAACATGTACTATCATAAAAAGGTGAACAGTAGAATAAAGTATGGTCAACAACATGGCTCTTTAGGAAGATGCCATGCTGTATCAGAGGTCTGCAGCGGACTGTCAGGGACCATACTTTTATCTGCTGGACATAGCAATGTCTTCCGAAGGATAAAGTACTTCGGAAGAATAACTTCTTCCGAAGGCACTTATACTTCGGAAGACTGCTTCTTCCGAGGCTTGGAATCTTCTTTGTCTTCGGAAGCTCTTTTAGACTTTGTCTTCGGAAGCTCTTTCAGACTTTGTCTTCGGAAGCTCTTTCAGACTTTGTCTTCGGAAGCTCTTTCAGACTTTGTCTTCGGAAGCTCTTTCAGACTTTGTCTTCGGAAGCTCTTTCATCAGACTTTGTCTTCGGAAGCTCTTTCAGACTTTGTCTTCGGAAGCTCTTTCATCAGACTTTCGGAAGATCTCTTCTCAGCTTCGGAAGCCTTTGAATGCAGTACCAAAAATTGACTATGAAGTGATTTTGGTTGCACCAGCCTTATCATGATCCAACACTTCCACTGCCGTATGCTCGAATACCCCTGCCTTACCAACGACCCCTCCGCCGCTGACGCCATCTTTCTCCCCTATTACGTTGCCCTTGACTCCCTCCGATACCTTCACGGCGGCGATTACAACTCCCCGCCATCCACGGCCTCCACCTCCACCAGTTCCCCCGCCGTGACTCGTCGCATCATCATGAGATTTCAGTCAGCCGTTGGGGAATGATCCCGTTGTGTGGGGCACTTCGTTTCTTGAATTGCCGGAGTTTTTAATCTCACAACCCTAACCCTAGAATCGAGATCTTACCCTTGGCAAGAACAATCGATCCCTTACCTTACGTCGTTTCATCCCCCCTAATTTAGCGCTTTTCAATTTGTGAGAGTTAATTGATCCAAAAGATCAACGTTGATGTTGTTCGCCAGTGGCGAGGTGGAGGGTCTCGGCAGTGGGGTCGAAGCCGTAGTACACTCGAACAAACGAAATTGAGCAGATTGTTCGGAGGTTTTCGCCGATGAGGGAGTCCAGTAAGCCTCTTTCTTCGAGGGTTTCGATGACGTTGGGGTGGTGATGGTGTGACTGTTTTGGGGTTGATTGGGATGAGATGGAGCAGAGGTTGCGAGTGAATGGGTGACGCAGGATACGGTGGTGGTGAAGGGCTCCGGCGACGGTGGTGGATGGGGTGAAGGGGAGGAGAATGAGGTTCTGTAATTGGTGTGAGGTGTGATGGTGTGTGGTGGCGGTGGTGTGTGGCGCGGTGGAGTGTGCCGGCGGTGGTGTGTGGTGGTGGTGGTGTGTGGTGGTGGTGGTGGTATGTGGTGTGTGGTAGCGATGGTGTGTGGTACTGTGGAGAAGAAATTAAAAAGTGAGATGGTGATATTTTTATAGCCCTTAGGGGTATTTTGGTCTTTTTAAAAAAATCTAACAGAAAATGTTAACACTGTTCGAAATTTGGACTGAAACAGACAACTTTTTTAAATTTTGGTACTCAAATGGAGGCAAAATAAACGTTGATACTTAAGTGGAGTCAATTTGCAAAACACAGGGACCAAAACCGATATTAACTCTGTTTTTTTAATTATTTTTTTATAAATACATATAAAGAGGGACATATAAAAAAATGATGGCATGTCAATATTTTTTATCAAATATGTTTTTTATAACATTAATGTTTTCTTACATGACAACTGATTAATCATGTTTTTTATTGTAATCAAGTTCATAAGTTCTCACAGTTCAAAAGGATACCACTAAACCGTCAGTTTCATTTAATTAACATTTCGTCTAGTAGACTAATGATCCTTAGCACAAGTGGTCGAGGTAGGGGTGTGCACGGTGCTATTCGCTGCGCTTAAAACAATTTTCGAAACCAAAAACGATAGTACGGTTAATACCATTTTAAAACCAAACCTCAACGATACTTCGGTTAACTACACTTCGGTTTTGGATTTTCTCACAGTCCATGATCTTCGAGTATCACTCCGAGAAAAAAATATTTAGAGTTGAGATACAGGTTTTTTTCACTTGTGTGTTTTCTCCCGAGTGGGTCGATGTACAGAAAAAAAAGATAGGCAAATCTGATTAAAATAAAACTTATTATCCGAATCGGAGTTTGTTTAAAAAGCATTTCAGACGGACGTTTGGCAGACGACGTTAACGGCTGAAATTCGCGGGAAACCACGTCACCCAAGACTTTGGCGGGAAACCATCCTCCATACGTGTTAACGCGGGAAGCCGATGATCGAGTGTACCCACTCTTAAACCACACAGATCGATTTCATTTGTGCAACAACCAGAGAGATAAAGAAGTCTATCTGAAGATGGTGGGACGTGCATACGATTGCTTGACGAACCCCCTTGGTGCAGTCAGATTCACTTTCGAGAAGGCTGTATCCTCCGGTTCAGATCCGGCATCTTTTGATCGGAATGATTGGGGCGTCGCCGATCTCTTCCGTGAGTTTCTCTTCGACAACGATGGCCTACGTCAGGTATTTACGATTCTAGGGTTTGTATCATTAGGGTTGGGTTTTCTGTAGTTGGGTTGAATTGAGTTGATTGTTTAAATTCATTTCCTCTAATACATTTGTGGGTGTTCGATTGTTCAATTTCTTGAAGAAAAAACGAGTTTCGTTTGTGGATTGCAATTACTGTTTGGATTTGTTAGTTGATTTAAAAGTGTTTTGATTTCTCATGGTAAGTCTGATTATCATTTGATTGATTTATAGGTGCCGATGCTAACTCCATCAACAGTTAAATGGGTTCAACCCAACTCTTTAGTTCGTTTTCGAGGAATGATACAGGACATGCTGGGAAATGAGTTGTATGTTGGTGCATACAAGGTATGTTTTTGCCTGAATTAACCTCTTGACAAGATCTTGAATGTTTTATTAATGTTTATTGATTTTGTGTTTATTTTTTGAAGAACAAAGATACATGGAATACCAACAAGTTTACAGATGCTTCTCAATTTCCTATTGGTCCTTCATCTGATATGCGCCTTTGGGAGCGTCGGTTGCTCTACTGTGTTCCTGTGAGTTCTGTTAGTTTATAAAACAAAAGTACTTGTTAAAATCAATTATATGTATGCATTTGCTCACTCAATGTTATTGAAGTCAAGTATAAATTTGTTGATTACTTTATAAATTGTTTCTTCTTTATAGGTCCCTGGCCAGAATTCATGGGTGGATGCTACTTCTGATGGTGTGGTAAATTCATATGCCACATCAGCGAGCCGAGAGAAGCGACAGAGAGACACGTGTCCTGATTCTGATGAGGTGGAAATGCAAGTATGTTGGAATTCATGTAAAAAATCTTGAGTTATTTTCATATTTTTGAAGTGGGCTATATGTTGATGTAAATTTGGTCAATGCCAGGACTCAAATGATGTGATACATGATTCTCCAGCAAAGAAGATGGTGAGCCAATAGTCTTGTTTTCATGTATTATTTTGATTTGTTTGTCTAATATGATGATGCATTCTATTTTTAGAACTTTCAACCCAAAATAAAGTTCATATTGTAATATTGTATTTACATTTATGCCAAAAGTTGTTTAAATTTCTAAATTTTCCACTTAAATTAATTTGTTGCTAATATCTGTTTTGTTAACAGCGAGATGGTGGATCTTTCCCACCGGAGAACATGACTGAGGGTACAGATTGTGGTATGATTATGGTGCCTGATTTTGATAGAAATAATTTCCCCTGTCTAGTGAAGGTAATATTTATTCAATTTCTAATTTTAAAGCCACACTTTTATGTGTTACATGAATTAGAATGTCTAAATAAGTGTTTATACTGCAGGTATATGACTGTCCAGAGCCTGACTTGAAGCTAAATGATGTCTTTGAGTTTATTGGCGTCCTTACATTTGACATTGATGTTAAAACTGACAAAAATGCTGAAAGTGAACTGGAAAGTTGTTTTGACCATGAGGAATTAGTCAACCTACCGTCTAGCAAGGTCAACACCCATCTGTGTTTCGAAAAAAATGTAATCTTTTTCTTTGGTACTTTCGTTTGATTTGTTACGAATATGTTTTCAGGTGCCGCGTCTTCATTGTCTTGTACACAGAAAGCTTTCTCCTGATGATTTGATTGTTAGTTCACCAACAATGGAGGTAGATGAATTTAGTTATATGATTTTGTTTATTCATTGCCGTGTTGTATATTAATTCAAATGTTGTGGTCTTATAGACAAAACCTCATTTGATGAAAGAAATACGCCAGTCCCTTTTGCATCATCTTACAGTAATTCTTGGTGGTGATGATTTAGCAGCTAATTTTATGTTATTACACCTATTATCAAAGGTAAGGAAATAGAATTCATGATACATGCACACACAAACACACGTGCACGCACACCCTTTCGGTTAAAATAACAAAAAAGTGTTGGTACAGGTTCACGTAAGGGTAGACTCGATTGCCGTGGGAAAATTATCACTTAACCTTACCGGTTTTGACAAATCAAGTATATCGGTTTTTGGTAACCGTATCAATGATGAAATAAAAAACCTTTTACCTTTCAGTCAATGCATTCCCCTCACAGTGGAATTTCTTAATACTGCTTCACTTGCCCCAGTGAAAGATTATGAAACAAACAGGTGACAAAAGCTTTAATGATATCTCATGCTTTTATTAATTTTCTTATATTCTAATTAATATTTGTGTAATCGGTTATGCAGACTTGTGCCTGGGGTCCTTCAGTGTGCGGAGGGTTCACATTTGACAATAGACGAGACACAATTACAACCAGGAACCTTAAACAGCAACGGTGTTGAAAATACACGGTTGCTTAAGGAATTAATGGAGTTTCAAAAGGTATGCCTTTTTTATTAAACTGTATTTATTGTTATATATGATGTGATTGAAAGTAATCATGGTTCTCTGTTGTTTTGTTTTTAGGTGGAATATGATTTTAAATATTATAAAATGAAGATGGATGCAGATGTTCAAATTCTAATTCTTTCTGAAAGAAAATCAAACATTTTACCGGCTGATATTGTCATCCCTTTCCATTCATCGTCTGCCAGTCCTACGGGAACCGTGGATGAACAAACATTAAACGCATGGAGATGGTATCTGGCTACTGTTAGATCATTGCAACATTCTATTGAGGCAGATATGCAAAAGGTATGTTCGAGTTGATCTTAAAACTTCATCCAAAACATGCCTAAAGTATTACCAATGACAGGTGGTAGAAGATGATATGGTTGCAGCTAGACAGGTTGATCGGAGCTTGGGGACCGAAGATTTTAACAGGTTTTCTTTCAATACGTTTGAATCGGTCGGTCTACTTGTAGATGCAGATGATGACATTTGTTTGATGTATTTGTGATTTGTAGATGGCTTACTATGGGCGGCTAATGGGGGTGAGTTTTGGTGAGACAAGCCTGTCACATGAACATTGGCAAATGGTAAAAGAAATGGAAAGGCTAAGGAAAGAAAGGATCAAATAGGTGCATAGATGGTTAGGCTTTGTGGTTGATGGTTCTTGAAATTTAGCCAAATGGTTCCCCTCACTTTGATTTATGGCTCAGTTGTATGATATTTCTCAATGCATTTTGAGGCTTCCATTCTTGCTGTTCACTGGAAACATGTGGTTAGTATTGTCTGATTGTGAAGAGCATTACTTAAAACTTGATATTTCTGATTGATTGGATTTAAACTAAAATTAATTAATCTTATTTGCAATTAATCGAAGGAAACAAACACGAAAACTCCAGACAAGAAAAGAGTGATGAAATTTAAGAAAAGAGCGATGAAATTTAAGTTTGAATTTGGTAGTATTATGTATTACTTTCTTTATTATGTTTGAAAAAACTACATAAACATAATTGTTTCATAATTTCAAGACGAAAAATCTAGTTATATTAACTTGAGTTAAAGTTTTTTTCTAGTTCCTGGTTTTATGTCGTTTTTTGTTATTTTAGTGGATTATGTTTTAGTTTTTGCGGTTTCAGTACTCGTATTTCAAAAAGATCACCGAAACCATCATTTCATTTCGTCCAAATTTCTAGATAATGTTAGTTACCACCTAGAGTAAAATTATTATTTCCTTTATTAAATTGTTATTTTATCTCTGGTTGAGATCAAACCTTGTAATGCTATGATATATTTTTGTTTTGGAGATATTAGTGTTTTTTGCTAGTTATTAAAGTTAATATTGTTGGAGATTAAATCTTATTTTTTTAATATGCATTTTTCTACGTCATCCGGGTGTGAATTGCTAGTTAATAACAAAACGAACTTTATTCATAGTATCCAACCGATCTTTTTCCGTCATCTTCTCATCCTAGACTACTTTAGATAAGCAGGTGCGCCTTGGATTGAACTCGACAAATTGTTGATAATCATACCCGTGGAATCGTCTTACTCTTTCGTCATTGATGATTTCCTGCCATTGATAAGCATTTTGATGAATTATTAGTAAAAATGAAAAGGGAAATGATAAAGGCACAAAGTGGGGAAAATAAAGAAAAGACATACGCGGACATAGGGCAAAACTATGTAAGAACAAAAACAAACAAACCGGTGCAAAAGATGTATGAAACCAGTCTTGAAAACAAGTTAGGCGATAGAGAAATTGAAAACCTAATCGGCAAACTAGACAAAAAAACTTGCTATAAAGTCTAACTATAAATTATACAAGCATTAATAAAAACCAGCAGCGTGTTATTGTTTTTAGAAGTTTTAAAATCAAACAGAGATAATAATCTCACTTAACCTATCATTAGTGATGTTGAAGAAAAAGAAATGATCATGATGAAGAACAAGAAAGGATGAATGTGAATGTGATTGATCGCAAGTACTAAAATGACATAAATGATATATAAAACTAGGGACGAAAATAACAATTTGATATTGAAAAATGACGGTTTACCCTGGTGGTAACGAACGTTATCTAGGGAATTGGATGAAATTGTTGTTTCGGTAATTTTTATGAAATATGGGTACTGAAACCGTAAAAACTAAAACACAAGTACTAAAATGACAAAAACAATATAATCAGGAACTAGAAAAACATTTAACTCTATTAATTTCATATTGAAAAAGAACAAACGATTTAGACAACATAAAAAATGCAAACTCTATTATGCATTGACTTCATGATTTGGACATCGAAAAAGAGCATAACTAGGATGTTAATATGTTATTAAATTAGAGTGCATTGACTTTATGATTTCAAGTACCGAAAAAATATACAAACTAGCATGTAATTTAAACTAACATCGACTTTTGTAAGTGTAGAATTATGAAACTCGTCTCCCCATTCATTCATACAATTGATATTTAAATACAAGGAGATCCCTATAAATCGGGATAGAGATAAACAAACATAATACAAGATATACGTGAACCTATTTCATAATTATCTGTATATCTATTACACCCCCGCAGTCGAAGCGGGAGGAGGGCGAATGCTTAGACTGGATCTAAAGTCATCGAACAGAAGCTTCGGGAGGCCCTTCGTGAATATGTATGCAATCTGGAACCGAGTAGGAACGTGAACAATACGGACCTTTCCTTTTTGGACCTGCTCGCGTACAAAATGAACATCAAGCTCTATGTGTTTAGTTCTCTGGTGTTGCACTGGGTTGCCGGATAAGTAAATTGCGCTGATGTTGTCGCAATACACCAGTGTGGCCATCGAGAGGGGTCTACGTAGTTCTAGTAATAGGTTCGTAGCCAGCAAATTTCAGCTACGACATTCGCGACACCTCTATACTCTGCTTCCGCGCTGGAACGGGAAATGGTTGACTGTCTTTTGGAAGACCAGGATAGTAAGTTTTCTCCGAGATAAACACAGTACCCTCAGGTAGGCCGACGAGTGTCAGGGCAGCCTGCCCAGTCTGCGTCGGTGTAGGCTCTCAAGGCCGACACCTTGGATGGGCCGAGAGTGATGCCGTAGGATGCCGTGCCGCGTAGATACCGTAAGATTCTAACAAGGGCATCCCAATGTGAGGACTTTGGAGAATGCATGTGGATACAAATCTGTTGCACTGCATACGAAATATCTGGACGTGTAAACGTCAGATATTGAAGGGCGCCGGCCAAACTACGGTAGAGTGTCGGGTCATTGAAATCCTCCCCATCAGCATTACTGAGCTTCGGTTTCGTGTCTACCGGAGTTGGGACGGACTTGAATGTACTCATACCTGCACGTTCTAAAATGTCACCCACATAACGTTGTTGAGAGAGAAAGATTTGATTTCCCGTCCTTTTTACAAATATACCCAAAAAGAAGCTAATGGGTCCTAAGTCTTTCATCGCGAATTCTGCCGCCAAGGTGGTCATTAGGCTAACCCGAAGAGTGTCTGATGAGGTTGTCAGAATAATGTCGTCTACATATATTAGAAGATATGCTATGTCGTTGCCCCGGTGATAGACGAATAGTGAATTATCACATTTACTTTGAGCAAACCCCATCTTCGTTACGAAGTCCGTAAACCGTTGGTACCACGCCCGTGGTGCCTGTTTCAACCCGTATAGTGATTTCTTTAAACGACAAACGTGATCCAGAAACTCACGGCTTCGAAACCCCATCGTTGATACATGTAAACTGTTTCATGCAATGTGCCATGTAGGAAGGCATTCGTGACATCGAGCTGATGGATCGACCACGAATTCGTCACTACCAAGGATAATACCGTGCGGTTGGTTGCGGGTTTAACCACCGGACTGAAGGTTTCACCGCAGTCGATACCCATCTGTTGATTTCTTCCGTCATAAACAAGTCTTGCTTTGTATCGTTCAAGGGACCCATCGGATTTAAATTTATGACGGAACAACCACATGCTTCGTATGATATTCATGTCCGGTCTACGGGGCACTAATTCCCACGTCTGATTCTTAATAAGGGCATTAAATTCGACATTCATTACATGGCGCCATTCCGGTACGGACAAGGCGAGTGTAGGATTGCGGGGAATTGGCTCGGGGGAGGTTGCGTACAGGTTAAGAAACTGTCGTGGCTTAGAAATTCCATCCATCGAACGAGTTCGGATTTTTCGAGTATGGATGGTAGGAGCCGAAGGTGGTGGTCGGACGGGGCTGGGTGTAGGTGATTTGTCGGAGCCGGTTTGGGTGGTGAGGTGTGTGCCATCGGTTGTAGATGGACTGTTTGAGTTGGGCGGGTTATGGGATGTGGTTGGGTATGTATTGGGTTGGGCTTGGGCTGTTTTGGGTCGTCTAGTGTATGTAAATGGAAAAGAAGCTGGTTGTGTAGTGGGCTTAGGAGTAGAAGGAGGTGACGGGTTTAGTGGGGCAGTGGGTGTATTAGTAGTGGTTGGATTTGGGTTGATATGTTGCCAAATCGCTGGAAGAATAGGATCGGTTAAGAATGTGTAAGTTTGTATTTTAGGATTATTAATGTTGCGGAAAGGAAAAATTGTTTCATCAAATTTTACGTGTCGACTTAGAATTATTTTATTGGTTGAAAGGTCAAGACATTTGTAACCCCGGTGTTGGGTGGGGTACCGAGAAATACGCACGGTGTGGACCGGTGTTGTAATTTGTGAATAGTGGTGTGAGGTAGAAGCGGATAGCATAGATAACCGAACACACGAAGGTGTTCGTATGTCGGGTTTCGGTTGTATAGTAATTGGGTGGGTGTTTTGTTATTAATGGTTTTGGAAGGAAGAATGTTTAATAGGTAGGTGGCAACCTCTAGCGCGTGATGCCAGAGGTTTTTGGGAAGGTGAGCTTGGGCGAGTAGTGTTCGAAATTGTTGATTGACCGAATTTTTCGTTCGGCTTTCCCGTTTTGAGGGGAAGTGTAAGGGCAAGAAAAGCGAAGAAGCATTCCGTGTTGTTGGCAGAATGCTTGAAAGGAATTGTTTGAGCATTCCTTTCCGTTATCGCATTGTATTTGTTTAATTGGTCGTTCAAATTGTGTTTGAATTAATGTGTAAAGTTGTTTAATATATCAAACACTTGAGATTTGTGAGCTATGGGGAAGGTCCATAGAAAATTTGTAAAATCATCCATGAAAAGTATATAGTATCGGTGTCCACCGGTACTAATAATGGGTGAAGTCCACAAGTCACTATGTAATAAATCAAATGGCAAATATGTAAATGAATTAGAATCAACAAAAGGAAGTCTAGTACTTTTACCAAAAACACACGGCTGACAAAGTTTAGCGTGTGACTTATTACAAGAAATAAAATTAAAACGACTAAGTGACTTTAAAGACTCAGGACTCGGATGACCTAATCGTTGATGCCATAGATCTTGCGAGACTGCAGCAAACGAGTATGGTGATTGAATCTTGGATAGGATCTCCGGCGTGAGGGGATATAGATCCCCGGTGCTATCACTGTGGAGGATGCGCGCCTTGGTCTTGAGATCCTTCACAAGAAACCCATAAGGGTCAAATTCAATTGAAATTTGATTGTCAGTCGCTAGACGACGAACTGACAATAAATTTTTGATAATATGAGGGGCAAGAAGTACGTTATTGAGTTTAAGGGGAGGGTAGGGGTGTGGTAGGGTTTGGTTGCCATGTCCAGTTACCGGAATAGAATTACCGTCGCCTACAATAATTTTACGAAAAATACCCGTATTAGAAAAAGACGAGAAATTACCTGGGTTATTTGTCATGTGATTAGACGCGCCAGTATCCATGAACCAAGGGTTTTCCGGGGGGTTCAGCGACATAGTGTAGAGGGCCTGTTCTATATCCGTGGGTGTGTAACCCATCGAGTATGCTTGGGCTGGTCTTTGGCCGAGAATACCCTGACCCGCGTTTGGTGGCTGTTGTTTTGAAGAAGTGGGGTACGGACAAGGGGGAGTGGCGGCCCAAGCCTGCCAGTTCATTTGAGGAGCCCAAGCATTAAATGGTCCATGGCCCAAAAAAGGTGCCCACGGTGTGAATTGGGCCTGGTTAGCCGACTGTCCAAAATTACCCCGTCCCCTTGTCGAGTATCCACGGCCGCGACCCCGACCACGGCCCCGGAAACGACCGCGGCCACGATCAGTGTCAGGGTCGTTGCGAGCAGCATAGGCGGGATCCGGCTGCGGTGAATCTGATTTAGAGGAGGCAGTGAGAGCTTGACCTGCTTGGCTGGCGGATTGAAGTGCGAGGGCCTGTCTTTCCGTTTCTTCTTGACACAGCTTCGAGCGAACAACATTAAAATCTGGTAGCGGGTCAGTGTTACGTATGATGGCAGCAATAGTCTGGTACTGATCCGTGAGTCCCCCAAGAACCTTTAGAACAAGCTGGGTTGGGGTTAGCGGAATGTCAATGTTGGCTAGATGGTCGGCAAGAACTTTGATATCCTGGAAGTAGGAGGCCATATCTTTGAAAGATTCTAGTCTTGTGTTGGTAAGTTTGGATTGAAGATGAAGAGCCCTAGAGCTCTTATTGTCTTGAAAAAGATTTTCGAGTGCGACCCATGCGTCATGAGCGGTTGCATTCTTTTTCATGATGGTTTGAATTAGGTCTGATGAGATCGTCCCGTATATCCATTGCAAAACAATTGCATCGATACGTCGCCACTGATCCTGTTCGTCTGCGGGTACTTTTTCTTTCTCGGCAGAGGATGATGAAGATGTGGCGATTCTTGGCTTGAGATGATCATCAACTAAGTAGGCAGTGCAATGGATCCGAAATAATTCGGACCATGTACTGTAATGGGCGTCTTCATTGTTGAGAATTACCGGGACGAAGTTTTTGATATTCGACACTGTGACGGCTGGGTGTATCTTTTCCATGGTTACCCGGTTCTGGAGGAGGAAATAGGGGAGAATGAGGGAGGCCGTAAACGGCTGGGAAAGGAGAAAGAAGGTGGCCGAAAAGAGTACGGCAGCTAGGGATTGGGGTGGGAGGAGGGATGGCTCGATACCATGTAGAATTATGAAACTCGTCTCCCCATTCATTCATACAATTGATATTTAAATACAAGGAGATCCCTATAAATCGGGATAGAGATAAACAAACATAATACAAGATATACGTGAACCTATTTCATAATTATCTCTATATCTATTAGTAAGATAAGAACAAGATAAAAAACCGGTTATATTGATTTCACGATTTGAGACCGAAAAGCAACACGTGTCAAAATTTCGTCTTAATGAAAATGATACATACAAAATGAGTTTCATAAAAATGTTTCAACAAAGACTAATTCTTTTTTTAAAACAAAAGCTAACACAAACTCTAATCACAAAAACATATTCCAATTATTATCTGGTAAAATAATAACAACAAGCCTAGTAACATTAAACAAATCCTATCCTGTCACTACAAATATGTTTAAAACTAGATAGTTAAACTCCCCCTTTTCGTTTTGTTATAACGTCATTCCATGTCAAAATTCAAGTCCTCTTTGCGTTCCTCTTATTTCTTGTTTATATATTTAAAACTATGCTCTCTCTCTCTCTCTCTCTCCCAAACGGATCTCTCGCCCAGGTATGTACGCTACCTCACCGACCATCTCACCGGCGACCTCCGCCAACCTACCTCACCGGCGACCACCGCCGACCAAGTCAACAACAGTCAACAACCCCCCCTCCGCCAAACCCAACCGTCAACACCTCCCACCGCCTACCCCGTCACCACCGCCCACCCCGTCACCACCGCTCACCTCGTCACCACCGCCTACCCCCACCATCGCCTACCCGTTACCACCGCCTACCTACCCTCCACCGGCCACCGCATCACCGCTAGCCACCACCACCCTCACTGCCCCTGCCCCTGCCCTCTCTCTCACCGGTCACCGGAACCACCACCACCTCCACCACCATCGCAGCAACCTCATAGCCCCCAACAACCATGTACCAGCATCAAAATCAACGAATTATAAAGTTGGGTGTACATTTGGTGAGATCGTTCTGTCTCGGGTTTGCATATCTGTTTTTTACGCGCCTTTAATTTAATTATATCTTTAAATATTTCTTTTCGTGTAGATTGTTTGGTTAGGGGTACCAGCATTTTTGGTTTTGAATAGGGGAAGATATCCTCTTTTTTAGGAATTTTTAAGCATTTTTCTATCATTGGGTGATTTGATTTTTTTGTGTCTTGATTACTGTGTGTGCCCCTAGCTTATTGTTGACCTCGTGTGACGGTTCCTTTTGATTGTGCTTTACTTGTGCTTCGTTTCTTTCTAGTGTGTCGTCCATGTTTTTTTGGTGGTTTTAGTGGACTTTGTCTGGTATAATAGATAGTAGGAGCTATTATTTTGCCCCGAGATCATGTTCGGTGAGGAGAGGTGCGAAGACAGCGAATAACGTTTGTAGATTAAGAGTGACATCGTGGAATGTAGGAACCCTAACTAGTAAGTTACTCGAGTTAATTGATTTGCTGAAGAAACGTAGGGTCGACATAGCGTGCCTGCGGGAGACTAGATGGCGGGGTGGAGAGCAAAAGAGTGAAATAGTTAGAAACTATGGTATTCAAGGTCTGATGGAATGAAAAACGGAGTAGGTATTCTAGTTGCTAAGGAACTTCAAGATAATGTAGTGGAGGTGAAAAGATACAATGATAGAATTATGTTGTTAAGAATAGTAATAGGAGATGAGGTAGTGACAGTAGTTAGTGCGTATGCACCACATGTTGGACTAGGGGAAACAGAAAGAAAAAAGTTCTGGGAGAGTTTAGATTACGTTATCGGCGACATACCTAGAGAAGAAAATATATGCATAGGAGAAAATTTTAATGGACATATCGGAAAGGATAATGAGCATTTCTAACTGGTGCATGGAGGCTACGGGTATGGTCTTAGGAATGACGGCGAATTTGCAGTAGCGCATGACTTAGGCATCATAAATTCATTTTTTAAGAAAAGAGACTCGCATCTATTCACGTTTAGCAGCGGCGGGAGACACACGCAGATAGACTATTTATTGATGAGGAGAAAAGATCATAGCTCGTGGAAGGACTGTAAAGCAATCCTGGGAGAGACGGTTGTGACGCAACACCATATGTTAGTGGCGGATATACGCGTCAAGAGGCCAATTGCCCAACTGAACAAGAGAGTTACACCCAATATCAGATAGGGTCAGCTCAAAGATGAAAAGATTACCGTTTTTAGAGATAAAGTCATACCAATGAACCAAACTGGGCCACAGGAAGACGCAAACCAAAAGTGGGAGGTTATGGCAACTAGGCTCATCCAAGCAGCTAAAGAAACGCTTGGAGTTAAAATAAAAGGACAGTTGGTCATAAGGAATCGTGGTGGTGGAACGAAAATGTACAGGAGAAAATACGTATCAAACAACAAAGTTTTAGAGAGCTTATACGCTGTAACAATGAGGAAGAACACGCAGAGCTAAAAGAAAAGTACAAGGTGGCTAAGCGACAGGCGAAAAAATCAGTGTCAGAGGCAAAGAACAGGGCGTATGAGATGATGTATAAGCGATTAGAGACGAAAGAAGGAAAACATGACATGTTTAAGATAGCCAAGGGAAGAGAAAGAAGAAGACAGGACTTAAGAATGGTCAAGTTCATAAAGGCTGCAGATGGAAAGGTTTTGGTGAAGGAGAAAGACATCAAGGTGAGATGGAAATCTTACTTCGATAACCTATTCAACATAAGGAATCCAAATCAACAAACTGAGATAGATAGAACAACCCAAGCAATGCAACAAAACCAATGCTATTGTAGAAGCATCACACTTGACGAAGTTACAAGAGCTATGAAGAAAATGGGAAGGGCTAAAGCGGTGGGGCCAGACAACATACCGATTGAAGTGTGGAAATGCCTGGGTGATGAGGGTCTCCAATGGCTAACAGATCTATTCAACACTTGTCACACCCCGACCGACGGCGGAATCATCGGAGCGGACGAGGGAATGATGGATTGTTCATAACACATGGTTGTCTAATAGTGGAAATAATATTAAAAATCAGATACAAGATAATATAAGTTTAACATACACAAATACAACAATCGAAACCACAAATAATAATTGTCTTTTATTTTAACTAGGTCCGTGTCTTAGATGAGCACGTAGAAGTCCACTATCTTGCTTAACCTGAAATCATGTGAGAAAATAAAGTCAGCTAACGAGTTAGCTGGTGAGTAATCACAGTTTTGAATATACATATAGATTGATTGATTGATCCATCGAGAATAATTCAATTCACAAGGTAATATTAAGACTTATATGGCAACCGCGAAACATATAGATAAACCGACACAATATAAACCCCTTGACTTGACACTTGCATATAATAAACTTGCACATAAACACCATAGATTGACTATTTGCCTCTGGCACAATCACCACTCGTAAGCCATGTGGGGTGGGTTATCCAAACCAGTAGATCTACATTGTTGCCAGGATTGATTGATTGATTGAATTAGGGTTTTACTGTCGTCCAGTTTATCACAGTATGTTCACATAATTGCAAGTAATAACATAACCTGTCTTGAATTGAATTTAGAATGAAACAACAATAGAATATCATGATTGAATATATGTATCACATGATTTCCCCCAAATAAGAAATGATATAAAAAAGGGGATATGAATACTCACCTGATTGATGAGATTTGAATTTGGACGTGATAGATTAGACACCAGCGATTTCCTTATGATTAACCTAAGGAACGGTGTCTCAATTTAGAATAATAATGATTTGGGAATTTGGGACTGTATTAAGATTTCCATGGTAGTTTAAATTGATTAATTTATTTGGTTTGAAATGTCTTGTAATAAACGAGTGAGTATGTCTAGAATTTAATAGAAGTTTATGCATATAAGTTATACATATTTACAATTTATTAATAATTGTATATGTATAATTATATACATTATATATAATCATGTAATTATATATAATTATATGTATAACTATATACATAATTATATGTATATAAATTTATACATAAGTAGGCATAACTATATATTGTATGTTAATTATATACATGAGTTATAAATTGTATACGATTATATAAAATTATATACATGTAATTTAATAAAAATTGTTTTGATAATTGGATAATATATACCTATGTATATATATTGGATTCAATCTATTTATTGTATAATTATATATTATACACTGATTATAATTTGGTAGAAAAATATAATTAGTTATTTTATTTATTTAAAACAATTAAAAATAAATGAATAAAAATTAAAAATAAATTCCAGAAAGTAGTTAAGTGGTTTTAAAAATTTGTTATGTTTGTAAAAGTGTTTTTATGATTTTTAGAATTTTTTCTGGATTTTTTAAAGGCTTAAAAGGCCTAAAAAAAATAGTGTAGGTGCCCGGGGTCGAACCCGGGACCTTCTGTTTGAGGGGGAAGCATGGAACCGGTGAACCAAAGGCCTAAGCCGCGTTAGGAGTTGGTTCCATTTACTTTTAAATACAAACAGAAACCTTCCCCCAATCGATATGAGCCCTAGATTGAATCCGAACCAAATTGAACTCAAAATCGATCTTGATAGCTTCTGCAATCATGGGGCTTTTGTTCCCCATGAGAAACCGAATGTATGTGTGTGTTCAATTACCTATATGGTGATTGATTGAGGTTATTCCCAATGAAGAACAGTCGCGACTGTGGCTCTCGATTGTTTAGTGCCCAAACGATGTTTATAATCAAATTAAACTTAAGGGAAGCTTCTAATAATGATCTAGATTAAAAGCCCTTAACAAATTCGATTAAAATTGACTGGAGGTTGGTTCAAATATGAGTTGCAGGGTCGCGATGAAGATGATGAGTGATTTCGGTGTTTGTGTTTGTTTTTGGTAAAATTGGCACTCGAGTTCGATTAGGTGTGTATAAATGACCGTTTTGATAGCTTTAATTTGTTTATTGTGGTTGTTTGAGTGTATTTTCGAGCTGTACGAATCCGAGATAAAAGTGAGAATTTTAGCCGTTTGTTTGACTAATTCAACACGTTTTTGAGTTGGAATTCCATTTGAATTGGATCCAAGAAACTTTCGGTGTGATTGTGGGGTTCAATTTTGATAATTTGATTGATTTTGGTCGGGAATTTTTGTGATTTCGATGTGAAATCTTTGGATTCGAATTGACCGATGATTAATCGTGTTTAATGGTTGCCTTGAGTTCGAAACTAGTCCGCGAGTGTACTGGAACCGGTTTTGCGAGTTGAAATGGTGAAATTTTGTTGTTTTCGGCTTCGCCGGAGTTTGGCCGGAGTCTCGTCGGAGACTCGCCGGAAAAACGGGGGGAATGGTTTGGGTTTGAAAAATTTACAGATTCGGTCCCTGTGGTTTTAAGTTTAATACTTTATGTTTGAAACTTTGGTTTTAAGTTTCATAATTACATAATCACCCCCTGGACTTATAAATCAAGTTTTAATACATGTTTATATATATATATATATATATACACATATATATATATATATATATATATTATATAATTCTTACTAATTATTAATAGCAGTATTATTTTTATTATTATTATTATTATTATTATTATTTTATTATTATTATTTTTATTATTATGATTATTGAAATTTTTGAATTCAACATCGATAAAATCAATTTTATTAAAAAAATACACAATGTTACAACACTATCTTTAAGACAGAGAAGATACCAGACCAGTGGAGAACCAGTGTCATAGTCCCCATATATAAGAAAAAAGGAGATGTCCAATGTTACGAAAACTACAGGGGAATAAAGCTATTGAGTCACACGATAAAACTATGGGAAAGAGTTATTGACACGAGAATTATACGGGAAACCCGGATAGCAATAAACCAATTTGGATTTATGCCAGGACGCTCTACAATAGAAGCCATACACGTCATAAGGCGGATAATGGAGAAATATAAAGAAAAGAAAAGGGACCTCCATATGGTATTCATCGACCTAGAAAAGGCCTATGACAGTGTTCCGCGGCAACAAATTTAGGAAAGTGTACGACTTAAAAGGGTACCAGAGAGGTATATCAAAATAATTAAGGATATGTATGACGGGGTAAAAAACATGTGTCCGAGCACCGGTAGGAGACACGGACTCATTCTCAGTGGAAGTGGGACTTCACCAAGGATCGGTACTGAGCCCATTTCTCTTCACAGTAGTGTTGGATGAGATGACTAAGTCTATACAACAGTCAATCCCGTGGTGCATGCTCTTTGCGGATGATATTCTCTTAATATATCAGAATCTAAAATGATGCTTAACGACAAGCTAGAGCAGTGAAGAGCAGCACTACAGAGCAGAGGATTAAGGATAAGTCGCTCTAAGACGGAATACATGCATTGTAACTTTGGTGGCGACGAGGAAGAGGACACCCAAATCAGTATCCAGGGTATGCCGGTCCCACGAACGTCTAGGTTCAAATACCTGGGCTTGTACCTGCAGGAGGACGGAGAGATACACAGCGATGTAGCTCACCGTGTCCAAGCAGGATGGTGCAAGTGGAGAGCAGCATCAGGGATCCTATGTGATAAGAGGTTTCAAGCAAAACTAAAGGGAAAACTATACAGAATGGAGGTACGTCCAGCTATGATATATAGAACGGACTGCTGGGCCATAAAGAAATCGCATGAGAAACAAATAGAGGTCGCGGAAATGCGAATGTTGAGGTGGATGTGTGGACATACAAGACTGGATCGGATAAGAAACGAAGTGTTTCGACAGAAGTTAGAAGTGGCTTGTATTGCAGATAAAATACGAGAGGGAAGATTAAGATGGTTTGGGCATGTCAAGAGTAGACCAATGGCAGCACCGGTTAGAGCAGTGGAGAACATCATCCTCGAGGGTAGGAAGAGTAGAGGAAGACCTAGGTTGACTTGGGAAGAGATAATTAGGTGAGATATTGTACACTTGCACCTCTCTGAGAACATGATAAAGGATAGGAGTGAGTGAAGGTGTAGAATTAAAATTAAGGACTTTTAGTGGGTTCTGTAGATAGGAAGGGACTTTGATTACTTGTTACGGGGCCTGATGTGTATGTAGTACGCTTCTGCCTTTTTAGGGGAAACTTGCTGCTTCTCTGATGTATGTTTGTTCATTTTATATTTCCTTTTGGTGATATTTTACTGTTTGTTGTATGTTGTGTGCTGTATCTATATCGTATGTTTGATTATATGATGATTCGCTAGCGTTATTGCTTTTGTTATCGAGTCGGGGGTCTCTTTGGAAGCGGTCTCTCTACCTACCTGGATAGAGGAAAGACTCGCCACTACCTACCCCTCCCAGACCTTGCTCTTGAGTGGGATATACTGGGTATGTTTGTTTGTTTGTTTGTTTATATTTAAAACTATTTTGTCTTTTACTTTCTTTGTAATAGCAAATACCTTTTTTCAATTGTTTTTTTAATAGTAAGGGTATTTGGTCATTTTATAAAAAAAATATCAGAAAAATATAGGAGTTTAATATCTGATAAATTGAAAAGAAATAAAACCACGATAACTAAAAGAAAAACAAAAAAACAAATAAAGGAATATGAACCCCTGCCTTTCTTATTGATCAATATACAATATATAATACAAGGGAATGCCACTAATTATGGATACAAGATAATCACAAATATTTACTAATAATAGTCCCTATAGTCACGATCGCTGTTACACCCCCGCAGTCGAAGCGGGAGGGGACCGTATGCTGAGACTGGCACGAAAATCTTCAAATAAAATTATTGGTAGCCCCTTGGTGAAAATATCGGCAATCTGATATCGAGACGGCATATGATGAATGCGAACATGACCCGCTGAACTTGTTCGCGGACAAAATGTATATCCAACTCAATGTGCTTCGTTCGCTGGTGTTGGACCGGATTGCCAGAGAGATAAATGGCACTAACATTATCACAATAAACCATGGTAGCTTGCGTGAGAGGCAGAGATAGTTCGAGCAGCAGGTTACGGAGCCAACAAATTTCGGCAACTACATTGGCGACCCCACGATATTCAGCTTCGGCACTAGAACGAGAGACAGTCGCCTGGCGTTTAGAGGACCAGGAAATCAAATTATCACCGAAGTAGACACAATAACCACTCGTAGAACGTCGGGTGTCAGGGCACCCGACCCAATCAGCATCAGTATATGCCACAAGAGAGGTAGAAGAAGATGGACCGAGAGTGAGACCAAACGATAAGGTGCCCTTAATATACCGTATGATCCGCTTTAATGCATTCCAGTGATCTACACAAGGGGCATGCATGTGCATGCAAATCTGCTGAACCGCGTATGTGATGTCTGGTCTAGTGAAGGTAAGATACTGAAAAGCCCCTGCTAAACTGCGATACAAAGTAGGATCATGAAACGGGTCACTGGATACAGAACTGAGTTTGGCATTTGTGTCAACTGGGGTAGCAACGGAGTTGCAAGACTGCATCCCTGCACGAGTGATAATATTGGTAGCATACGACTGCTGAGACAAGAATATGGCGTTCTTGTTTCGGGAAACAGAGAGGCCCAAGAAATAACTGAGAGGACCAAGGTCTTTCATGGCAAATTCTGCTGCAAGAGTGGCTAGAAGACGATGACGAAGAGCGGCAGAAGAGGTGACAAGAAGAATATCATCAACATACAATAGTAAATAAGCCGTATCAGGCCCCTATCTGTAAGTGAAAAGGGAAGCATCGTATCCGCTGTTACGGAAACCCATGGTGAGAACATAATCTGTGAAGTGTTGGTACCATACGCGAGGTGCCTGTTTCAACCCGTACAAAGACTTGCGCAATAGGCAAACATAGTCAGGAAACTGTTGATTTCGAAACCCCATAGGTTGATGCATATAGACTGTCTCGTTTAAGTTCCCGTGTAAAAAAGCATTCTTGACATCCAGTTGATGCACGGCCCATTCCTTAGACAAAGCAAGCGACAGAACAGTCCGAATGGTCGTTGGTTTAACTACGTGACTGAACGTCTCCCCACAATCGATATCCGCCTGTTGCGACCTACCATCACAGACGAGTCTGGCTTTATATCTTTCCAAAGTGCCGTCAGACCTGTATTTATGTTTAAATAACCACATACTCCGTACAATATTCATGTCAGGCGAACGTGGTACTAACTCCCATGTGCTGTTTCTAATTAATGCATTATATTCAGTAGACATGGCAGAGTACCATACTGGGTCTCGTAAGGCCTCGGTAGGGTTCTTGGGAATGGGTCGGATTGCGGGTGGGTTAGAGGTTGCAAGCAGGTTAAACGGCAGTTTAGGTTTATGTATTCCGCTCATGGAACGGGTGTGAATGGTACGGGTAGGTAGGCTCGTGGGTGGGGCAGTTGGGTGAGCATATGAAGTAGAATGGGTCGATCGGTTGGGTTGAGTGGCCGAGAGGGGTGGTGGAGGTTATTGGGCTGACTGGGCCGTGTATGGATGGTGGGGTTGGGGAGGTGTCGATTGGGCCGGGGGTGGTGGTGTATATGTAGGTGGCTGGAAGGTAAGTGGGCCGGTGGGTAGGTTAGGTGGGCCGGCAGTAGGCTGAGGTGGGTTAGGCGATATGGCGGTGGGTAGCTTAGGTGGGTCGGGAGTTATATGAGGGCCTAAGTGATAAGGAAAGGGCTCGGTTAAAAATTCATAAACCGGTGCAGGGCCGACGGTTTGGGTGAAAGGAAATGTCGTTTCATCAAAAGCAACATGACGTGATAGAAAGATTTGGTTGGTTGAAAGGTCGAAACAACGGTAACTGCGATGAGTTGGCGGGTAGCCAAGGAACAAGCACGGTCGAGAGCGATGTTCGAGCTTATGAATAGTGGTGGATGGTGTGAGTGGGTAGCAAAGGCATCCGAATACCCGGAGATGATGATAAGTGGGTGTGGTTTGATATAGAATTTCAGTGGGCGTCTTGTTTTGGGTTTGTGTACAGGGTAGTATGTTCAATAGATATGTGGCGGTTTCGGGAGCAAAGTGCCAAAAAAAGTGGGGAGGTGGGCGTGTGCGAGTAAGGTTCGAACCATGTTGTTGATGGTGCGAATTTGACGTTCGGCCTTACCGTTTTGGGAAGAGGTGTAGGGACAGGAAAGACGGTAAAGAATGCCATTTGTGGTGAAAAAATTTTGGAAGGTTGAATTAACATATTCACGGCCGTTGTCACATTGGAAAGTTTTAATGGTTGATTCAAATTGAGTTTTAATAGGCAAAGTGAGAGAAACAGGAGAAGACTTCTGATTTATTAGTGATTGGGTAAGTCCACAAGAAATTAGTAAAGTCATCCAAAAATAATACGTAATATTTATGGCCAGTGGAGCTGATTATTGGAGATGTCCAAACATCGCTATGAACAATATCAAAGGGTTTACGGGTCATATTATTGGAAGCAAAAAATGGCAAACGTACACTTTTGCCAAAAACACAAGACCGGCATACATGGTTTTTAAATTTATCAAAAGAAAGTAAACTGGAAGTTTTTAATTTATGCAAAGACGGTCGTCCTGGGTGACCAAGTCGGTGATGCCAGAGTTGTGAAGAGATAGCAGCCAAAGCAGTGGGGTGAGTGGAAGATGACCCGAGCACCAGGGGGTAGAGATCACCGCTACTGTTGCACCGAAGAAGCGGGGTCTTGGTCTTGAGATCCTTCACAAGAAAACCAAACGAATCAAATTCCACAGAAACAGAGTTGTCCGTAGTGAACCGACGGACCGAAATAAGATTTTTAACAAGTTTGGTTGAATAAAGCACATTTTTTAGGATAAAGGGTGGGAAAGGTTTGGGTAGGTATTTGGTGCCATGGCCAAGAACTGGTATGGTATCGCCATTGCCTACAAGAACATTATTTGAAATGCACGAATTAGAAAAAGTATGAAAGTCACCTTGTTCGTTAGACATGTTGGAGGTGGCGCCCGTATCCATGTATTTAGTCAAATCCGGTTGCTGCAGAGACATAGTATAGAGAGCATGTTCAATGTCAGTTGGGCTGTAAGCAGTGTGGGCCTGATTGGATGTGGGCCTAGCAGGCCAGGCTGCTGTGTTGGTTCAGTAAGGTGTGAGGACCGGTTGGTGGATGGGTATGGGCATGGTGGGGCAGGCCAATAAGGTGGCGGGGTGGATGGGTTGTAAGGAGGGTGTTGGGCCGATGGGTTATAGTTTGGGGCGGGCCAGTAGGAGTGCCACGGGTGGTATGGTTGGTTTGGGTTATAGGGAAACTGATTGAATCGACCTTGGCCAAAGGAGCCTCGGCCTCGGCCACGGGTAGGCTCGGAATGGAAACGGGAGTGGTCTGAGTTATTGGAGTGGGTGGTTTGAGCGGTTAGGGCGGTCGAGGCTGTCTTAGAGGCTAACAAAGCTTGTTCGTTTTTACGGGTTTCAACCTGGATAAGTTGTGAACGGGCGTTGTAGAAGGATGGTAAAGGTCGTTGTTGGGTGAGGATAGTGCCAATGCCTTCATATTGATCGTTAAGATCGGCAATAAGTTGGAGAACCAACCGCTCACCGGTTACCGGGGCATCGACATTAGCTAGTTGATCGGTTAAGGTTTTGAGGGCTTGGCAGTAGGATGAGATATTGGGAAATCCATCCAACCGGGTGTTTGAAAATTTTTACATAAGGTAGATGGCTCTAGAGGCCTTATTATCATGAAATAATGCCTCGATGGCCACCCATGCATCGTGTGCGGTTGAAGTTTTGTCTATGATGGTGTGAAGGAGGTCATTAGAAATCGTACTGTAGAGCCATTGTAAAACAATGGCGTCCAAGCGATTCCATGTGGCGGTGTCGGAGGAGGATTCGGCTGTGGTGGTCTCGGGTTTGGCCTTAAGGTGGTCTTCAACAAGGTTTGCGCGACAGTGGAGGGTAAAGAGGGTTGCCCAAGAAGAGTATTGGCTAGATTCAATCTCAAGGGTGAAAGGGATAATGGTTTTAATATTTGTGACAGTGGTGGCAGGGTGGATTTCGGATTTAATTGTAATGGGGGAGGTGTTGGGGAGAGGTGGAGCATCGCCAGCCATGAGGAACAAGAAAAAATGGTTGTCGATAAGGACAATGGGAGGAGAAGAAAGGTTGATGGTGGCAGTAGGGTTAGAAGAGAACCTGGTCTCTTGATACCATAAAGGAATATAAACCCTTGCCTTTCTCATTGATCAATATACAATATATAATACAAGGGAATGCCACTAATTATGGATACAAGATAATCACAAATATTTACTAATAATAGTCCCTATAGTCACGATCGCTGTTAATAAAAAAACAAAAAAAAAAAAACAAAAAAAAACAAAAACAACTAATGGCCTAAAAACTTATTTTATCACTTGGGGTAATGATGCCAAAGGCAATAAAACATGCAAAGGATACAAAAGTATCAGGGCGTGATACGCGTAATTGAGAGAAGAGTAAACCCATTCTCGCTGTAATCACGCACATATACAACATATTTAGGCAACTTATATGATAATCATGCAACCACATTTATAATTACACAACCTTTGTTTATAACTACACGTGATATTATTTATGAAACTTATTTGATTATTACGCAATCTATTTTGATAATTACGCAATCTATGTTTATAATTATACAGATAGTGGTTTACGCAAGTTATACTCATACTATAGATGTTAAAAAGGATTGATTTTTTCAAAAAGAACTTTTAACAAAACTATACTCAAACTAAAGGAAATAAACGTTGAATTTATTTTTAAAACAAAAAGAATTTACAACAGTAGAATTTCTGTTAAGATCTTTTTCAACGCATAAATCATTTCCATTTTTTTGAAAATATAAAGACTATAAGCCCGGTCACCCGGTAAACCTATTGGGGAAAGACCACCTACGTTCGCGAACATAGATGGCGCCAGTGACGGGGTTCGGCTATCATTACAAAGGAAACCCATCACCTAAATACCTACTCAGGAAAAACATCTAACCCAATTGAAACATATTACACCAAGTGAAGCTCGAGTCTGTAATCGTTATATTAAAATACTAGTTTTAGTAAACACGTGTATTACACGAATTGAATAAAACAAAATATTAAATAAAATAAAAATTATTAATTATAAAACGATATAATAAGACATGATATAATTGGAATTACGTATGAGTAATAACTATAAGTAACAAAACAAGAATATGAACTTTTTAATTTTTTTGCTTTTTAAAAGATTAAGTAAACATTTTGTTTTAAAATAATATTTAAAAAATTTATTTTTAAAAATTTCCTTACTATAACTTCCAATTTTAATTATTTTTTTACAAAAAATTACTTAAAAAACTAAATTTAACATCTTACATAAAAATAGTTTGATTTTTTTTAATATCTTTTTATAAAAATCCTATTTTTATAGAAATAACATTACTAGAAAAATCTCATTCTTAATTTATTATAAAACTAATCATAATATAAAAATAAATAAATAATATTATTAGTAATTAATGTAGTTATTTAATATGATAAAGAAATAAAAATATTTGATGAAAATAAATATGATACTGAACATGTGACATTATCGTTTACTCTTTATAAAAGCATGAATATCATAAAAATAAAACAAGGGTGAGGTTATTCTACAAAGTGTATTTTTGTTACAAAGTGTGAGAAGACACAATGAAGCTAAAAAAGTCACAAAAAAATTTATATCTCACAATCTAAATCGAATTTTAAAAAAACACTTCGAAGCCTTTGTTTATCTCGTTGTCCTCTTTCAGAAAAAAAATAAAAAAAATATTTTTTTTTCATTGTGTCATTATATGACACAATGACGTCATTGTGTCTTTTATATTGACACAATGACGTCATTGTGTCTTTCATGATGACACAATGAAGTTATTGTGTCTTTCATAAATGACACAATAAAAAAACGTTAATTTTTTTATTTTTTTATTTTTTCGTTTATATTTTTTCTTATTGATGACGACTATGGGAACAAAAACTCTGAATTACTTTTTTGAAATTTGATTTTGATTGTGAGATAATTTTTTTGTGTATTTTTTTAACTTATTGTGTATTTTTTTGACTTATTGTGTCTTCTCACACTTTATAGCAAGAGTAAATTTCGGTTTTGGTCCCTGTGGTTTAACCGTTTTAACCATTTCAGTCCAAAAAGGAATCTTTGATCATATCATGCCCTATGGTTTCACTTTTGTAACAATTTTGGTCTTTGACACTAACTCTGTTAGTTTTTACAGTTAAATGTGAGGGTACTTTGGTCATTTTACATTTGGAGGACTAGTTATGTAAATTATATTAGATTAGGATAATTGTTGTAATTTTTTAAAATAATAAAAAAAAAAAAAATAAAACTTAAATGTAACCCAACCCAACCCAAACCCCTAATTGGAACCCTAACCCCACCACCCTTCCACCGCTCGCACCACAACGCCACCGCCACCACTTCTATCGCTAGCTCCCCTTTCGTATGTAGAAGACAGAGAGCTTATCGTTAGGGTTTTCAGCCCTAATTTTGACTGTTAAACGCGGAGACATCGTCGACGATGAAGTGAGATTGACGCCTCCTAAAGCGAGGCTATCGATCGAGTATTTAATCACCTTCTGTCGACCGACCTTCACCATCACCACCAAATCCTCTAATCGATTCACATCGAACCAACAGACAACACTTCGAACCATCTACGATCGAACACCCAAATCAACCACTCCCGACCGCCACTACCAATTGATCGACACCCACCTGCAACACCATCAAACCGCATCCCCTGTCGACCCCCAATCGAGCCCCCCAATTCCAATTCGACCTTCGAACTTCGACCTTACCACCACACCTTCGCCGGTGACAACATCAAATCATCTGCGACAACACCATCGACCGCAACCCACCTGCCGATTCACAATCATCTTCGACCACCACCGAACACCTAAAATTCATCATCTTCAAACAACCATCGGACCACCATCAATTGTTTCCCCTTCAAACTCCGACTGAAAATTGTTGAGAATTGAGAGTGAGGCAGAGAGCTTCGAGAGAGAGTTCGAGAGACTGTGATTTGGGTGAAAGAAAGAAAGCCTTCAGGGATTTCTTTAAAGAAAAAATAATTTACATTTATATTAGACTAGTAGAAAACCCGCGCGATGCGGCGGCAACAACTATTTACATTAGCGTACTCGTTATCCTTTAGTTTGTCAAAATTAAAGTCAAAATTTAGATTATCATAGAAATAAGTAGCTATCATAAAATTTGACGTTAAAAAAGACTAAATCTTTATGCATAATGCTCCTAGAAAGAAGTAAACAAGGCTATAAAATAACTAAATGTTCTTTTTCGCCTTTCATCAAACAAAGCTATAAAATAACTAAATGTTTTTTTGCCTTTCATCAAAGTTCATCAAAGATTATGTACTTAACATTGATGTCAAAAAGATTAGCGTTGCATATTTTCTTCTTTATGAAACAACCAACTATTTGTTGACTCAACCATCCCCTAGCACAACTAATTTTCTCTTAGAAAGAATACCACAACACATTTACCACTGTACCTTTGTAAGCAAGCGCTTCATTAGGTGAATTATACCACAAGCATGAAAAATTACATTTATGAAACTATGATATGTAGACTGTGATCTTGACCCTAAACATGAAAGGTCACCTCATATCCTAAATAAAAAAATCCCAACACCATATCAATCTTTATTAATATAACAACATGCCCTAATAGAAACCAACATCCTTACGATAAAGTAGATGGACAACATTGGCTCATAAATTAATTTTAAACAAACATAATGCTCAGTTATACAAAGAAACCACTACATATATATACACATACATGCATACAAACACACACATACATTAATAAGGAATAAAAATCAACATACCTGAATGATATAAGGATGAACATTCAAAAGACAGGTACTTTGCAATGTCTTCTTTAGTACCATTTCAAATTCTTTTTTTCTGGTTTCCCTAATTATTAAAACAATCCAAATTAATATAATTAAGCAGTAGTACAACCATTAGCCCAAAATTATTCAATTTTATAAGGAGGACCAAAAGATACCTATTTGTGAATAAACTCCAAAATAATTTGCAGCCTAGGAGTTTTCATGACAGATGCAAACATAAGATTTCCCTACAAATTAGTTTGTAAAATAATTATGGTGACACACTTTGAAGCAAAATAGATATAAGAATGAATTTATTCTTCCTACTTATGTTATCAACATCTAACAGGATGGACATTTAGCATTAATTTTAACTTTTACCGACAAACATGAACTGTAGATTCCACCTGCATACCTTATATTAATAAAAGCAATTCACGCAGTAGTGCATATTGCATATTGCATGTTATATATGCTAAATGAAAGTAGATCTGGTACAGGAAAGCTGCAATCTAGAATTTGAACCTTGCAACATGATAAGTTGCACTACTGTTTACAATCTGATCTGTTCATTAAGTGGAAGTTGTAATAATAGAAAATGCATCCTGTCATTTCAAACATCACCATACCATGATGTCCAGATAACAATTGCAGCAACAATAAACAACAAAGGAAAGTGAATCATTTAGCAATATGGGCATCTTGGGTTGCTTATGAATCTGATCTTCATTAGCAGCAAGTAAACAACAAACTACCATATGATTTATCTATTTTATTTATTTTTCAAGTGAAAAGCATGTTTGCGATATGATTTATTTTATTATTACACATACAAACATACAAATTGCATGCATACATACAAAGATATATACTATGTAATCGCAAGTTGGACGAATATATACATACTAAAGCTAAAGCAAAATGAAGATATCACAATTCACAAGTAAGAATCAAGATACATTACATAATAATGTTTGAGATTCAATAAGTAGAATAACATATTTATTCTCAACTAACAAACAAAATAATGTGCAACACATGATCTGAAGAATCAAGATACAAATACATAAAGCTGTAAGAATCAAAATTCAATCAAAATAAGATGCAGATGGTACATTACAAAAATAATACACACAAAATCAATTACTTAAAATCACTTACCGAAATATATTAGCACTTTTAACTAATAAATCATAAAGCTTTTATAAAGGTGAAAGTCAGCCACTTTTAAAACTGGCAGATAAATAGCAAAGTCTTTTGATCATGAAACACAAATATTCAAATGGTGTGAAAATTGGACATTTGGACCACCCATTTTTTAATTATGTATGTTTTAACCCCTTACTCAATTTAACCCAACCCGTTCCATTATGTTTCAAGGGGTATGTAAAAAGTATATATGTTAACCCGTTGCTCAATATGACCCGACCCATCCCATTCTGTTTCAAAGGGTATATAAGAAGTATATAGTTTGACCCATTACTCAATATGATCCAACCAACCCAACCCATTCTGTTTCAAGGAGTATATAAAAAGTATATATTTTGACCCGTAACACAATCTGATCTGTTCATTTTGTCATCTCATAATGTAATCTGTGAGTGAGCTGCTGTCTAAGAGACTAAATGGGTAAGGAAAATTTATAGATATTGAAATGATAAAGATAAAATTAAAAGAATGATCAAAAATGCTTTGAGTCAACCCAACCCTCTAGCATTCACCTCTAACCTAACCTCAATTCAATCAACACATTCAATTAATAGTTTCAGCAATAGATGAAGTGTTTTCATGCCATATAACCTTGTATAAGTCAAAAATTTTAGATTACACACATATCCCTTTGGTTATGGCCATTTAAAATAACAATTGTATTTGGTCATCGTCATTTTAAATAATCATAAAGCAATGTGACCACCAAGTATCAAAATCTAGATAAACTAACCCCATCTCATTCACCTTCATCTTGCTCCTCACCCGATCCATTTTCATCTTCTTTGGAATCAACATTGATGTTAGATATGCTCGGTACTGCAGAAACCAAGGCTAAATTCAGATGTTCGTCTTGCACACTAATATATTAACACGGGTAGTTATATTTGCAGTTAAACAAAATGAGGAAGCTCTTTGTTTTTTTTACAACACAATTTACATTTTTTGTTGGTCAAAAGTACAATGTGCAAAAGAACATTTTTAATACAGATCGTTAATCAACAACACATTTAAAACTCCTTTGATCATAACCCTTAGACACCAGCTACCAGTTAGACTCTTTACAGGCTAAAAAAGAGAGCAAATATAATTGGTTAAAGAAGTAAGAAAATATACCAGTTTGGGTAATTGCTAAGACTATGCTAGGGCTAATTGCTTAAAACAGGATGAGGCAACATAAGCAATTATAAGCAATTCATCACCATAAAATGAGCCTAATCACAAGGCCTAAAATCCTAAAACCACAACATAATTAGAAGCAATTCATCACCACAAAGGTAGTGACAACATCATAGCCATATTTACAAAAATCAGATCAGATAAAGGGTTACAAAGTTTGTTACCATCAATCACCACCGCGATCTGTATCTCTCATCTCCTTTTGGTGTTGGAGGTCGGCGATCACCACCACTACGGAGTAAGTCCTTCCCCTGTCAATCAAACGTGTGACTTTAAAAGAAAGAATTGAATTCAAAGGGGCTGTTTGGCTAGCGATGATGATGATGATGTCAGTTAATTATACAGAGCTTCATATAACACAATTTCGATCGTCTAACAACAAAATCACTCAAACCCAAATCACTCAAACCCCTAACCCTAACCCTAACCTCTTAACACTAACAACAATATCGATCGAGATGTTACCTGAGATGAAATAGGAAGAGAAGAGCAGCACTCACCCAATTCGAAATCCTCAACCTTCGAAGTGTATAAATCGATCGAGATGTGTGCACATTTGAAAACGCCCGCCCATTTGAGTAGCACCAATGCCCGCCCATTTGATGCTTCATCCCAAAATCCCAAAATCGATAAGAAAAGAAGGTCGCAGACCTTCTTCTTTCGTCTTGACGGTTCTCCAGATTCTTTTCTTTTCTGCAGAAGCAACTCTGATGGAGATGGTGATGGTACCTTGAAGAAAGCAAGTCTGAGTCGTCTCCTCTTTGATCTCCAAAAGAAAGCAAGTCAGTCTTCTCCTCTTTGATCTCCGAAAGCAACTGCAAGTCAGTCTTCCCGTCTCCTCTAGAGTTGTAAGTTATGCTTTAAGAGATGTACATCTCTTAAAATTAAGAGATTTGTGTGAAATTCCTTTTTTGTCCCTCTCATTTGCTTATTAAGAGAGTATAGATTTAGATTTGTTTTTTTATTTTTTATTGTTTTAAAAAGATACAACAATTATCCTAATCTAATATAATTTATATTACTAGTCCTTCAAATGTAAAATGACCAAAGTACCCTCACATTTAACTGTAAAAACTAACAGAGTTAGTGTCAGGGACCAAAACCGTTACAAAAATTAAACCACAGGGTATGATATGATCAAAGATTTCTTTTTGAACTGAAATGATTAAAATGATTAAAATGATTAAACCACAGGGATCAAAACTAAAATTTACTCTTATAACAAAAATACACTTTGTATTTGAACTTTTTTTAATAAAACAATTGATAGTAAAGCTGATTTACAAACCACATCTTCCCTCATATTCCCTCTGTTGCATATTCGAACGTAAAACGAGAATCCAGCCCTCTCTATCGCTTCTGATTTTGATCGATTCGCTGCAAATCATTTCATCATCATCATCATCACAAAGATATGATAATCACTAGACAACAATTACAATCCTTCATATCATTCTTCGTCACCATTCATCCTCATGAGACCTACAACGTCTTCTTCTCAACTTCCTCTTTCTTCTTCGTAAGTTCCCTCACCTCTTTGCTGTGTAATCTCGAAATCGTTGATTGTTATGATTCGTTTTGTGCAGGTTTTGAGCGCGTATTTTGTCGTGTTGCCGCTGCGTGACGAAGGCGCGATTTCGTTAGGTGTACGTAATCTCCCTGGGCTGTTTGTTGGATCCTTGGTGTTGACGTTGATTGCAGCGCCTCTTACGACGCTCATCTTCTCGTCTCCTCGTATTTCTAAAGCTAAGGTGCGTGCATTGCGTAATTTGTTTGGTTTTTAGAGGTTGATGTGATTATTGTAGTAGTTTTTGTGTATCAGTTTGATGATGTTATTGGCTAGTAGAGTTTTTGCATGCAGGATGTTTGAAACTGAATGATTAGGGTTTGATATTTGGGCAACATTTTCAGCCATTAAACCATGGAACTTCTTGTTTATTCTTCACTGTTGTATTTAGTTTAATTTGTGGTATATTTGTTTTTCCTGTTGATTTGCATTTTGTATCTTACTAATTGAACATTTCAAGTTTTGAAGTCTGATAGCATATCTTTAGCCTGATTTACATGATTACCTTTTTCACTTAAAACGGTTAAACCACTAATCTTGATATTGTTGACTTGAAGATTTTCATTGACCAGTCTTGTTATTGTTGACTTGAAGATTTTCATTTTGACTAATTGCTGTGTAAGAGTTATTATAATTAGATGATTATGTTATTACTTGTTTGTTCTTTATGGTTATAAGTTAGTGTGATTATGATGAGCAATTGCTAAAGACCGGTGTTTGGCATTTGTACGATGGATAAATTAAGGGTTCACTGGGTTAACTCTTATTGTAGTTACACCCCCGTTTGGTTGCATTCAGTTATTAATAATCTTGTTTAACTCAATGTGCAAATATTAAATTGAGGATGCTAAGTAAATGACACTTTCTCAATTTATTAGTTGATGCCCATTGTATGAATGTTGACTCCTTGATACATCACCTTGTAATATATATTTACATTTCAGGCTCTGGTATTGATACACAGATTTTTCAGTGCAAGTCTTGTTCTGTTTTTCATTTTATGGATATTATCGACTCCTGCAAACTCAATTTCAAATATGAAGGTAAATATAGAACCAACCACAACACACAATAAATCAGTTTTATAATGCCAATTCTCACCTTTTCATTGAACACGTACAATGGTTTTAGAGGTTGCTCTCCACTTCGTACACCATAAAAGAGGACGTAAAAGTTGAAGTTCGTCATATCTCAATTAGTGAGCTTGAGGAGCATGGATGGTTTTACATTTCAGTGAGAATTTGCTTCTTCTTATGGGTATCAGTGAGACCATTCTCTTTTTCCCAGCTATAAAAAGAATAATAGAAGTAGTAATTTCTCCCATTTTTATAGGTTGCTCTACTAAATCTAATAACAATATCTTCAACCTGGTCAAGAGTCATTGATGCCATGGATAATGAGGTATGTATTGCCATGCAACAAGAATGTATGCATAACACAAACATGCCCCCCCCTCCAGGCCCATTACAAGGAAAACGAAACCCAAGATTTGCTTTATCCGATATCAGCTCGGTTGACCCATTTGTTTATAAACGGGCCGGTTAGGTTTATGGGTTTACTTAAGAAGTCAAATTGGTAAAATTAAGAAAAATAACTAAAAGGAGACTCGTCGAAGTTGACCAGAGTGTGTTTTTAATGCATTAAACCTACTGAGCCACTTACCACTGATTGACAAATTGGTTTATAATTGTAATCTCATTTCTAATAATTTCTAACATGCAAATTATTAATAATATTTTATATAATTTTTTGGAAAAAAGAGGTTCTACCCAACCCAACCTGATACGTACAAATGTTTACCTGTTTTGACTTGTTTGCCACCTTTAATAGATCCCCTTTTTCTTGACGTATTTTAATCCTGTCTTGTACTCAGTCAGGTTCAAGACTGTTTGGATTCATCGGTGCTGGCGCTACATTTGGCCAGCTTTTTGGTTCCTTGTTTGCAACAACAATGTCTTGGTTGGGACCATGTATGTGTGCTTGTGTTCTTTTTATCTGGGAATGACATCACAGTTACTCTGCTCATTTCTTGCACACATTTATGTGTTTCTTATAATGTGTATTCTGTCAGTAATATAGTTGTCCTTGTGTACTTCCAGATCTGCTTTTAATTGCTTCTCTATTGATGGAACTTGCTGCTCGGTCATCAGAAAGGATAAACAAGGATATGTCATATAGTTCTGAAGAACTATCTCCCCTCAGGTAAGTATCTCCAAAACAACAAAATAATAAAGGAGATATATATACCATGAAAATCTCAAATAATAAAATTAGATTACTGGTGTTCTGTTTCTTTTGTTCGTAGAAGAAGTGAAATTCATCGACACGAAGAAAAATCCATTCATAAGGAGTCCTTACACAGGACTGCAAGTTCAGCTGCTGCTATAACAAAGCCTAGGTTCTGGGCTTTACTGGAAGGAATAAGGCTTATATGCTCATCAACTTATTTGCTACAAGTGTCATTATTTTTGTGGCTAAGTGCAATGACCACTTCATTCTTCTATTTTCAGGTATAAATTTGTGTAGTTTTGAAAGTACCTATATATCAATCATCGACATTAAAATGAAATTGATTGCATTGATTTGGGTTCATAAGATTCATTTCCTGTCATTTCTTTAACAAAACAAATCAAACAGTGTACCAAGCCAAACAATACAGCTGTTTTGGGCTGATTTATCTTTTCTCCTTACAAACGCAGAAAGTAACCATAATCGCCTCAACTGTTGCAAGCCCCACTGAAAGAAGACAATCATTTGCGCAGATCAATAGTTTTGTTGCTGTTTTTATTCTTTCTGGTCAACTTACTTTAACGGTATGCTAAATATCTTTTGAAAATTAGTTCTTAAAATATAACTACAAGTCATTAACATATTACCATTCGTTCTTTGGTTAATGGATCGAAGAATAACATATTGTTGCTACAACTTTTTGTTACCTTTCTTTTGGCTATAGGGGCGAATTCTTACAGTTGCAGGGGTTACTATAGCTCTTTGCTCAACTCCACTCTTTGCTTTCTTGAATTTGATTGCCATCGCAATATGGCCAACTTATTTGGCAGTTGCAGCCTTGGAGACTTGCCGGAAGGTCTGAATTGCTATTAAACCCTTCCCCAACCTAATTTGGGAGACTTTTACTATGTTATTACCTAATCTGATAACAACTTGAAAAGCAGAAGCACAACCAAAAACTCTGTTTTCTCAGCTCATATTATTTTGATTATTAATATCATATTTCCATTTTTAAATCATCCAAAGGCCCCCTAAAAGTGTTGAGCTCGGTTCTAAATTGTACTTTCATGCAATTTACAGGTGATAACCTATGTTGTAACCAGGCCAGGAAGAGAACTACTTTTCACTGTCGTCTCACAGGATGAAAAATATAAAGCTAAGGTAAACACACACACAAAAACAACACCCCCCCCCCAAAAAAAAAAAAAAAAAAAAAAAAAAAGGAAGAACACGTGTGCTCACAGACACCTTACATGACATGTTTTTTTACAAATTGACAACATATCCAACAGGTATGCATAGATGTTCTTGTTCAAAGGCTTGGAGATGCTATTGCAGCTGGAATGTACAAGTTGTTATACAGCAGACTGAATGGAAAAACCACCACCATTTCTCTCTATGCATTACCAGTATGTATTCACTTTATAATCGTCGCTAAAATCTTATTATATAAGAATCTGAATATGTGATTCTTCTAACTGAATCTACGACAGGTCTGCTTTCTATGGATACTAACAGGATTCCATTTAGGACGAAGACAAACACAACTTGCGAAGTCTCGCAATCTCCCTTTCTCCTGAAATTTAGTTTGAATTCCATGTCATATCAATGGAATTCAGTTTTGTACATGGACATGAACTTTAGGTTTAGAATGGCTTCAACAAGCATGAAAACATGTTTCAGTGTATATACGTGGGTGTATAACATGTGATTAGAAATTACCCTTAGTGGGATATGTTCATTGAAAGAAGCTTCTGACTTCCTTTTTGATTTTGTAAGCTTTTATGATGTTCTCCATGAAAGTCGAACGGAGAGTCATTGCCAACAATTCATTGAAACCACCAGCAACAAGATAAGCTATCATACCTGCAGATCATAGCCTTAAATAACAAGATGGATGTGCCCCGATAAGTGAAACCACCATCAGCCTGCAGTTGTGGGTGGCAATTATACCACAAAGATCATCTTTCAAACATCAGATAAGCACGCAACTGCCATCATCATGCAGTTCTTGGTGGCAGTTATACCACAAAGATGATTCTTCAAACACCACATATTTAGGTGTTTGAATTTGTGTTTTGAAGGTCAACGGGTTAAAGAAGTTTCGATACAAACTAATGAAAATATGCTTTAGGTTTTGCTTCTAAGCTTAAATACACGACAAAACTGAATGGAAAAGACAAATTTGTTTATAACTAAAAAAAGATTGAGTTTTAACTTTTAAGTATACTTTTTAATTTTTTCAAATATTCTACAAGTCACTCCTACTGTTGTAATGCTATGGATTTGAGTATCACTGCTTTGTAGTTACATCCATGCAAACTGTTTTATATACAAGAACTGATATCAAACATAAGAAATGGTTAAAAAATTCAACTTTTATAATTTACAAAGATTTACAAGAATCCAAGTAGAATCAAAAGATGGTGTCAATTGTAAGTCTCCTTCTTGGAGGTGTTTTCTCTACAACTTGCTTTTGTAACTCCATGAAAGTTGAACCCTTGTGTGCAAAAAGTCTTCGGAGATTAATCACCGACAGTTCATTGAAACCACCAACAGCAAGGTCAGCCTGCACCAGATCATACCTGCAGAATTTGATTCAGATATTAATCTTCAATTACTTTAATGATTAATCATAGATTAGTGTAAGAGGTTTAATGTTCATTAAGCTCTTACGCTGGATGTGCACCGATAAGTGCAACTGCCATCATAGTGCAGTTGTGCGCGGCAGTTATCCCACGAGGATCATCTTCAAACACCACACATTTGGATGGTTTTCTATCCAACTGTACAAGAAATTCCAGCATTTGTTAGCAACCTAGGAACTTTTTCAGGGAGTTTGAATGTGCATTTTGAAAAAGAATGTTTGGGTAAATAAGTTGACTTATGATTATCAGATAATTTAGGTGTCCAAAAACAATCTGGAATAACACTTGATTTTTGTCAAAAGTTAAAACTAAGATGCAAAGACTACTAAAATACATGATTATGGATATTCGTGTTGGGTATTTGCAGGGGTCACTTGGGTTGGTAGCCTGGTAAGACCATCCGGGTTCAAAAATGGTTATGAGTAGTTTAGAGGGACCCAAAACAAGGCATTGTTTTAAAAAAAATTTTACTGAAGGGCGTTGACAAGAAAACTAACCTTTACTGCTGCAGAAAGTAATCTATGAGCCATAGAATCCATGCCATCTTCCTCTGTTACTATTGCCTACAAGTGCATAAACATGAGCATTTTGGTCATTAAGTTTAATGATGGTTCACAAGACATAGATGAGAATACACAAATACTTCAGAAATTATATCATAGTATGATTACAACAATCCTAGTTGATAAACTAGCCTGGGATAGTATCTTGAAAGCATTGAATTTTGACAACAAAACCACTAGGGAGGTGTCTAAATTTGTGTTATGGAACTGACTCTTGCAATATGAAGATGCAATAACCAGTTTTTAATGTTTGGATAAACATATTTTGAATTTCTGATTTCTTCCCATCTTATTATTCATATAACCAAAAATTTGATATTCGGCTTTATACCATCTGCAGCAAAACTTATAATACAATGAAAACATAAAGTTACCAGTTTACCCCATCTTTTGACCTAATATGAGATATGTATAGTTTGGTAATTTTACCTATTAGAACTTGTCAAATACTAACACTTAAACATATGCTCATTATATTATTACAATAATAAACAGTAAAAAACACTAGCTTCTGCTACCTGTTACATTACAGCTACACATACGATTTTGATTATTCTAACATCAGATTATGCATCCGAACACCCTCTAAAAGACTAAAAGTTCAAATCTGGCTACTACCCGAAGCTCATACAAACCTGAAAATGCTTCATAAGTCCCATATTTTCCAATACTTCAATAACAATTCTTCTATCAAGACTTGAAACAACAGCACAAGGAATTCGGGCGGTAGATACTGCATCCAGCCATTCTTTTAGGCCTTCCATGGGTTCTGAAAGCTGATAAACAAGAACAAAAAGATGATTCGAGCAATTCACTTGTGGATATAAAAGAATTTGAATGACTGAAATAAGCAAGGGAAAAAAATGACAACCTTGAGAAGATTGTTGCTATATAACTGTGAAAGCTTTGACTTTAGTCTTTCCAACTCGCATGCTTCATTCTCCCACAGTAACACCTAACAGTTTAAGGACAGTTTAGGGGCGCATAGCAAACAAGTTAGAGAATTATAAAATGAATTTTAAAAAAATCACACAAATGTAATATAGAGAAACACAAAGGTACTTCTTAAATGTGATTAATATGGAAATTAAATTTTGGACTACAACAGTTACTAAACCTTCTGCAAAACATGATCAGGGGCGGCATGAAGCAAAAGCCGTTGTACGTCATCATCATCAGGGATCTCCCTTCCTACATAAATTGCAAAAAACTGAGCAAAAGAAGGTGCAGAAAAAGGTCTTAAACAAATGCAATCATCAGGAAAAGGGAAAGGAATTGTGTTATTTGGTAAGGTAATCATCAAGTACGCAATATTTTGGCTTGTTTATCCGTACGTTCTATTTATATTTACATCACACGCCTTCTAACAAATTAGTAAATATCGATCGTCAGATCTTTATTTGGCATTTGTCAAATGTAGTTATCACATTTGTATTACCATATGCTAGAAAAAAATATATCCCAGTGTAAAAATGACCACAAACCTTCTTCATGTGCAAGTTCTTTCCAAGCACTTAACTTCAAAGCTTGCGTACCCGCCTGACCACCATCAACAAAATAATCTTAAAAAAAGATAGAATAGCACTAAGGCTTTGAACTAAATCAGTAAATAATAAAAACTTGTCATTTCTATAGATAAAACACCATTAACATTGTTTTGCATTATACCGTACAAATGTCCAAAAACTTACCACCACATTGTCCCATGAGAATATAAGCCCATAAGCTTCATCAGGCTTCATAGCATATCGAATTCGGTTTAGAAAACCCTCTTGTAATCTATCATTCAAAAAATCCTGCAGCCAAAACAGCCACAATCTTAAATACTTCTACCTCATGAATCAAATTCGCACAAAACAAAATTTTATGCTCCTCCACCCTTACTGAACCAATGAGCTAGAAACTGAATGTTTGCACCAAATCAGCCAACTATCAACTTCAAAACTATCGCATATCAGGTACACGATTGAACATCAAACTTTCATTTCACAAGAAACAAGTATTGAATCAAACCTTTTAACTGGGCTACTAATAGAAAAGCTAATACAGACAATAAAAAGCTTACAACATCAACTTTTAACGGTCCATCTGGTCTGAATGTCTCAAAACCTTCACCATATTCAGCTCCAATAGCCTAAAAACGCAATTCGTACAAACCCCATCATCAGAATTAAAACCCATAATCCCCAATTCGACAATTAGCTAAAATTACCCAAATAGATGAGAAATTTTCCATAGGGTTGCATACGGATTTGTAAAAATACGTTACCTCTTCCATAAAAATCTTGGTGGGTGTGAGCTGAAATCCATTAAGAGGCCCGATTTCTTCAGACCCATAACAGCTCCTAATCACGTTCTTGCGATTAAGGTGTCGCTCAACGAAGGTGGAACGGTGTAAGCTCTGTGAAACACAAGAATCATCAACAATCAGAACACAAGTGTCAAGAACAGATTAAATGATGAAAAAGATTGAAAATTTACGGGTAATCTGAGGTTAATTGGTGGGTGATTGGGAAGAAACGAAGAGGTGGTGGTTGGAATCAGTCGGAAACCGAAAGCCGATTCCATGGGTTGGAAGAAGACGATGAATTGAAATGGTGTTCTGTTTGGTCACTGTTTTATTGTGGTTTATCACACGCTCGATACACAGATAAAAGTGAAATGGGATTTAGGATTTAGGATTTAGGATTTAGGTTTGGATTTGGATATGATTTGATTTGATTTGCAAATTGGGTTGTGACTCGTGTGTCGTGTGATCAAAGTATGAAAATATCACATGTTGGATCAGCTTTTGTGGTGACTTGAATGAATCCACCGTTAGTCTTTTTAACAGCTCATTACTAAATTTATGTTTATACGTGTTTGTTCGTTTGTTGTATGTTTTAAAAGAACTTAAATTTATACTATTTTAACGAGAATAAACATGAGAAGTAACTAGTTCAGGATGTCAATTGATGGATGCATAATGTTGAAAGATTTTATAAATTTGATTTTTGAGTTTTTTTATATAGGTTTATACCTGATGGGGTATCACCTGAAAAGGTCACAATGGCACAATGGTATCACCCGCGACTGACAAGGGCGATAGGTCTAAGTCGCGGCCGCGAAGGGTTAGGGGCGGGTAGGTCCAGCCGCGGCCCAAGAACTTCCCATAAACAACTGTTTATGCCCGCAAGGGGCGGGTAGGCCCAGCCGTAGCCCATGGACCCTCCGCAACAACCGTTTATTCCGGAAAGGGGCAGGTAAGCCCAGCCGCGACACAGCTGCGGACCAGCTGTGGCAGGTGAGTCCAGCCGCAGCACAACTGCGGACCAGCTGTGATGGATAAGCCCAGCTGCGACCCAAACACTTGTCCGAAAGGTCATAAGGGAAATAGAGGTTTCAATACTTAAGAAATCCTCAAAGGAACTAACATCAACGAACAAAGGAATTCAACAGTACGGAAGGAAGACCATTGGTCGTCTTAAGAATATGACCCAGCAGCTAAAAACGACAAAGAACAAAAGACAAGCCCTGTACAAAGTAGGCGCAGTAGGGTGTGCGTGCAAAACCAATGGGGTGCATGTCAACTATAAGAGACAAATAACATTAGTGTCAAGTATAAAACCCTTTACACCTAAAGGGAAAAGAATTCTCTAACCTAGGAGTTTCAGTCCAGATACCTAACTTCAAACAACTCAAAATGAATTTACAGAGAAGAAGTTGTCATACATATATCACTATAAATATAATGTTCCAGGTATACTCACACCATTCTGCTTTAACTTACCACAATCACACACAAATATTCCTATTCATACAAAATACTTATTCTCACATCGAAGGTTGGTCACGGGGAGAATTCCCTTCTACTCGTGACGAGACTCACGGTGTCTCTTGTTGTTTTGTAGATAAAGTCCTCCCGCCAGCCTTGGTCGTCCCTTAGCCTAAGTCTCGATGATATCTCAAGCTCAGTCGCACTGCTTTCGGATCTAAATCCCTCGGTCGATTTCCGTGTGGCAACAATATCGATAAAATAAAAAATTCAAAGTAAATTAAAACAAACTAAAGTAAAAGGTGATATGGATCATCAATCAAGGTAACAAACGATTGAGATTGTAGAGGGTGTCACAAAGGAAATGAATTAAAGGGCAGAGAGGGACAAAATGAAAAAATAAATAAAAGTAGTTGTTATTTTTATGAAGATGCTCTGTTCTATTAAAACTTAAACACTATTTATATACTTTTGAAAATGGTTATATTATAAAATTGAGCATCTTATTCTTGTTTTTTTAGCGTATAGTATCGTTATACTTCTAACTTTCAAGAAAAATAGACTTTAAAAAATGTTGGTATATTGTACATATAACGTACGTCGTTATGTGAGTATAAAACATACGTTGTATAATTATTTATATATGGTTGTGTCATTATAATATAGGTTGTACAATTTTGCGTCTAATTAGTTATATATAGTTGTGTAATTTATACATAATTATTTATCAACGTAAGTAATTATGACGTGGATGCATATACCCCTAAGCCTGGAGCTACGTGTTCCTTTCTTATGGCTATGTACAATTATCTCGTACGTTAATAATAATCTTGCAATCATATGTCATAATGATATTGTAATATTAGATAACATGTAGATTGAAATATAAAATTAAAAACTATGCAAAATGATTCATTTCAATTTAGCATTGAGCCTTTATATTAATTACTAAAACCTTTTACTTTACTAAACTAATTTTTGTGATTGGTTACAACGAAAAAGCTTAAAGATTAACTAAAACATATACGATTGTTGTTTTTGCTGCTTATTTCTATTTTATTTATTCATCTATGTCGGTGGGCATAGAAGATTTTTAATTATTTTTTTTAATGTTTTTTGTATATTATATATAGCAAAATTGAGACATGTAAGGGCATTTAGCTTGCTAGATTGCGAGCTCTTTCACTATACATAAGACCCGGGTTCGAGTCTAACATTCACTTATAATTTGCATGTTTTCTTAATTAACCCATATTTAAAAAAAACGTTATTATATAATATTACGTGTTTATTTACACTATATGTCGGTGGACATAGAGGATTTTTAATTTTTTTAAATTTTTTTTGTATATTATATATAGCAAAATTGAGACATGGAAGGGCATCTAGCTTGCTAGTTTACGAGCTCTTTCACTATACATAACATCCGGGTGCGAGTCTAACATTCACTTATAATTTACATGCTTTCTTAATTAACCAATATTTAAAAAAAACGTTACTATATAATACTACGTGTTTATTTTTAGGTGTAAATTTTGTTTGGAACGAGTTGGGTCAAATATTATAATTTTATTTCTTTGGTATAAATTCGAATTACTCTATGTTTTGATGCAAATTTTGCTAGGAAATGTGTTAGAGCGAATGTAATCTATGCTTTATCATGCCGCCTATGGCTTCCCCGCACTTGCTTATTTGATATACGTCTTGAGTTGTTCTACGTTTTAATGTAAATTGCGTTTGAAATACTCTTTGTCGGTGGACATAGAGGATTTTTATATTTTTTTTGTATATTATATAATTTTTTTTGGTATATTATATATTATATATTATATATTATATATAGCAAAATTGAGACATGAAAAGACATCTACCTTGCTGGCTTGCGAGCTCTTTTACTATACATAAGACCCGGGTTCGAGTCTAACATTTACTTATAATTTGCATGCTTTCTTAATTGACCCATATTTAAAAAAAAAAACGTTATTATATAATACTACGTGTTTATTTTTAGGTGTAAATTTTGTTTGGAACGAGTTGGGTCAAATATTATAATTTTATTTCGTTGGTATAAATTCGAATTACTCTATGTTTTGATGTAAATTTTACTAGGAAATGTGTTAGAGCGAATGTACTCTATGCTTTATCATGCCGCCTATGTCTTCCCCTATTTTGATATACGTTTTGAGTTGTTCTACGTTTTAACGTAAATTGCGTTTGAAATATAGTCGATTTAAATAAAATATGTTTTCATTCGATCGTACTAATTGGTGTTACTCCATGTTTTATGTAAATTTAGTTCGGAAACAAATTGAGTCGATTATATTTTATACTTGATCATGACACGTATGCTCGCCGCCGTAGCAACGCGCATCGAGTTAAATAACTAGTTTACTATTATAATGATATTAAGTAATATATATTCACACTCGCAAGTATATAGAGAAAAAACACTAAAATATATTTGGTGAAAAAACTCAAAAGGTTCATGAATCAACGCATCAAAATAATAAAGTTGAGCTTCGAAATAAACAAATCTTTAGTATCACCTAACACTATTTGCTAAGGTATGTGTTTTTATAGTTTGATGATCAAACATCTAAATGAAACTGAGAGTCAGTGATTTTATTTTTAGATTGAAATTATTCGGTGGTTCAGATATAATAATCGAATAAAACTCAGTTTATACACAAGATCAAGTATGCTTGTGTGTTTGAATTTGTGAAGCAGAAAAACAAGAGTGACTAAAGAAAAAAAATCAATTCATTTTACGAGTGATGGAGCAGGAACTGGGGCAAATTTATTAAAGTAATAATTTTGTCTAAAGTTGCGTCATTTTTAGCTGAATTTCACATTTGAAATTTCGGGAAAATCAGTTGTTAATGCATTTTAGTAAGGTCATATTCCTTCTTGTATGATATATTGATATTTGTATACTTATTGCCTACCAAAAGACTAACTTTTCCATATATAAATACTAGTGGGGAACCTGCGCGTGCGACTGTAACAATAATTTACAACGCTATACTTATTTATAGTTAGTTAATGAATACTTGCATTGTGATGAAATCATATTTTTGTCATAAGCCTTACAAAGCTCAATGCCTAGGAGTCAGACATCGCATGTTGTTGTAGGAGTAGTCATTTTTCTCGTTTTTAACTTATATTCAGATCGAGTATGATTTAGAGAATATTGATTCAACCTCTGATACCTTTATGGTAAAGCAACTAGTTGTAGGTACCTAAATTAAAAATGTATCATCTTTGATTTTCATTTTTTACATCTACATCCATGTTAAAAATAGGAAGCCCTAAATGCTCTATCCAACTTCTTTAGATTAACTCCACTAACCAATAAAAGAACTGAATTTAAAAAAATGTAGCTTGGTCCTTGCAAACCTCCTATCCAAGTTAGTTTCAGTGCAATTGCCGGTTAATGAAACAAACCTATAAGTCTCCCCTTACCAACAAAACACAAGACTAAATGTTTTTATTTTAACTTTAAAATCAAATAAAGCTCAACCAACTCAATAAAAAATATCATAATTAATTGTTGTAGATAAACAATTACATACATCATATAAGATCAAATTTGATGTTAGTCAATTTTCTCTTGTAATTTTCATTTCTTTATTGATCACTAGGTTAATACCCGTGTAATACACGGTTGGTAAAAATAAACATATATTATTTATATTACCTAAAAGAATTTCATATATAAAATAGTAATTAAGTTTACACAAGGAAAAAAGTTACAATCACATTCACAAAAACTTAATTTTTCCTTGAATCTCTAAACTCTTTCTTCTACTCAACATTAGTAACATTTATTATTTAACTTGTATTTTCATTAGAGTTACCAACAACAATATTAACTATTCTTTAGATTAAAGTGCTCGTAATCTAATTCGTCCCAACGGCTTGGTATTCAAGTGATATAGTTAAACTCTTTCTTCCACTAATATAGCAGCTTCTGTGATTGAATTTGAAGTAATCTAATATACACCATAAATACCGTCCATAACTTTCTCATCGTAATTTACTATATAATTGTTTTTCACATACAAAACTCTCGGTCAATTACAATTTCATCTTTAAAAAGCATGTCACCTTAAGAGCTTCAAATGGGTAAACGTTAAAAACTTAACTAAATATATAAAGGTTCAATTTCTTTAAGGATTTTAACAAATAAGGGGTAGGTTTCATATGGATTTCTAACTCACTTCTGCTCCATCTATGTTGGTAGTCGATCCAAGTGTAAAGAGCACCCCAAAGAAATTGAAAGTAATACCTGAAAAACAAATATTACTCACGAAAAGACCTCTATTCAATTGTTCAATCAATAAAAAGATATTACAAATATACAGATGTGTTTGATATATAAGTTATTAAATAGTATAATGATCATTTCTCTTCTTACAAATAATTGTTACCATATATGCCACTTCAGCTATTCTCAAACTCTCATGCAAAATGAATCGTGAAGCAACTAAGGCCATTATTGGAGTTGTGACACTTAATATCATAGCTTTTACTAACTGTCCTGTTTGTTTTTTTTACATATAATCATTAACTATGTATGTTTAATATTATTCATATATAGAGTAATCAAATTTCATTGAAGTTTTAACTTTACATGTTAAGGTATAAGAATTTATTGTGATACTTAATGCACTTTATGTTGAAAGCTAGCAAAATTAAAAAATAAACGATGCTGAACTTCATACCTTACAATCTAGCAGCAGTCATGTAGTAGATTACGACACATATAGTGGGTTTAGCATACTCGTAATGGTTTTCCTCCGTATCTTTCTTAAATTAGGTACTGGAGCTACACGGGTCAACATATACGTTTAATGTCAACACAAAAGTGCTAACTTAGCACTCGAATTTTGAAGGAAATACGGTATAATAAATCGATCAAGGAAGTATGTGCTAGTCTAAAACATAAGGTAAAACCACAAATGATACCTGAACATAATTAGTCATTCCTTGAATGGTTTAAGTTATGAAAGATTTATATAATTGCGAAGAGCAAATGGTGGTAAAACCAACTAAGATAAAAAAGTTCCAAATCTAGCATATGTAATAAGAAAAAAAGGTATATAATTCGTAATCTTATATGCTGATGAGAAGAGAAATGACGCGCAATAACTACCTCATAGATGTTAATGTTTGAATTTAAAAGGAAAGTACATGCATGAAAAAAATGAAACATTCCATAGTCACAAAAGCACCTCCTCTACCATATACACATCAACTTAAAACAAACTTCAATGCATTAACATCCTGAATTCCATAGACTTATATGTTTGACCGAACCTTATTATTAATGATCGAAACAGGGACGGTTTTAGGAATAGGAATACTTTTAGCATTTAAGTTATAGAATTCATAATCTTGCTCTCTATAGCACCGCTTTCGGTGAATGCAATTTGTTTACTGAATCACAATAATATTTGATTGTCCTTTTGAATATTAAAAGCAAGAAATATGGTAAACTAAAACATACATGCTTACTTAACCTTACCAAAATCAGGGTGAGAAGCCAAAGAAGAACTCGCTTCAGAAACTAATCTGGTCAGAATTTTAAAAACACCAGGCCTGCATCTGTCACTTAATTCCATGTGTTGATATATATTTGGATTTTCCTTTGGTTTCATGTAAATCCAATGAACTAAAATGACTCGATAAAACTAAAAACATCAACAGTATTCAATATATAAAAACATTAAGTTGGTCTTAAACATGTTTGAGTAACAAAATAAGCAAATTATGTGAACCAGATAACCATTTTTATTTATAAAAGTTTATTGGTTAGTCATTAGACCCATCAAAAAAGAGCTTATTTACATTTTTTTAACCGTTATTCTATTATCACTGATTCACTTCCTTCAAAATTTAAAACTTGTAAACATTATTTGGTAAGTCTAAGTTTCAATGTTTTCAACAGTAACAAATAGGGTGGAAAAGTTTTAATCTATGTTGGCTTCAAATTAGTCAACTTGTACAAGCTTTCAAGTGTTGACTTTTGTTGTGATGTATGGTAAATGGAAATGAAATCACATATGATTTCTTGATGCACAATTTCCTTAAAGTCTTAGAAATCTTAAACATCTAAGAAAAAAGAGAGGGTAAATAAAAAGAAAAAAACATGTACTGAAACACAACATTGATAAGTGATTTGGGTGAATAGAAATCTTACTTTGTTTCTTGATGATGATATAAATTATCTGCGTTCTGAATTTTAAGGATCAAACTTCCATATCCTCGCCACCCATACATACTCATAAACATAGATTTACATCACTCTTTGCAAGCATTTAAGAATTTAGTTCTGAAATTGGACCTGAAAGGTTTTGCTGACATGTATTGGAGTGGCTTCGGCGTATACAAGAGCTTCTAGGTCAGCACGATTGAGTGATTGATACTTTTCCATTGTAACCAAATTAAAGAAAAACACAAAATCAAAATCAAAATCAAAGTAAATGCTATGAACAAAGGAAAACCAAAGATAAACTTACACGTACACAGGTGAGAAGGTTGAAGATTATGAGGCGTGAGACATAGCTTTAATGTCGATTAGGGCAAGAGATGCAAGATATTAAACGGTGGAATATCAGTTTCAACAACTTAAAAGGTAAACGAAGCTTACAGTAGAAATGATTTGATGCAGAGTCGGTGAGATTAAGAATTAGGGTTTTCAAGAATCGCAAGGGAGAAGAAGGAAAAAAGGTGTGGATGAATAGGTTAGTAACCGGGTCAAGCCTGGATCATAAGATCCGTGTGTGTTAGTTTTCGGGTTAACTGAGTAGGCGGGAAAAAAAAGAAGAAACATGGCTAGAAAAAGGACACGTGGCCTAAGTAAACTTTAGTTTATTAGAGTTGATAGATTAGTATTGTAAATCACTAAATCACATGCGGCTATAAACATTAATAGTATCCTTATACTTATGAAGCATAATTATGGTTGATTCTGTTACTTAAATAACACATTAAGAATAACAAATTGTGTTAATAGATATTTAAAAAACCAACATAAGCATAATAACTAAAACAATTCTTGATTCAAATTACTAATCTGAAAAGATAATCCATAATGCTCAAGCACCTTTAAGATGATAATCGTGAAGCTCTAAGTACAAATTATAAATACCTCTTCATCAAATGAAGTTTTAAGATGATTGTTTTATAATCATTCTAACTATCTATAAATACATCTAAGTAAGATGAGAACAATTAGAACTTTAGAAGACAGTATCTAATTGAAGTTGTCCATGCATTACATGTGCATTACACCATAAGAAGGAATCGACCTCAACCACCATGTATTAGTATTATAGCTCAAATGCAACCATCAAGTTAAAAGCCATTGTATTCTTGAACCACTTTGAGCACACACCACATGTCTACCATATGATCATTTTGGTAATGCATAATAACCACACAACATAACCACTTTAGCAACACTTGGCGTAGTCATTTTCATATCACATCACATCAGACATAACACTTTTAGTATAAACAACGATCACGCAAGATTTACAAGATGCGCAAATTCATTTCCACTATCATGATGTGTATTTAGAACTATTTAGAACCAAGTACTTTGCTTATTTGAATGTAACATATTCAACTAAATGATGTTCAATCATTCTAACCATCATACTTTAGTATCCTTATTAATAATAATTCAACATAAGTTTATACACCAACAAAACATCAATATAATTCACTGTCTACAAACGCACCTGTTTTGACCTATTTGTATAAATACTCATTTAACCTAATTGCAAGTATTTTAGACACTTTGAACATACTCGACTAGACGCATCTAATCCATTGAAACCAGCAATACATGTATAGACCAAGCGTGATCAAACATCCATTCTTGACTTTTTAAAAACTAAATTTTTATGCAACACCTTTCAGGTTTGCTGCTGTAATCAACCATTTTGACCACTCTACGATTCTATTTAGACTTTAATGTTCAAAGATGGATTATAGTAGACTCAAAGAGCTTTCTATACATATATGATGCACCTCTACCAGATTTTTCTACAATTTTTAACTATTTTTTAAAGAGCAGGACAAAGCAAACTTATCCCAATCAGCTTTGCTGAATTTTGGTACAACCACTGAAATCAACGATTTTGACCGATTTACCAATATAATTAGCTTTAAATATGAAACATGGTATATTTAAAGGGCTTTCCAAGAGTTTATAATACACCTTAAATGGATGTACTATTGATTCTACATGATTTTTAAAAAAGCAAATAAACAACATATTGTTTTTTTCCTTCAAATGAACTCTCTATCATCTTTTGATTAAAGCATTTTTATCACTTATGTGCATCCGTAGTCATACAATATCTTTCATAAAAAACCCCGGTTACTAAATTATATACGAAATAGAATGAGAAGTTACAAGAAAATCGAGTTGCTAGGAGAGAGACCTAGGGTCTCCAACCCCGGTTACCATATTATAATAACATAAACAATGTTTTTAGTTTTATAAAAGTTTTCAATAAATATACAACAATTTTACAAAAAGTTCCTTCAAAGTGCAAAACTTTCAACTTTAAGCTATATAAACAGGATTTTTAAAAACTGACTGCATCATTGCTTATCCCATATACTGTAAGGACGAAACGTGTTTGGTTTGAATCACACACTAGATAATACCTGCAATAGTTCAATACAGTGTCAGCTAGATGTGGCAATTTCAATATTTCATCCCCTTATATGTGTTAACGAGTCAATTCTGGTTGTGTCGGTTTGATAAGATCAAATTGGTAAAATATAGAAACTGTAGCTAAAAATGAAACGAATCAAACGACTGAGATTACTTACAAAGGAGGAGCATTCTCATGCTTAATGAAGAAAAGAACTTAAAAAAACTGCAATTGTCTTGTTAAGACCATCTAAACAGATTATCAATCGGGCCCTCTTGTAAGATGGGTTCACTTGATATAGAAAGAAAAATACCAATCTATACTATATAATATAAGAATAACTAGGATGCCACGTGTCACTATCATGTTACTCCTCAAAAAAATTTTCCCGCCTAAACTAATATATTATTTTAGTCAAGTATTTTATTTTAAGAAACTCAATTAATAGTAATAATTCATTTTGTTTTAAATTTAATTTTTTATATTATCAACTTAATTGTGTAATCATATTGTTTTGAACTATACATATTTTTATAGCTAAATAAGGTTCAATTTAAAAAAAACTAAAAAGAAAAAAAATATTTATTGATATATTTATTTATTTTAGATTAGTGTGATTTTAACACCACTTGTTTTAATTTTTTATGAGTCAATATTTATTATATTATTCAAAAAAGTATTTGAATATTTATAATTTATAAATGTAACTTTTTATTTTTCATTGTTATAGTAATACGTAACTTAATCATACGAAATATTTATACATTTATGAATTATATTGTTTTTATATTTTCAACCCGTGTATTACACGGGTTTACTAAAACTAGTTTAAAATAAAAACATTACGTACGAGATAATATTTATGATAAATGGTAAAGTAAGATAGCTTACATTGAACTTTAGAAAGAGATAATGTCAAGGATGCAATTTGTTTAGCCTTTATTTGTACTTGTTCAACGAATATATGATATCAAATACTCCATATGCAATAATATGCATCTTTGGAATAGGTACGAATGCTGAAATGCAAATTACATTACAAATATTCAAAATCAAGAACCGAACAAACAAGGGATTAATGTTCTGCACATCAAAATTAGGGGATTATCAACACATACTTGGATTTCAAGAGGCAAGTCAAGATGGAATTGTGGTGAAATTTGACTTCAAGTCAAGCTTTCTATAAGTAGTAGTGGACTTGAACCAATTAAAGGAATCGATGATTGAATGGAGGGGAAAGAGTCTGCAATTGAGGATTGAAACCGAAAGGGTCATGATGGCATTGAAGGGAGCCGGGAGGTCACACCAACTACCGGGCGGCGACGGTGGCAACAATTGTAAACAACTTGTTATTTACAACTTTGTCCCTCCATATAGTAATATAGATATGTTTGTTATGTTGCATTGACCATACAAGAAAGCAAAATGAAAGTTCAACACTTATAAAATAGGATACATGGACTTGAGAGGAAACAAACTCATGAATTGCACATTCTTTGTTATGCAAGACTATGAAAAAAGATCAATTACAGCTAAAATTTTAAAGTGTCATTATTATTATTTTTTTAGTTTTTTATTCATCTTTGGTTTATATGGTTGGGTTTGAACTCAGTTCTCCCCGATTCCTTCTTAACAATGTAGATACATCATGTTTAAGCTTGAAGTGTTTTTTTTAATATTTATGGTATATAAAAGTCTATTGATATTTTACTAAAATAGTCATTTAGTGTTTATCTTCAACTTCAAATCCTAAAAAATTTAGATATACAAGAGATACAACGTTTTGTACGTCGATATTTAAGATCTTGGGGGACATCGACAATTCTCTTATACCAACTATGATTTAATTATAAAATTATTTAAAGATAACTATCTATAAAATTAAAAAGGATGTTATCCAGTCGTATAGCTTGGGTGTACCTGTTGTTACTTTATAAAGCATTTGATATAAACAATATGGTAATTTTCTTAAAAGTTTAAGACACTTAAAAAAAGAGTGATTGCATTTGTTACAAGTGTTGATGCATAAACAACTCACCATTTATAATTTTATCCCTTTGATGACTAATCATTTCTATCCCACACCGGCCAAGCAAGAAATCCCAGGATGATTTAATTATTATAAAAGGTTCCATGATAGCTAGGAGAAACATGCACTGAATGTGCGCCTATTGTACGTGATGTTATATACTTTTGGTGTATGATCAAGAAAATTTTGATGTTTCATAATTTGTTCTACAATCAAAGTTTTAAAAATCTTATTGTTTTGATTTTTTTGTTTAAACTTTGGTTCACATAGTCTGGTTTGATCCTTGTTCACCAGATTTGAGAATAACAACCCGGTTCAATAAAGTCGGTTGAATACATGGTAAGCGGGCTGGTGCCACTAGAGGTTTCTAGTTGAAAAGTCAAATGACCAATATGGCTAGTTTTTTTGACATTGAATATAACTAAATGAAGTGAGTACTATCTCATCGTGTAGCACGAAAGCATTTGAGATAGGTAATTTAATGCTTTTCTCAGAATTTTTAGAGACGTAAGGTAAATGTTGTTGCGTTTTATATAAGAGTTGATACATAAATCTATACTATATTACATGAAATATATGAGCACGTCCTTTGTCCCCCCACCGCGCTTAGGGCTCTATACCCCAACCCAACTTGCTCTGGCCCCGGGTCCTTCCTTATAACTTTTTCCCTAACTAAAAATATAATATATATTCACATCCCATATCGGTTGTATAGAAAAATTAAGTGAATACCTAACTCCTATATAAGTAGATATTTGCTTCAAGTTTAAAAGAAGATTTGTGTTTGACGCACATGCCTTCTTATATGTTACTAAACATTAAACTAAATCGGTAAAAATCTTTTTGGTTTTTCAATCGGTTGTACTGGTGGTTGCCATTTAAACTGGTCGGTCTGGTCTTGTTGTAAATCACATGTTAGCATAATAACGGAGGGTTAGCCAAAGATATAAAGTTTACAAACTTTTATACACCGTTACATCGTGCGATCACACACATTATGCTCAAAAGTTTAAGACGCCTAAGAACTATGTGGTTGCATTTACAATTTTATCCCTAAACTAAAACTATAGTCACTGTTTTATCCCACATCAGTTTCATAGAAAAACCGAATCAGTATCTAACTCTTATATAATAAGCTGTTTTCAAGAGAAAAAAATCTGTTTCACATGCATGCTTTCTTGTATGTCATTAAACATAAAACTAAATTTATAAAAATGTCTTTTTGGTTTTTGAAATGGTGGTAGTGGTGGTTCTCGGTTAAACCCAGTTGAACCAGTAGGTTTAAATTATTGGTTAACACAATAAGAGAGAGTTAGCTAAAAATACAAAGTCCTAAAAATATTTATACTTCCATCGCATCACGCGAGTTTCACACAATAGTTCTAATTAATACATTATGTAACATTCTGTATTTTTACGTTAATTAAAAGTTAACGTCGTTTATTCTTGTAAGGACCTTTGTTGACAATTATGAGACCCATGTGTTACTTAATACTTAAATAATAATAATAATAACAATAATAACAATAAGTTATAATTATAATAAAACTAGTTATCATAACTAGAATAATAGCAAGTATGACATTAATGTTATACTAGTTATAAACACTAGGATAATAATAATAATAATAATAATAATAATAATAATAATAATAATAATAATAATAATAATAATAATGTTAATGATAATAATAATAATAATAATCATATTAAAAGGTAATCTTGTAAATAAATAAAAAATATAAGTTTTATTGTTTTAAAACTTGTAACTAATTTGTTTGTTTTACATAAAATAATAAAAGCGGGGTATTTATGTGAAATATATTAAAAACTCAAATTAAAACCACTTTCCCTCTCGGTTTTCCGGCCACCGGACAGGCGGCCCTCCGGCGAGGCGCCGATAGGGCCAAAACACCCCCAAATCATCGAGATTTCATTCCCAAAACCGTCCCAAGCCGTTCTAGAACACAATTCGAACCTATAATAGCATTTAGTCGACGGTTACTAGCTTATTCGATCACATAACCGGAACTCTTTGAAGTGCCTAGCCGTTTGAGCATTAAACTACAATAATAACTCAATTAGTCATCACATAAACAATAGATTAACTACCTGTAAACCACTACCATTCCCAATTTCATCTGCAACACCTTGAAACACAACCATCGATCCTCGTTTTCTTGCGGACCTGCAACTTAGTCGATTCCTATCCTTTGAGTTCAATTACACGCAATTGATAGAGGGCTTTTGTTCATAGAAGGAATTGGAAGCTTTTTGTACAAGGAATTCGATTATGATCATCATTCGCACCGCGAACCAATCCTTCCTCTGTCGCGACTTGTTCTTCACCGTTTCTCATCCAATCGATCTTAAACCGGGTAATTGAACACATTGATTTGCTCGGTTTTACTTAGGGATTAAAAGCCCCAAGTTTTTTTTCTTAACATTAACGAATTGGGGTTCAATTTGATCAAAAATCAAAATTAGGGTTTGTGAGAATTGAGGATTTCTTTGTAACTGTATTTTTATAAATTAAAAACTGTTTCATAACGCGGCTAAGGCCTTTGGTACACTGGTAAGACGCAGGACCTATACCCAGGAGGTCCCCGATTTGAATCCGGGGAGCCTCACATCTTTTTTCTAGGCCTTTTTGGTCTTTAAATTAGATACTAAAATTTTCTAAAAATTTTAAAAGGTCATTTTGTAAACTTTGATCATTTTAAAAATCATTTGAATATCTTTGTAAATTATCTACTTAAAAAGAAATACTTATATATATATATATATATATATATATATATATATATTTATTAAACATTCTAAAAAGAAATATAATAGTGTATTTTTATAAAAAGTAGACATTAGATAATACTTTTATTTCAACCGTTGCTTTCAAATCTTTGTTTTAAATTGTGGTTACTAAACCCTATTTAATCTTTATATATAAATATATACAAATTGTTATAAATATTATACTTTTATATATATGGTCCTACATAAAATGTAGCAAATTTCTTTGAGTTCAATAAATATAAAAATAGTTTTTGTAAACTTTAAATATTTTTATAGACATCAAATTATTTTCTATAATTTTTCTTAATTTAAATAACTAAAAACCCTTTTAATAAAACACATTAACAAAGGTTATTCTTGGGTTTATCCTATAAATGGATTTTAAATAAAAAAATTAATGAATTATTGTTGGTCCAAATGTTATTTTTAAATTACTATCGTTAAAATCAAGATTATATCAAATGTTGTTCTAATTTTATATTTTAAACATTACTAGCTATTATGGATGATTTAATATTATTTCCTTTGTAATAATTTACATAAATTGTATGTTACTTGGTTACGTTATTAAGAGTACTACAAAAATCCCCAAAACTCCACTTGAAACCCTAGTTTCTCGTTAAATCACTAATTCTATTACTAAACTTAAAATCTTGTAAATATATATACATAGGTACCTTGTGAAGGATTACGTTGGAACGACTTGTACTATTTCTATTAATCATCAATTATATACATATTGATCAGGTGAGTATTTCTATACCCCTTTTCATATTTTCACACTTTGGGGTGAAACATGCTACATTATAACTATTGCACTTGTAAAACGTTTGATTTTTGTAAACTTATGGCAATTCACTTGTATGTTGTGGTTAGTTGATCTTTGTAGCTACCATGTAATGTCGATTATATGTACAATCATTAACTATTGCTAGCCTGGTGACTGTAACATCGCGTATTTTCGTAAAAAAAAAATTTTTAATTAATTAGTTTATAAACAATCAAGTTTATTACGTTGATTTTTAATTCAAATAATAATAATAATAATAATATTAGTAATAATAATAATAAATGGAAAAAAAATTTTAAAGGTTCAATTTATAAACTCAAAGTTCAAGGGTCAATTAGTAGTTTTTAAAACTCAAAAACTAAATTTACACAAGGGATTTAAGAAACATTAAACCACAGGGACCAATCTTGTAAAAATTCCAAACCCAACCCCACCCCCTTTTTCCCCTTTCTTCCCCGTCGAGCCCACACACCACCACCTCACTCACGATCGGCCGACCACCCCGAAATTCGAGCATTTTCGATTTGTTTAATCAAAAGGAAACACACATAAACGAAATTTGGGATATTTAAAACCCTCCTTCGGATTCAATTTCTTCAAAAACGAGCAAAATCACTCTCTCAAACACACACGTCGACCGCGAACCTGCAACCTCTTTGAAATCCCATCTCCGACCAATTTCAATCGAAATTACCATAGGGCTTTTCATCAATACCATCATTCGAAGCTTACCTGAAGTTTAATTCGATTATAAACGTCGTTTGGGCATCAATCAAACATCACGAGTGCCGCGACTGTTCTTCGTTGGGATCAACTTCAAACGAACACCATATAGGTAATTCGACACTCTTACATACTCGATTATACAAGGGCAATCAAAGCCCTATGATTTCAGATACTATCATAATCGAATTCGCGTTCAATTTGGTGGGATTCGAACTAGGGCTCGAATGGAATTGGGGTTGGATTGAAGTGTTGTTTAAAACAATTTGGAACTGGACTTAAACGCGGCCAAGGCCCTTAGCTCAACGGTTCCTGCGTTCCATGTATTCCAAGAGGTCCCGGGTTCGACCCCGGGCACCTACACATATTTTTTAGCCTCTTTTTAAGCCTTATAAAAATTCGGAAAAATATCTAAAAATTATAAAAATGTTTTTACAAACATTAAAAATTTTTAGAACAACTTAATTAATTTTCTGAAATTTATTTTTAACATTTTATCTATTTTAATAAATGTTTTAAATAAATAAAAATTACAAATGATACAAAATTATTTAAATAAAAGTAAACTTGTAATAATAATTTAATTTGTTAAATTATTATTCGACACAGTATTACTTTTAATTTATTCAAATAATATTTATTAGTATTTAAATCACGATTAAATATAAATGTTTTATATTTAAATCATTCCAAAAACATTTTTCATTTTTTTTAGCCATTTAAATAATTAAATACTTTAATTAATTGACATAATTAATTAGTAAAATTAATTATTTGTTTATTTTCCACACGTTAACGATAAATCAAACAGATACGAATACTGATACATACATTTTTAATAAATTTAAAACATAATGACTTTCAAATTCATATTGTTTATTTCAAAACATTTCAACTAAATAAATCACTTTATTTAAACTACCATTCAAAACCCAATGGAAACCCCAACTTACTCTCAATTCTCACATCATTATTATTCTAATTCGAGGCACCGTTCCTTAGGTTAATCATAAGGAAATCGTTGGTGTCTAATCTATCACGTCCAGATTCTAATCTCATCAATCAAGTGAGTATTCATATCCCCTTTTTATATCATTTCCTATTTGGGGGAAATCATGTGATACAATATATTCAAACATGATATTCTATTGTTATTTCATTTTCAATTCAATTCAAGACAGGTTATGTTATTACTTGCAAATACGTGAACATACTGTGATAAACTGGACGACAGTAAAACCCTAATTCAATCAATCAATCAATCCTGGCAACAATGTAGATCTACTGGTTTGGGATAATCCACCCCACATGGCTTACGAGTGGTGATTATACAAACCCACCCCATATGAATAGTCGAGTGGTGATTGTGCCAGAGGCAGGAGTCAATCTATGGTTTATGTGTGGAGTCTATTATATGCAAGTGTCAAGTCAAGGGGTTGTTATTGTGTCGGTTTATCTATATGCTTTACTATTGCAATATAAGTCTTAATGTTACCTTGTGAATTGGATTATTCTCAATCAATCAATCAATCTATATGTATACTCAAAACTGTGATTACTCACCAGCTAATTCGTTAGCTGACTTTATTTTCTCACATGATTTCAGGTTAGGCAAGCTAGTGGACTTCTACTTGATCATATAAGACCTGGACTAGTCAAAACAAAAGACAATTATTATTTGTGACTTTAACTGTTGTATTTGTATCTGTTAAATTCATGTTATCCTGTAATCTGATTTTAATATTATTTCCACTATAAGACAATCATGTGTTATGAACAATCAATCATTCCCTCGTCCGCTCCGATGATTCCGCCGTCGGTCGGGGTGTGACAGATTGGTATCAGAGCCATGGTTATAGGGAATTAGGTTATTAGAAATGGAATGACCTAGACTATAACTAAGTACCCTTACACATGAGTCCTCTCATGTATTTTACATGCTTAGATAGGATTCTATGTGCCTTATATGGTTATATTTGTTTATGTGATTATATGCCTTATGTGATTCTTCTTATGCTTTGAATCTTATCAATGTACACACGAATCTTAACTCATATTCTAAGGCATTGTATGCCTAATTCAAGTGATTTCAAACTCCAAAACTCGATTGTTATTCATGGTTTTCAAATCTCGTCAAAGTCCGTGTCACATGACCGAGAACATGCAATGCTGGAAGAGTGGGGTACCTGTATCTTAAGGTGTTCTGTCTAGGCAAGGTATTCATACAACTTGATTACCTTACCTGGGAACCCTCGAGATGAGTATTCGCTTATAGGTACGCATGTCCTCGTTAAGGTTGTGGTGGACACAAATACTTTGATTAGTCAACGTACTCGCTTTGATTTACGAATCAAACGATTACACTCGGAACATATCATCGTTATTATGCCAAATTCTCGATCCTCGTTTTCATGTTGTATAGCTCATATTACCCAATTCTCATAAACTATCTCAATGATATTTCAGAATGTCTTCTCGTCGAATCCGTTCACGATCTAGAAGCTCTGGCCGTAAGATTTCTGCTATTGTAGCACGTGAAGTTACTGCGGTCATCCCAACTCTACTTACCCATTTGAACCAAGGCAACAATGTTGTTCAAAACCCAACTGCACCAAACCCTCCCCGAACTTGTACTTACAAACATTTCAGTTCTTGCAACCCCACTAAGTTCAGTGGAACTGAAGGTGCTACTGGATTACTACAGTGGTTCGAAAGCATCGAGAACACTTTCCTAAACAGTGAATGCCCTAAAAATCTAAAAGTCCGGTATGCCACAAGTGTTCTCCAGAAACACGCACTCACTTGGTGGAACGGAGAGAAACGAACCCGTGGAACTGAAACTGCTCTAGCCTTAACATGGACTGAAGTTAAGGAGCTCATGACTAAAGAGTTCTGCCCAAGAAACGAAGTCCGGAAACTGGAAGCTGAGTTCTGGGAATTAACCCAAGACAGTGGCGAGAACCTAGCATACACTAACCGATTCCACGAACTGAGCCTTTTGGTACCGCACCTTGCTACCCCTACCTCCCGAGCCATCGAGAAATACATTGGTGGACTACCCATGCAGATTCAGGATACGGTGCTAGGAAGGAATCATTCAACACTAGAAGATGCTATCAGGCTGGCTGCACAGTTAACCGATAATCATGTGAAAGCTGGTTCCTTAACCAGGAAAGGATCGAAGAAGAATACCGATAAACTTCACAACGAAACCGTCAAAACCGATCAACCCGAGCTTTCCAAGAACAAAAAGAGGAAGGCTCAATCTCAAAACTTTGCTGTAATTACCCCTGCTGTATCAATTAATCAAGTCCCTCCAACTCGTCAACCAACAGTAAACAACCAATCGCTAATGAAAAAGTCATATGCTGGACCCTATCCGCAGTGTAACAACTGCAAATATCACCATCCCGCTAACATTCAGTGTCGTCAATGCACAAACTGTGGTCGTTTGGGTCATACATTCAACGTGTGCAGGAGTGCTGCTAAAGCTCCGACCAATGCACCAGTTCACCAACATCTTCCTGCAAATACCCAGGGTCGTGCATGCTAACAATGTGGTGATCCGAACCATTTTCGCAATCGATGCCCTCAACTTGTCATCCCAGTTCCTACGGCTCAAGGACGTGCTTTCAACATTAATGCCCAACAAGCTCAAGCCACCAATGATGTGGTGTTGAATAATTCTTGTCCTTGATTTCGTCTTCATGATGTAATTCAAGATTTGTAATTGTGATTTTCCTTTTGTTACATTGATGTAATTTGAAAATTTCTAAATTTCTAATTGAGATATTTCCCTTTCGTTGTTAAGTCGAACTTTGAACCGTTTGCACCGCGGGAGATGCAAGAGTTTGCAAGTCAACCTATGACTAAGGACACTCATATCTCCTAAATGATTTTAACTCATCAAAACATGGGTGATTCCCTTACTATGATGATGATTCTTTATTCATTTCAATAAATGGTTTTCCAATGACGTGTTTTATGAAATTTTATCCTCTGGATTAGGGTGATTTTCTTATCTCGAGGACTAACTTCAATTATTCACTTTGGAACTTGCATTTCACAAATGACATGATCTCACCAAAATAGGATTGAAACCCGTACTTTGGTGACAAATGTCAACCTTCAATTGTTTTCTTGTTATTATGAAATTCAATCATCAAGATACGCGTGAAATTCATACCTTGATGATAATATCATTCTTATGGATTGCATTTTCTCAAATGAAACGACCTCATCAAAGTAGGAGTGAATTCTGGATTTTGATGAAGAAGTTTATCTAGTTATATTTTGTTTTGTAAAAATTCATCGTTAAGATAGGAGTGAATCCCTCACCTTAATGATGAGTTACCTCGTTTTATTTCTGTAGATCCTCAGATCGAACTTTTTGGATTGGTAAACTAGTGGTCATACCTTGAGAGTACACCATCAAGTTAGGGGTGAAAACCATACCTTGATGGCTATTCTCATTTCTTGATCATCAACTTACCATGGTGTAATCAAGTGACGGGACGCATGTAGTAACTTGAAGGGTGAAATCGTGTTAGTGTTTCGATCTATCAAGCTAAAGCATGATCTCTGAACTTGAAAAGAGACCCGATCGCTCTAGGTTGATTTTGATTCCAAGTTTGGAGCATTTAAATTCCTAAATCAATTTCTTTTCCTTTATTCTCATGTTTTACTCGATCTAGCTGCATCAAACCATTTATTCCTTATTTATCGACTTTCATTTTGAGATATCATCAAAACCCGATTACGTGATGGTAGTCTTCCTAAATAATCTATTGTCAAGTGAAGATATTATCTCTGATCGTGATGGTCGCTTCATCTCTCGTTTTCTGGAAAAGTCTCCAATCAGCTCTCGAAACTTAACCGAATCTTAGCACAGCTTATCAACCGCAAACCAACGGTCAGACTGAAAGAATGATACAAACCCTCGAGGATATGCTTCGGGCTTGTGTCATTGATTTCAGTGGATCGTGGGATTCTCATATTCCGTTGACCAAATACTCTTACAATAACAGTTACCAAACCAGCATCCAGATGGCACCATTTGAGGCCTTGTATGGTCTGAAGTTGGTAAATCACAAATTACTGGTCCGGAATTGATACAAGAAACAACCGACAAAATTCATAAGATCCGTGATAACTTGGTCGTTGCTAGAAATCGTCAAAAGCATTATGCTGACAAAAGACGTAAACCCATGGAATACAATGTCGGTGATCTCGTACTTCTTAAGGTATCACCTTGGAAGAGAGTGATTCGCCTTGGAAAGAAATGGAAACCAGCACCTCGTTACATGGGTCCATTCAAAGTGCTCGAGCGAATTGGGAAACTGGCCTACAGGCTTGAACTACCTCAAGAACCTAGCAATATACAACCAACGTTTCATGTTTCAAATCTCAAGAAATGTCTTGCCGATAAAAATCTCCACATTCCACTCAACGAAGTCCAGGTTGATGAATCTATGCACTTTATTGAGAAACCTGTGGAAATTATGGATCGGGAAGTCAAATAACTCAAACGCAGCCGAATACCGATTGTCAAAGTCCGCTGGGATTTAAACGTGGCCCAGAGTTCACCTGGGAACGTGAGGACCAAATGAAATCCCAGTACCCTCATCTTTTCGTTTCAGACTCCTCATGATTAAAATTTCGGGACGAAATTTCCTAAAGCAGGGGAGACTGTAACATCGCGTATTTTCGTAAAAAATTTTTTTTAATTAATTAGTTTATAAACAATCAAGTTTATTACGTTGATTTTTAATTCAAATAATAATAATAATAATAATATTAGTAATAATAATAATAAATGGAAAAAAAATTTTAAAGGTTCAATTTATAAACTCAAAGTTCAAGGGTCAATTAGTAGTTTTTAAAACTCAAAAACTAAATTTACACAAGGGATTTAAGAAACATTAAACCACAGGGACCAATCTTGTAAAAATTCCAAACCCAACCCCACCCCCTTTTTCCCCTTTCTTCCCCGTCGAGCCCACACACCACCACCTCACTCACGATCGGCCGACCACCCCGAAATTCGAGCATTTTCGATTTGTTTAATCAAAAGGAAACACACATAAACGAAATTTGGGATATTTAAAACCCTCCTTCGGATTCAATTTCTTCAAAAACAAGCAAAATCACTCTCTCAAACACACACGTCGACCGCGAACCTGCAACCTCTTTGAAATCCCATCTCCGACCAATTTCAATCGAAATTACCATAGGGCTTTTCATCAATACCATCATTCGAAGCTTACCTGAAGTTTAATTCGATTATAAACGTCGTTTGGGCATCAATCAAACATCACGAGTGCCGCGCCTGTTCTTCGTTGGGATCAACTTCAAACGAACACCATATAGGTAATTCGACACTCCTACATACTCGATTATACAAGGGCAATCAAAGCCCTATGATTTCAGATACTATCATAATCGAATTCGCGTTCAATTTGGTGGGATTCGAACTAGGGCTCGAATGGAATTGGGGTTGGATTAAAGTGTTGTTTAAAACAATTTGGAACTGGACTTAAACGCGGCCAAGGCCCTTAGCTCAACGGTTCCTGCGTTCCATGTATTCCAAGAGGTCCCGGGTTCGACCCCGGGCACCTACACATATTTTTTAGCCTCTTTTTAAGCCTTATAAAAATTCGAAAAAATATCTAAAAATTATAAAAATGTTTTTACAAACATTAAAAATTTTTAGAACAACTTAATTAATTTTCTGAAATTTATTTTTAACATTTTATCTATTTTAATAAATGTTTTAAATAAATAAAAATTACAAATGATACAAAATTATTTAAATAAAAGTAAACTTGTAATAATAATTTAATTTGTTAAATTATTATTCGACACAGTATTACTTTTAATTTATTCAAATAATATTTATTAGTATTTAAATCACGATTAAATATAAATGTTTTATATTTAAATCATTCCAAAAACATTTTTCATTTTTTTTAGCCATTTAAATAATTAAATACTTTAATTAATTGACATAATTAATTAGTAAAATTAATTATTTGTTTATTTTCCACACGTTAACGATAAATCAAACAGATACGAATACTGATACATACATTTTTAATAAATTTAAAACATAATGACTTTCAAATTCATATTGTTTATTTCAAAACATTTCAACTAAATAAATCACTTTATTTAAACTACCATTCAAAACCCAATGGAAACCCCAACTTACTCTCAATTCTCACATCATTATTATTCTAATTCGAGGCACCGTTCCTTAGGTTAATCATAAGGAAATCGTTGGTGTCTAATCTATCACGTCCAGATTCTAATCTCATCAATCAAGTGAGTATTCATATCCCCTTTTTATATCATTTCCTATTTGGGGGAAATCATGTGATACAATATATTCAAACATGATATTCTATTGTTATTTCATTTTCAATTCAATTCAAGACAGGTTATGTTATTACTTGCAAATACGTGAACATACTGTGATAAACTGGACGACAGTAAAACCCTAATTCAATCAATCAATCAATCCTGGCAACAATGTAGATCTACTGGTTTGGGATAATCCACCCCACATGGCTTACGAGTGGTGATTATACAAACCCACCCCATATGAATAGTCGAGTGGTGATTGTGCCAGAGGCAGGAGTCAATCTATGGTTTATGTGTGGAGTCTATTATATGCAAGTGTCAAGTCAAGGGGTTGTTATTGTGTCGGTTTATCTATATGCTTTACTATTGCAATATAAGTCTTAATGTTACCTTGTGAATTGGATTATTCTCAATCAATCAATCAATCTATATGTATGCCTTATGTGATTCTTCTTATGCTTTGAATCTTATCAATGTACACACGAATCTTAACTCATATTCTAAGGCATTGTATGCCTAATTCAAGTGATTTCAAACTCCAAAACTCGATTGTTATTCATGGTTTTCAAATCTCGTCAAAGTCCGTGTCACATGACCGAGAACATGCAATGCTGGAAGAGTGGGGTACCTGTATCTTAAGGTGTTCTGTCTAGGCAAGGTATTCATACAACTTGATTACCTTACCTGGGAACCCTCGAGATGAGTATTCGCTTATAGGTACGCATGTCCTCGTTAAGGTTGTGGTGGACACAAATACTTTGATTAGTCAACGTACTCGCTTTGATTTATGAATCAAACGATTACACTCGGAACATATCATCGTTATTATGCCAAATTCTCGATCCTCGTTTTCATGTTGTATAGCTCATATTACCCAATTCTCATAAACTATCTCAATGATATTTCAGAATGTCTTCTCGTCGAATCCGTTCACGATCTAGAAGCTCTGGCCGTAAGATTTCTGCTATTGTAGCACGTGAAGTTACTGCGGTCATCCCAACTCTACTTACCCATTTGAACCAAGGCAACAATGTTGTTCAAAACCCAACTGCACCAAACCCTCCCCGAACTTGTACTTACAAACATTTCAGTTCTTGCAACCCCACTAAGTTCAGTGGAACTGAAGGTGCTACTGGATTACTACAGTGGTTCGAAAGCATCGAGAACACTTTCCTAAACAGTGAATGCCCTGAAAATCTAAAAGTCCGGTATGCCACAAGTGTTCTCCAGAAACACGCACTCACTTGGTGGAACGGAGAGAAACGAACCCGTGGAACTGAAACTGCTCTAGCCTTAACATGGACTGAAGTTAAGGAGCTCATGACTAAAGAGTTCTGCCCAAGAAACGAAGTCCGGAAACTGGAAGCTGAGTTCTGGGAATTAACCCAAGACAGTGGCGAGAACCTAGCATACACTAACCGATTCCACGAACTGAGCCTTTTGGTACCGCACCTTGCTACCCCTACCTCCCGAGCCATCGAGAAATACATTGGTGGACTACCCATGCAGATTCAGGATACGGTGCTAGGAAGGAATCATTCAACACTAGAAGATGCTATCAGGCTGGCTGCACAGTTAACCGATAATCATGTGAAAGCTGGTTCCTTAACCAGGAAAGGATCGAAGAAGAATACCGATAAACTTCACAACGAAACCGTCAAAACCGATCAACCCGAGCTTTCCAAGAACAAAAAGAGGAAGGCTCAATCTCAAAACTTTGCTGTAATTACCCCTGCTGTATCAATTAATCAAGTCCCTCCAACTCGTCAACCAACAGTAAACAACCAATCGCTAATGAAAAAGTCATATGCTGGACCCTATCCGCAGTGTAACAACTGCAAATATCACCATCCCGCTAACATTCAGTGTCGTCAATGCACAAACTGTGGTCGTTTGGGTCATACATTCAACGTGTGCAGGAGTGCTGCTAAAGCTCCGACCAATGCACCAGTTCACCAACATCTTCCTGCAAATACCCAGGGTCGTGCATGCTAACAATGTGGTGATCCGAACCATTTTCGCAATCGATGCCCTCAACTTGTCATCCCAGTTCCTACGGCTCAAGGACGTGCTTTCAACATTAATGCCCAACAAGCTCAAGCCACCAATGATGTGGTGTTGAATAATTCTTGTCCTTGATTTCGTCTTCATGATGTAATTCAAGATTTGTAATCGTGATTTTCCTTTTGTTACATTGATGTAATTTGAAAATTTCTAAATTTCTAATTGAGATATTTCCCTTTCGTTGTTAAGTCGAACTTTGAACCGTTTGCACCGCGGGAGATGCAAGAGTTTGCAAGTCAACCTATGACTAAGGACACTCATATCTCCTAAATGATTTTAACTCATCAAAACATGGGTGATTCCCTTACTATGATGATGATTCTTTATTCATTTCAATAAATGGTTTTCCAATGACGTGTTTTATGAAATTTTATCCTCTGGATTAGGGTGATTTCCTTATCTCGAGGACTAACTTCAATTATTCACTTTGGAACTTGCATTTCACAAATGACATGATCTCACCAAAATAGGATTGAAACCCGTACTTTGGTGACAAATGTCAACCTTCAATTGTTTTCTTGTTATTATGAAATTCAATCATCAAGATACGCGTGAAATTCATACCTTGATGATAATATCATTCTTATGGATTGCATTTTCTCAAATGAAACGACCTCATCAAAGTAGGAGTGAATTCTGGATTTTGATGAAGAAGTTTATCTAGTTATATTTTGTTTTGTAAAAATTCATCGTTAAGATAGGAGTGAATCCCTCACCTTAATGATGAGTTACCTCGTTTTATTTCTGTAGATCCTCAGATCGAACTTTTTGGATTGGTAAACTAGTGGTCATACCTTGAGAGTACACCATCAAGTTAGGGGTGAAAACCATACCTTGATGGCTATTCTCATTTCTTGATCATCAACTTACCATGGTGTAATCAAGTGACGGGACGCATGTAGTAACTTGAAGGGTGAAATCGTGTTAGTGTTTCGATCTATCAAGCTAAAGCATGATCTCTGAACTTGAAAAGAGACCCGATCGCTCTAGGTTGATTTTGATTCCAAGTTTGGAGCATTTAAATTCCTAAATCAATTTCTTTTCCTTTATTCTCATGTTTTACTCGATCTAGCTACATCAAACCATTTATTCCTTATTTATCGACTTTCATTTTGAGATATCATCAAAACCCGATTACGTGATGGTAGTCTTCCTAAATAATCTATTGTCAAGTGAAGATATTATCTCTGATCGTGATGGTCGCTTCATCTCTCGTTTTCTGGAAAAGTCTCCAATCAGCTCTCGAAACTTAACCGAATCTTAGCACAGCTTATCAACCGCAAACCAACGGTCAGACTGAAAGAATGATACAAACCCTCGAGGATATGCTTCGGGCTTGTGTCATTGATTTCAGTGGATCGTGGGATTCTCATATTCCGTTGACCAAATACTCTTACAATAACAGTTACCAAACCAGCATCCAGATGGCACCATTTGAGGCCTTGTATGGTCTGAAGTTGGTAAATCACAAATTACTGGTCCGGAATTGATACAAGAAACAACCGACAAAATTCATAAGATCCGTGATAACTTGGTCGTTGCTAGAAATCGTCAAAAGCATTATGCTGACAAAAGACGTAAACCCATGGAATACAATGTCGGTGATCTCGTACTTCTTAAGGTATCACCTTGGAAGAGAGTGATTCGCCTTGGAAAGAAATGGAAACCAGCACCTCGTTACATGGGTCCATTCAAAGTGCTCGAGCGAATTGGGAAACTGGCCTACAGGCTTGAACTACCTCAAGAACCTAGCAATATACAACCAACGTTTCATGTTTCAAATCTCAAGAAATGTCTGGCCTACAGGCTTTAACTGTTTCATATATTATTGTTTTGGCATAATACTAAAATCATTTCCTTAACTTTTACTTGCCAAACAATAAAAGACATAATTATAAAATATCCAAAAGAAAATTGTTTGATATACATGACAAAATAAAAAAACAAAGTTTAAAATAGTATCACAGGGTACTCTTAAATAAGGGAAAATACTTATTTTTCACGATCTTACACAACATTAAAAACTACGATGATCAAAAACCAACACTTTGAAACACTTTCACGTTTAATCCATACCATTTGCTCTAATAATCTTGAAATCATCCGTAAAAACACACATTAAACTTGATTAAAATTCTTAATTACGTCTCCTGCAATTCTTCCTGATCTCCCCACTGGATCCAGTTAATGGCTTATTATCACCCATCTTGATCATGGCTGCAGCAAAATCAGCACTAAACTGACCAGGGTTGCTGCTGTATTGCCTCACAGTAGAATCCGCCGAACCGCCATTGAAGAGCTGTTGATCGGAGTGAAGAAGCCCCTTTCGGTTGATCAGATTCTTGTAATAGTCGTTGTTAAACGCATTTGGAGACTGGACATCAAGTGGTGCCAAATTGTTGTCGCCTGAGCCCGAGGCTCTCGGGCAGTTTCTCCGCCTTTGTGTACCGAATGATGCGTCCAAGTTGTTGGTTTCGTTGTATATGCGGGCTCGGAAATTGGTGCACCGTGCCTGCCCGATCGTGTGAGAACCTGTATTCGTTCCAAAAAGTAAATAATATTATTATAATGTAAAAGAGTTACTTTTTTTTATGAGTGAGATATTATTGGATACAGTTTCTTTTGTTTTTTAAAGTTTTAAAAGTCAAAAGAGAGATGAGTTGACCTGATAGAGCCACCATGTCCTTAGCCGAAAGACCAGCGGCACGAAAGGAAGAGATGAGTGCACTCAGGCTCGATGTGGGCGGAGGGATGCTGCTGTTGGCTGCAGCCTGGCTCGCGGTCCTTGAGTCGCGCCTTCCTAGTTTTACGCCCCAAGTAGGTCCTCCAAGCTTTATAAAAGATTAGTAATTAGTTACATAAATAACATTTTAAAACCTTAATTTCAATGGTAAAACATAAGATTAACTTTAAATACAAATAATATGTTATTGTTATGGTAAGAAGTGAACTTACAATATGAACAGAGTCTCTAGCACTAATAGCGAGTATATCAGCACACGAGACAACACCCGGGCATACTCTTTCAACAGCTGATTTTATGTTGTCGATCACTTCGAATCCTCTAGCAGATCTAAAGTTAGGGGCTGCTCGTTTTTCACCGACGAAAGAGGATGTATCGTCAAGAAGGATCGAACCGTCGCATCCCTGAAAATGGCATATTTGTAATTAATATATTGTTCAACAAAATTAAAATAGAATATAAGTAAATTAACAGTGATACAATGTGTTGAAAAGACTGATTGCTACGTGATTTATTATGATATGATCGTGCATGGTAATTAGGTTTGACTTCACTAGGTCAATTATTGCAAACAAATAGAAAAAGTGGTTGTCACCATGCATCGTATTTGAATAATTGAATTTCTACTTTCTAGAAAACTAGGCAACAAGTGTCGGTTTTATTTTTAGTAATTAATTTGTTAAATAATATTTACACACATATATATATACAAAATCAATTTTAAATAATAGTGTGTGAAATGCATAAACACATTGTTTTACGGGGCATTTGTATATCTTCCCCTCTAAACTTTGTAAAATTGTATATTTCTTCAAAGTATGTTTAAAAACTTGTGTTTTAAGAAAATATTTAATTTCTCATGTGGAGAGGGGAAAATATGCAATTCCCCTAAAAAAAACTTATTAAGACAATTATATAACCACAAAGTCGGCATCTTGATTCTTTCGATCTCTCACTACACTTGATCAGCATATGTATGTACAAATTTTTATTACGGTTCTCTACTTAAAATTAACACGCACTGGACATGCCTTTTTATTTGTGTGCAAGTGCGTGTGCTCAGTAATTTAATAAAAAGAAGCCTCAAAAGCTGAGAAAGCAAATAAGAAAGTATACATTGACGAAGCAATCATGGAAGTGCAACCGCAAGAGGGAAGCTCCCATCCGCGTTTCTTTAGAAATAGCCGATTGCACAGCCGACCTCACAGTCGGAAGAAGTTTCGGGCAAGATTTCGAGTAAAAACTAGTTGAAAGTTGAGCCGAAACGACTCCCATGAAAAACATAACAAGTGCACACTTTAGTAGCACAAGAAGAAGAAGAAGAAGAAGAAGAAGAAGAAGCAAACCCCATTTTGATATCACAAGTATTAGATATGAAAATCAAAGTTTGTCAAATGTTATGAGAATTGTGAATGAATGATGTGAGTTTATATAGAGAGTAACAAATGCATGGGGCAGCTGGCTGGGCAGTTTACCTAATCCTACGACCCGATTGCATGGCGTTTCAACGTTGTTGAATATTTAAGTAAATAAAAAAAATAATAAAGGGGTGTAATTGGTAATATTAGAAAGTTGAAGGGTTTGATTGATTGATTGATTGATTATTATTTTTTAATAGTAAATTTACAACCCTGATTGAAAGTATATGTGTTATTTTAATCGGGTTCATTTATCTGTTTTTCAGCAGGGACTACAACCCCAATCCTCTAGGGATGAAACTTATTACTGAGAAATCCCTCTGGATCAACTCTAAATATTTTTACTTAAAGTGAGACTTGAATACATAATCTTTATGTATTTATATGTTATGAATATCTCTCTTTAACCGGTTAAACTAAGATTTATTGGTGAAAGGTTTGATTTATTGATATATTTCATAAAGAATTAAGTGGGAAACGCGTATGGCCACCATAATCTACATTTTTTTATTCGTGTCGTCTTTTGTTCTACTTTAAGTTGAGACATGTTTTTGTGGGGGAGGTGATTATTTACGATTTTGTCAAAGATAGGGTCCCACATGAGATTATTGAAACTACACGTCTTCAATTTAGTAATCACAAAATTCATTATAGATCACACGTGAAAAAGAATGGTATCACTGATTGCATTCTTTTTCAATAACGTAATTTATAATGTAAGATTTGTGACCATGTTATGTGTCTTTCTAATCTTTATTTGTTTAGTAAGAGTTCGTTGAGTATGTTTGTTTATTTATCTACATGAATAAGAATGTTATACAACTATACAAGAATATTTGTTTTGTAAGAAAAATACAACTGTTAAAAGATTAGAGTTTTAATCTTTTGATATGATTAGTTAATTGAGTTGTATATTCATAGCGACTTTTATCTATGTATATGACAAAACAAAAATTGTTGAACCAAATGTAACCAACATGTGATTGAAATAGGGTTGCCCTGATACCACTTGTTAGTACCGTGTACGTATGGAGTACTAACTGATTCAACGTGAAACCAGATCAAATAGTACGGAATCTTATTTGATTGGCGATCCAATGAGTGAGAACGACAACATGATCGATTTAACGATTAAACAAACGTTACGAACGAGTAGAAATCGATCAGGAACCAACTATGAAGTTGGATGGACAAACTGGGACGCTCTGGACGGCTAGGGTATGCTAATATTCGAAGTGTTCTGTTTTTTCACGAATTACATGCTATTTATAGATTTCAGTGTACAGTCGTACGACTGAGCCAATAGCATGGGGACTGGATCATTTCTATAATGGTACAGTGTACTGGATCATTTCTATAATGGTGGGGACATATCATTTGGATGCAATGCTGCTTTCATTGCTGTGATTCCAAAAACAAAAGACCCAAATGTTGTTGCTGACTTTAGACCGATAAGTCTAATTGGCTGCCTTTATAAGATCATCTCAAAAATTCTAGCTAACAGGCTTAAAGGCATATTAAATTCGGTCATAAGTGAGGAACAATCGGCTTTCCTTGCTGGTAGATACATTTTGGATGGTCCTTTAATGGTGAATGAACTGCTTGCATGGCTAAAGGCTAATAATTGGACGACTATGCTATTCAAAATTGACTTCGAAAAAGCATATGATATGGTTAACTGGAGGTTCTTAGACTCAACCATGGAGCAGATGGGTTTCCCGAGTAGATGGAGACAGTGGATTAGTATATGTTTATCTTCGGGAAGATCTTCAGTGCTTATCGATGGCTCCCCTACTGATGAGTTTGTTTCTTATAGGGGATTGAGACAAGGTGATCCGTTGTCTCCATTCCTATTCATTATAGTGATGGAAGCGCTTCATGTGGCAATCAAAGGTGCTGTCAACATCGGGTGTTTTCATGGCATAAGAACACCCAACAATGGCCCCATTCTTTCGCATGTTTTCTATGCGGATGATGCATTAATTTTGGGAGAATGGTCCATTACCAACACAAAAAACTTGGCGAGGATTCTCCGGTGTTTTCATCTTGCTTCAGGGCTGAAAATAAATTACAACAAAAGTTTAATATTTGGGATGGGGGTGCAAGCAGGGGAAGTGGATTATATTACCCGTATGCTGCATTGTCAAAGTGGTAAAACACATTTTAAATTACTTGGTATTCCTATCGGATCTAACATGAATCACATTACAAATTGGAGATCGGTGGTGGAGCGGTTCAAAGCCAAATTGTCAACATGGAAATCTTCAACATTATCCATTGGTGGCAGGCTTACATTGATAAAGGCAGTACTGGGTAACCTTCCAATATATTATTTATCATTATTTAAAGCACCTTTGCAGGTAATAAATTGTCTTGAAAGTATTCGACACAAATTTTTATGGTGTGGATCATCCAATATATCCAAGATCAACTGGGTTGCATGGTCAAAGGCCACGGCACCAAAAGAAGTTGGGGGTCTTGGAATTGGTAGCATTCGGGATACTAACTTGGCGTTATTGGTAAAATGGAGATGGAAATATCACACTCAGACACAAGCGTTATGGGTAAAAACAATTGATGCAATTCACTATCAGCCAGTCAAAAAGATTTCTCCCCCTTTCAAAACCTCATTACCGGGAGTATGGAAACATATTATTAACGCCAACAGAGAGATGTTCAAAGAGAATATCAACTTAGACAACCTGTTGAAAATCAAAGTCGGTGATGGACAGTCTACTTTTTTCTGGTTAGATAATTGGTATGGTATTGGTCCCATCAAGAATCTCCTCCCAGATTTATTTGCCATTGAGAAAGACAAAAGTTGTAGAGTTAATGAAAGAATTGTAACAACTGGGAATGGTATAGCTGGAAGCTGGATGTGGGCTCGGGCGCCAACCAACTCTAATGAGGTTGACCAGTTGAGAAATCTTGAAGAGATGATTCAAAGTCTAACCATATCAAATGAAAGTGACAAATGGATATGGTTGGGAGATGACACAGGTGTGTTCTCGGTCAAATCCATGAGATACATTCTAGAGATGAATCGGGTTCCATCAGACTTGGATCCACATACTTGGTTACCGTGGGTTCCCTTAAAAATTAACGTGTTTATATGGAGAGCTAGAAACAATAACATTCCTTCGAGAACTGCTTTAATGGGTGGGGGTAAACATGGATTCCACTGAATGTTCGCTGTGTTTCGGGAAGGAAGAATCGGCCAACCATGTCTTGTTACATTGTCCATTTGCTGCTGCGATTTGGGATGAAATTATACGATGGTGCTGTAGCTCAAGAATAATAAGAGACTCTATTAGGAGCATGCTAAAGGCTCCGGGGCACATGGAGATAAATCAAAAACAAAAAAAGGTCGTGCTTGCGGTTTTTATGGCTACTTTTTGGGGAATCTGGAACTCAAGGAACGGATTTATTTTCAATTCTATGCCTTTATCGGTATCAAGGGTGGTCGACGAGGTGAAATACTCGGTTTTTTCATGGTTGAAACATAGGGGTAATTTAGGGGTTTTAACATGGAATTCATGGTGTAATTTTTCGTTCTTAAACTTCCCTTTGTAAGCTTTTTGTCATAGCATCTTGCTATTGACTTATGTTCCATTAATAAAATTGTCGTTCAAAAAAAAACAAGAGGTATCACTGATTGCATTCTTTTTCAATAACGTAATTTATAATGTAAGATTTGTGACCATGTTATGTGTCTTTCTAATCTTTATTTGTTTAGTAAGAGTTCGTTGAGTATGTTTGTTTATTTATCTACATGAATAAGAATGTTATACAACTATACAAGAATATTTGTTTTGTAAGAAAAATACAACTGTTAAAAGATTTAATCTTTTGATATGATTAGTTAATTGAGTTTTATATTCATAGCGACTTTTATCTATGTATATGACAAGACAATATTGTTGAACCAAATGTAACCAACATGTGATTGAAATAGTGTTGCCCTGATACCACTTGTTAGTACCGTGTACGTATGGAGTACTAACTGATTCAACGTGAAACCAGATCAAATAGTGCGGAATCCTATTTGATTGACGATCCAATCAGTGAGAACGACAACCTGGTCGATCTAACGATTAATCAAACGTTACGAACGAGTAGAAATCGATCAGGAACCAACTATGAAGTTGGATGGACGAACTGGGACGCTCTGAACGGTTAGGGTATGCTAATATTTGAAGTGTTCTGTTTTTTCACGAACTACGTGCTATTTATAGGTTTCAGTGTATAGTCGTACGATTGAGCCAATAGCATGGTTCGGTCGTGTGACTGAGTCATGCGATTGATTCATACGCACGACTGAACTCTACTCTTTGCACGCTTGACGCTCCATTGTACCTTCTAAATATTAACATTACGCGTTGAACACATTCTTCTTCTTTAAATGTATCCGATCAAAGTCTTTTCTAGTGTATTATCCATGTATATAAACAACTTTTGTGTTGCATTGACTTTATTGTAAGTTTCTAAAAGTCCTCATGTATACATGCATGTTGTCTATGTCTTTAATTGACTTTATAATAGATATAAAGTTACACCATTTATCACAAATTCTACCCAAGGTTAATTACTAACCTTATATAATTTTATATTCTCATGTTACCTAAACCATATATAGCTGTATAGTACGTCCTATACCAAATATAATAATGCAGATGGTTTACAACAACTTTTTAAACCATTTTACTCATAACAATAAAATAATTCATTTTATCTAACAATCTTCTAAAACTCGGCTTAGGCGGCCTAGTATTCGGCGAGTACTCGGTACTGGAAAGTGTACCTATGCATTCTTTTTCAACTCGGTCAATTTTACTGGAATCTGTCAAACTCGGATCAACTCGGCCCAACTTGGCCTAACTAGGTCCAATCGGGTCAACTTGGTTAAGTCGGATTTTTGCTGTTTTTTCACCGATTTCCCCTATTTTTCATCGATTCTTTTTATATTTTCATTGTTTTTCATTACTATACTTTGAAAGATGAGTATTAAACGATTACTATACGTATACATGTTAAAAATGATAGCCATATTTTAAGTTACCATAGTATTTGAACATATTCTTTTGATATATATTGATTTTCACGTATTTTGTTATAAACATTAGTAAACTTATGATATTTGACGTATATAATTTCTTAAAAATTAATTTCTTTATAATTCATCAGGTCCGAGTACTCCTCGATTACTCCCACCTAGTCTGAGTACTTGTAACTCCCCAGTCGATCGACCTTTGCGGTTATAAATGGTTGCTATATCAAAATATGATAAACTTGACACGTATCACATCTCTAAATGACTAAATGTATCAAACTTAAGATATTTAGTGTTATCCTGTAATGATAGGTCTAACACGAGAAGATTGTTTTATGTGTTGAACCAAAATTTATTAAACTTGTCAATCATGATAACTGTGTGAATTCATACATAATAATTTAAAAGCAAAAGAACTACAAAAGAAAAGAAAATAAATAACAATAGTAATAGTAATAATAACAATTATTTCTCTAATAATAAGTCAAAAACAAACAAATTATGAAAAAAAAATAATTGCTTATTATTTATTCAAGTTACCTAGTAAACAATATTACGAAGCAAAGCAGTTTAGATAGCTCGAGTGGTAGTGCTTATGCCCCCATAATCTATAGGTCATAGGTTCGGTTCTTAGCATGCTCCCCCAAAAGGCTACTTACCTTGCCTCGGCTCAAGGGTCTCTCTAGAGAGGGAGTAAGGGGATCAGCCGGCACCCATGAAATTTTTTCTTGTATGATCAAAACTTGAGTAACTCTCAAGATATTTGAACACCGATATTCATGAGGATCTTAGATCATTACAAGGAAGAAAAAAACACCATGATTTATAAAAGATGAGGATTTTAGAACCTTACAAGAAAGAAAAGAGACACCCAAGATTTAAAAAAAAGAGTTTTACATGTTACAAATGAAAATAAAAGAAGATGGTGTGTGAAATGAATGTTAAAAAAATATATAATCGAATTAGCATATGTCTTTTTAGTAGTTTAAGTTACCCGTGTATTACACGAGAGATGAAGAGTTAATTACTCAAAAAACACAAAAACATAAATAAAATAAAATGTATTACATGGGTTGAAAAAATAAAATTGATTAGTTATTGATTGTTATTTATATAATACTAACTTTAGTAAACCCGAGTATTACACGAGTTAAAAATAAAATATTAATTATGATGAAAGTTTATGAAGTATAAAATGATATTTTAAAACAAGATATGATTAAAATTACATATGAGTAATAATTATAATTAATAATTTTAATTTTTATTTTCAAAAAAATTAACCATTTTTTCCAAACAAATCGTATTAAAAATATCATTTTTAAAAGTTTCTTATTATAACTCCTAATTTTAATCATTTTTAGTTTATAAAGAACTTTACTTTTTAAAAACATCAATTTTAAGATATTTCATACTTTTACAAATCTTGATGTTTTAGAAAAACTCTTATATTATAAAAAATTGTTTTCTAGAAATAACATTAATAAAAAAACATCTTTCTTAATTTATTAAAAAATATTTTTAATCTTAAAAAGAAATTAAAATTATTTAATCTTTATTTAGGTAACTATTTAAGAGGAGAGAGACGAGAAAAATAAACTTAGAGAGGTTAAAAATGTGACAAGTATCCTCCAAGTTAGTCTTTTAAACTAGTTCAGTCGTGCGACTGAGTCATACGATTGATTTATACGCACGACTGAACCCTACTCTTTGCACGCTTGACGCTCCATTGTACCTTCTAAATATTAACATTACGCGTTGAACACATTCTTCTTTCTTTAAATGTATCCGATCAAAGTCTTTTCTAGTGTATTATCCATGTATATAAACAAATTTTGTGTTGCATTGACTTTATTGTAAGTTTCTAAAAGTCCTCACGTATACATGCATGTTGTCTATGTCTTTAATTGACTTTATAATAGATATAAAGTTACACCATTTATCACAAATTCTACCCGAGGTTAATTACTAACCTTATATAATCTTATCTTCTCATGTTACCTAAACCATATATAGCTGTATAGTACGTCCTATACCAAATATAATAATGCAGATGGTTTACAACAACTTTTTAAACTCTTTTACTCATAACAATAAAATAATTCATTTTATTTAACAATCTTCTAAAACTCGGCTTAGCCGGCCTAGTATTCGGCGAGTACTCGGTACTGGAAAGTGTATCGATGCATTCTTTTTCAACTGGGTCAATTTTACTGGAATCTGTCAAACTCGGATCAACTCGGCCCAACTTGGCCTAACTAGGTCCAATCGGGTCAACTTGGTTAAGTCGGATTTTTGCTGTTTTTTCACCGATTTCCCCTATTTTTCATCGATTCTTTTTATATTTTCATTGTTTTCATTACTATACTTTGAAATATGAGTATTAAACGATTACTATACGTATACATATTAAAAAATGATAGCCATATTTTAAATTACCATAGTATTTGAACATATTCTTTTGATATATATTGATTTTCCCGTATTTTGTTATAAACATTAGTAAACTTATGATATTTGACGTATATAATTTCTCAAAAATTAATTTCTTTATAATTCATCAGGTCCGAGTACTCCTCGAATACTCCCACCTAGACTGAGTACATGTAACTCCCCAGTCGACCGAACTTTACGGTTGTTGCTATATCAAAATATGATAAACTTGACACGTATCACATCTCTAAATGACTAAATGTATCAAACTTAAGATATTTAGTGTTATCCTGTAATGATAGGTCTAACACGAGAAGATTGTTTTATGTGTTGAACCAAAATTTATTAAACTTGTCAATCATGATAACTGTGTGAATTCATACATAATAATTTAAAAGCAAAAGAACTACAAAAGAAAAGAAAATAAATAACAATAGTAATAGTAATAATAACAATTATTTCTCTAATAATAAGTCAAAAACAAACAAATTATGAAAAAAAAAATAATTGCTTATTATTTATTCAAGTTACCTAGTAAACAATATTACGAAGCAAAGCAGTTTAGATAGCTCGAGTGGTAGTGCTTATGCCCCCATAATCTATAGGTCATAGGTTCGGTTCTTAGCATGCTCCCCCAAAAGGCTACTTACCTTGCCTCGGCTCAAGGGTCTCTCTAGAGAGGGAGTAAGGGGATCAGCCGGCACCCATGAAATTTTTTCTTGTATGATCAAAACTTGAGTAACTCTCAAGATATTTGAACACCGATATTCATGAGGATCTTAGATCATTACAAGGAAGAAAAAAACACCATGATTTATAAAAGATGAGGATTTTAGAACCTTACAAGAAAGAAAAGAGACACCCAAGATTTAAAAAAAAAGAGTTTTACATGTTACAAATGAAAATAAAAGAAGATGGTGTGTGAAATGAATGTTAAAAAAATATATAATCGAATTAGCATATGTCTTTTTAGTAGTTTAAGTTACCCGTGTATTACACGAGAGATGAAGAGTTAATTACTCAAAAAACACAAAAACATAAATAAAATAAAATGTATTACATGGGTTGAAAAAATAAAATTGATTAGTTATTGATTGTTATTTATATAATACTAACTTTAGTAAACCCGAGTATTACACGAGTTAAAAATAAAATATTAATTATGATGAAAGTTTATGAAGTATAAAATGATATTTTAAAACAAGATATGATTAAAATTACATATGAGTAATAATTATAATTAATAATTTTAATTTTTATTTTCAAAAAAATTAACCATTTTTTCCAAATAAATCGTATTAAAAATATCATTTTTAAAAGTTTCTTATTATAACTCCTAATTTTAATCATTTTTAGTTTATAAAGAACTTTACTTTTTAAAAACATCAATTTTAAGATATTTCATACTTTTACAAATCTTGATGTTTTAGAAAAACTCTTATATTATAAAAAATTGTTTTCTAGAAATAACATTAATAAAAAAACATCTTTCTTAATTTATTAAGAAATATTTTTAATCTTAAAGAAAAATTAAAATTATTTAATTTTTATTTAGGTAACTATTTAAGAGGAGAGAGACGAGAAAAATAAACTTAGAGAGGTTAGAAATGTGACAAGTATCCCCCAAGTTAGTCTTTTAAACTAGTTCAGTCGTGCGACTGAGTCATACGATTGATTTATACGCACGACTGAACCCTACTCTTTGCACGCTTGACGCTCCATTGTACCTTCTAAATATTAACATTACGCGTTGAACACATTCTTCTTTCTTTAAATGTATCCGATCAAAGTCTTTTCTAGTGTATTATCCATGTATATAAACAAATTTTGTGTTGCATTGACTTTATTGTAAGTTTCTAAAAGTCCTCACGGATACATGCATGTTGTCTATGTCTTTAATTGACTTTATAATAGATAGAGTTAATTACACAAATAGTCCCTGTGGTTTACCTAAAGTAATAAGTTTGGGTACTAACTTTTTTTAGTAACAACTTTGAGTATCGTGGTTACTATTTTATAACACATGTGGGTACTAAGCGCAACGTCCGTTTGTTTTTAACGGATTACCCCATCACGTGTGAAAAACGTGAGGGTAATTTAGTCAAACCAAATAGAAAGGTATAGAGTTAATTACACAAATAGTCCCTGTGGTTTACCTAAAGTAACAAGTTTGGGTACTAACTTTTTTGAGTAACAACTTTGAGTATTGTGGTTACTATTTTGTAACACCTGTGGGTACTAAGCGTAACGGTCGTGTGTTTTTAACGGATTACACCATCACGTGCCAAAAACATGAGGGTAATTTAGTCAAATCAAATAGTAACGTATACTTTACCAATTTAAACCCTTGCTTCATCATCGTCTTCATTTCTTCTTCATCATCTTCATCATCTTCATTTCTTCTTCAACGACTTTAAAAATTGAAACCCTAATTGTTTCAAGTAACCATGGTTATGTGCAAATGTGATAGAGCAGCCATAATAAAAAACTCTTGGACTAACAACAACCCTGGACGACGCTTCTACTCTTGCCCACAATTGGTAATTTCTTCTAAACCATCTGCAACTTCTGAATCCGTCATTACATCTTTTACATCGCTGCAAATAAACACGAAGCAGATGAAGATGTAATGACGGATTCAGAAGTTGCAGATGGTTTAGAAGAAATTACCAGTTGTGGGCAAGTGTAGAAGCGTCGTCCAGGGTTGTTGTTAGTCCAAGAGTTTTTTATTATGGCTGCTCTATCATATTTGCACATAACCATGGTTAATTGAAACAATTAGGGCTTCAATTTTTGAAGTCGTTGAAGAAGAAATGAAGATGATGAAGATGATGAAGAAGAAATGAAGACGATGATGAAGCAAGGGTTTAAATTGGTAAAGTATACGTTACTATTTGATTTGACTAAATTACCCTCACGTTTTTGGCACGTGATGGGGTAATCTGTTAAAAACACACGACCGTTACGCTTAGTACCCACAGGTGTTACAAAATAGTAACCACAATACTCAAAGTTGTTACTCAAAAAAGTTAGTACCCAAACTTGTTACTTTAGGTAAACCACAGGGACTATTTGTTTAATTAACTCTATACATTTCTAATTGGTTTGACTAAATTACCCTCACGTTTTTCACACGTGATGGGGTAATCCGTTAAAAACAAACGGACGTTGCGCTTAGTACCCACATGTGTTACAAAATAGTAACCACGATACTCAAAGTTGTTACTCAAAAAAGTTAGTACCTAAACTTGTTACTTTAGGTAAACCACAGGGACTATTTGTGTAATTAACTCTAATAGATATAAAGTTACACCATTTATCACAAATTCTACCCGAGGTTAATTACTAACCTTATATAATCTTATCTTCTCATGTTACCTAAACCATATATAGCTGTATAGTACGTCCTATACCAAATATAATAATGTAGATGGTTTACAACAACTTTTTAAACTCTTTTACTCATAACAATAAAATAATTCATTTTATTTAACAATCTTCTAAAACTCGGCTTAGCCGGCCTAGTATTCGGCGAGTACTCGGTACTGGAAAGTGTATCGATGCATTCTTTTTCAACTGGGTCAATTTTACCGGAATCTGTCAAACTCGGATCAACTCGGCCCAACTTGGCCTAACTAGGTCCAATCGAGTCAACTTGGTTAAGTCGAATTTTTGCTGTTTTTTCACCGATTTCCCCTATTTTTCATCGATTCTTTTTATATTTTCATTGTTTTCATTACTATACTTTGAAATATGAGTATTAAACGATTACTATACGTATACATATTAAAAAATGATAGCCATATTTTAAATCACCATAGTATTTGAACATATTCTTTTGATATATATTGATTTTCACGTATTTTGTTATAAACATTAGTAAACTTATGATATTTGACGTATATAATTTCTCAAAAATTAATTTCTTTATAATTCATCAGGTCCGAGTACTCCTCGAATACTCCCACCTAGACTGAGTACATGTAACTCCCCAGTCGACCGAACTTTGCGGTGGTTGCTATATGATCAAAATATGATAAACTTGACACGTATCACATCTCTAAATGACTAAATGTATCAAACTTAAGATATTTAGTGTTATCCTGTAATGATAGGTCTAACACGAGAAGATTGTTTTATGTGTTGAACCAAAATAACAATTATTTCTCTCATAATAAGTCAAAACAAACAAATTATGAAAAAAAAATTGCTTATTATTTATTCAATTTACCTAGTAAACAATATTACGAAACAAAGCTGTTTAGATAGCTCGAGTGGTAGTGCTTATGCCCCCATAATCTATAGGCCATAGGTTCGATTCATAGCATTCTCCCCCAAAAGGCTACTTACCCTGCCTCGGCTCAAGTGTCTCTCTAGAGAGGAAGTAAGCGGATCAGCCGGCACCCATGAATTGTTTTCTTGTATGATCAAAACTCGAGTAACTCTCAAGATATTTGAACATCTGAACATTGATATTCATAAGGATCTTAGATCATTACAAGGAAGAAAAAAACACCATGATTTATAAAAGATGAGGATTTTAGAACCTTACAAGAAAGAAAAGAGACACCCAAGATTTATAAAAAAAGACTTTTACATGTTGCAAATGAAAATAAAAGAAGATGGTGTGTGAAGTGAATGTTAAAAAAATATATAATCGAATTAGTATATGTATTTACTAGTTTTAGTTAACCGTGTATTACACGGGAGATGAAGAGTTAATTACTCAAATAACACAAAAACATAAATAAAACTAAATGTATTACATGGGTTGAAAAAATAAAATTGATTAGTTGTTGATTGTTATTTATATAATACCAACCTTAGTAAACCCGGGTATTATACGAGTTAAAAATAAAATATTAATTATGATGAAAGTTTATGAAGTATAAAATGATATTTTAAAACAAGATATAATTAAAATTACATACGAGTAATAACTATAAGTAATAATTTTAATTTTTTTTCCAAAAAATTAACCATTTTTTCCGAACAAATCGTATTAAAAATATCATTTTTAAAAGTTTCTTATTATAACTCCTAATTTTAATCATTTTTAGTTTATAAAGAAGTTTACTTTTTTAAAAACATCAATTTTAAGATATTTCATATTTTTAAAAATCTTGATGTTTTAGAAAAACTCTTATTTTGTAAAAAATGTTTTCTAGAAATAACATTAATAAAAAAACATCTTTCTTAATTTATTAAGAAATATTTTTAATCTTAATTAAAATTATTTAATCTTTAATTTAGGTAACTATTTAAAAGAAGAGACAGACATGAAAAATAAACTTAGGAGGACTAGAAATTTAACAAGTGTCTGCACAAGTTACTCTTTTGGTATTATATATAAATGTTGTGTGCATTGGAAGTAGTAATGTAGTAGTGCATAGGAAATTATCAAAATTAAGGGGGTGTTTGATTGGTCTTACCCAAGTTCTGACCACTGACTGGCTGACCCGGTCAGCCAGTCAGTGTGTTTGATGCGTCTGACTGGGTGGTCTGACCCGGTAAGTAAGGCTGACCGAGTCCTTGATTTGTTCATGTCTGACCCAAAAATCTTCTCCCCCAAAATTGTTGTCTGACCCAAAAACCCCTAAAAACTCCTCCCCTTTCTCCTCCTTTGGTCGACCTCCACCTTCCTCCCCCCCCCCCCCGGCCGCCCGCCGCCCTCCGCCTATGAGCTAGCTTCCGCTGCAACCCACGCCGTCGACCGCCTCCATCGTACCCCCCCCCCCCGCTCGCCCGCTGCAACCCACGCCGCCTTCCCCCCTTCGCCTCCATCGTACCCCCCCCCCCCCCCCCGCTCGCCCGCTGCTTCCGCTGCAACCCACGCCCGCTGCCGCTGCAACCCATGCCCGCTGCCGCTGCAACCCACGCCCGCTGCCGCCTTCGCCTCTTGCCAGCCTTCGCGACCCCCCTGCCGGATTCGCCCGCTATTTCATCTTTGTTGATCTTATTATTAGTTGGTAATTTGATATATGGGTTTTTGATCTTATGATTAGTTGGTAAATTGATAATGTTTAGATGAGCATAATTTCATTGTTGAACATAAACAAATGAAGAATCAGTCAGATACATAATCAAACACCCAAGTTTCAGTCAGCAGAGTCAGTCAGATACATAATCAAACACTCAAGTTTCTGACTCAGTCAGATCTTCTGACTGGGTCAGCTTCTGACTCAGTCAGCTCATACTGGGTCAGCACAATCAAACAGACCCTAACTCAATTTTATCTACCTCCTGCTTTAGTTATTATGTTTAATTTGTTGTATTTAAATTTATTATTTTATTTATTTGTCATATGTTACCTTTGTGATAAAACCGATAATTTGATGTAGTTTTTATGTTCTCTCTTATTCCTTATTTATAATTTAATAATATAAATTTTAAACCGGTCATATGTTTTTAATCTTTTGTATGAAAGTATAGAATTAATGATTTGTTCTTATATATATAATAGATGGAGAGTTTTACATAACTGATACTCTAAGAATCATATATTATAGTTTGTTTTTGATGTAGAGAGAGGGTGTGTGTGATGGATAAAACGTACTTAACAAAACTGCTACATGAGAATTTGGTATATATAGACCCGATCCGAAAGGTATATAAGTGAGTGATGAAGGCGGAGACATCAAAACTTAGAGACAACACCTATGAAATAATTTTTTTAGTCCACCACTGCCTCAGTTGCATTCTAGTTGACCTTGTTGATTAGTAGAATATTGACGTGATATAAGGGTTTACCGTGTACGTGGTTGCGCTGTTTACTTTAAAAAAATAATAAATTGGCAGAAACATATTTTTATAGTATAATAAATACTAAATTCAATACTTCATATAATGGAAGTAACCTTATTATAAAATTATGTATAACTAATGTCCAAAAATCAACATTTCACATGATTTTAAATGATCATGACTTTTAAAAACATATTAATTTATACGAATGGTTAACGACATTAATTTAATAGGTTGCTCAGTAAAAAGATGAACAAAACACGCGTAATATTGTAGTTAGACTATATATCTACGTCATCTTTTTTATTAGAAAAATAAAAGATAAAGTTGATTGGGTTAATGGAAAAAGAATAATGGTAATAGTTTGACGTTTTGTACGCGGAAAAGTGGTGCACTTTTAGAGTATTAGTTAATAGTTGTCTTTCATCTTTTTACCACCTAAAAACTATTTTTTTTAATAAAGACTTTGTCAACATTCTTTATATTTATATTGTGCATCTTTTAGCTCGAGGAAAAAAAAAATACTTGCATTACTTGTTTTGTGTTAAAGATGAAATAAAATGTAAAAAGATGAACACACGTCGGATTAGAAGATTATTGGATTAGAAAATCTTCCTACGTGTTTTGGACAAAAGTCTTCTATTTTTCTATGAAGATTACAAAAAAAAAAAAAAATGTGTATATCTTTTAGCTTTATCTAAATACATGCTTTTACTCTCTCTTTGTGTATGTAGGGACATTATCATTACTGAACATAATTTTTTTTTTCAAAACCATGAGAACTAATATAATTTAAATAAATTTCATATTGATTTAATTTCAATAGAGAGAAACATTGTAGTTACAATATTAATAATGGGTTGTAACAGCCTATTTTGCTCTCTTTTATTTTTGCAGTTTTGATTTTTTTCAGTTTTTAATAAATGAATAATCATATCAGTCGTTATGTAGATCACGAATTCTCAGGGGATGATTTTTTTTTAATTTTTTAATTTTATATCAGATTACCATATTCACATTTGTTTTGCAGAAGTAGATTTTCACAATGCTGTTTTCCACCATAAGGTAATTAATTAAGGCCATTGATAATCAGACACCCTGTCAGGTGATAAATAAACGCCCTTTGACTTTCTTCACGGCCCGTGAAGGGCCTTACGGGCCGTGAGGGCTTCGAAATTTAATTCTCACAACTGCATTTAATCACGGCCCGTGAAGGAACAAACGGCCCGTAAACGCCCGCACACACGGCCCGTTAACTACCTAAATAACGGCCCGTGAGATCCTTCACGGGCCGTAGTTGTCCTTCTGAGAATTTACTTTCCTCGTTTTGCGTGCACTTTTAAATTTTATAATTATGTGACGCGACGTATTATTCCTTGATTCTATTTAAGATTTTATATAAACCGTTATATATATGACTTGTTATATGGTTAGTGAGAAACGAAACAGTTAAAATGTCTTCTCGTGGAGGTAGGAGAAGACGTCAAAATGAGTCATCTTCAAACTCACGAGATATTGTGGAAAGTATTCCCGATCCAATAGATAACCATAATTGGAAGAACGGGAGGAACTGGTCTCAGAATATTATTCACTTTATACGTAACGGTGACTCCCAAACATGTAGAGTGTATTACATGGGTCATTCCGATATTCCGTTACAATTTTGGTGTGAATTACTCGGAAACGTGTCTTTAGGTACAGAGGTATGATTTAAAGTTTTTTTATATATTTTATTTTATTTTAAAATTCTAACAATTAAAAAGTTGTTGTTTTATAGCATGTTCGGGCGTGGACAAATAGACTCACAATATGGAGATACGAAGAAATACGTAGAACCGAAGAGTTGCCGGGTAGTGATCGTTGGACGATTCTCACATTTGAGTGGTTTAACTTAATATACTCGGGGTCCGTTAATGGTAACGAATTTGGAGACGGGAGTGACTGTCTATATCCCGCGTTATGGGAAGTTGATACGGTAATACTGTTTTCATGTTTTACAATAAAAATCATAAATTTATAACCGTGAATTAAATTGTTTTGTAGGTTTACGTACCAATGACTGATGACGAAGAAAATTGGTATCTTTTTAAGATTTCTATGGACTCACTACAAGTTCGTATATATTCTCCATACGAATGCCGACCAAATACGTGTGATGATTCATGGTGCATTCATCGTAATGCGCGAACGATTTTCGTACAATTCGAATCGTACTTTTTACATTTTCTGTCACGTATACAATATTGGCAGCACTCCGGACAAGAAGAAATCGAAGAACTGGTGGTATCGGGTGAAACCGTTTGGCCCCCTAACGCCGGTCATATTGGTCGAGATTCGGGAGTTGTAATTTGTATGTTATTGCGTAGGTTGGTTCAAAATAGATCTTTAGAGTGGCAAGAGGTTAGCTTACAGGATGCTTGCTTTAGATTCCGAAGATTTATGGCAGACGAACTGTATTCTAGACGTGTAATGTAGAACAGTAATGAAATATTTTATTAAAACATAAACGTTTATTAGTACACTTTTTCAAAAACGATAAACCGTTATTATCACACAAAAATAAAACACATAATTTTTAATCTTCTTGATCTTTATAAAAGATCCAAGCCGCAAAATGGTTGAAGGAAATTCCAAATTTCTCCCGATATCTTTCTTGAGTTCTTGTCATAATATCCGTATCATTCCATAACATATTTCGATTGTTGTAAACGTCTTTGTAGAGCTGGTGAAATGTCGTGACCTTCCTTCTCAAGTCAGACCACTTGTTGCTAAGTTCACGAGTGGTGCGATATTCTTCACGTTCGAGAATTTGATGAAAACGAGTTGAAACCCGGTTCCAAAATATTGAATTTGGCGGGATAGTACCTGAATTTTCGATACAAGATCTTACTAAAGTCACCTCCTCTTCATCCGTCCACGGATTTTGATCACTTGTAGCACTCATGTTTTGGGTATTGAGTAAATTTGTGTGAATTGTTTGTGTCAAGCGGCTGAATTTATAGACTTGAAAAAGTTTTGTACGGCCCGTGAGAGGCTTTACGGGCCGTGAGGGTGTCACCATACGGCCGTGTAGTGTCAACGGCCGGGTTTTAAAAAGTACAAAGCACCACGGCCCGTGAAAGAGGTAACGGGCCGTGTGGAACATATGTAACGGGCCGTGAGGTCCGTCACGACCGTGAGGCCCGATAATATATAGGACCTCACGGCCCATTTGTACATTTACGCCCCCAAAACACACATACGATTTACTCCCGTCACGACCTCCGTATTTTCATCATTTTCATACCGCGACTCCATACTACGGTACGTATTCAAATTCGTATTTTATTTTTGTGTATTTTTCGTTTAAATATATTAAAATTGTATTTTAAAAAATCTGAAAACTGAAATTTTTGGGGGTTACGGGCCGTGAAGTGGCGTCACGGGCCGTAACCTTTTGAATTTTCAAAGGGTTACGGGCCGTGACCTTCCTTTACGGGCCGTAACCCTTTGAAACTTCAGTGGGTTACGGGCCGTGAGTGCGCTTCACGGGCCGTAACCCTTTTTTTTTTCTGGTGAATTTATTATTTTTTTTTTTCAGATCATGCCGCCCCGCAAACGTACACGTCCGGAGACTGAGCCCGAGGGTCAGGGTGACTTTCTGGACCCACACTCTGATCTTCGTTTTCCGAGGGAGACCCAGCCACGGCAAAAGCTGTGGAAGCTGATTGGACGTCCCCTGAAGGGGACACGCACCATCGACTGGGACGTGCTGGAGGAGGTCGGAGACATAGCACGTGCCCAGGATATCATCGGGCTGGACGGAGAGACGCCGTGGAGGCGGATGTTTGATTTGGGATCGAGGAGGGGCTACCGGGAGCTGACGCAGTTCACTCCCGCCTTTGAGGATCAGGACCCCCGCCAGCACATAGCGGTTCGATTTATGCTGGGGACCGCTAGGTACGAGTTCACCCTCGCCTAGTGGGCGGTGACTCTTGGGTTTTACACCCACGAGGAGACGGAGGATCCTCGTTTTTATTCTGACGAGGTCCAGTCGGAGCCGGCTCCTTTGGTCGGATGGTGGCCGACCATTTCCGACCAGCCGTGGGAGGGCGCCATTAGGGCGACCTCTATTAGGGATCCTTTGCACCGGTATCTACACCGGTGCATTGCCGGCACCATTGCCGGCAGAGACCAGAGCATGGAGCAGGTGTCGCTCCTTGACTTATTTTTTTTTAGGGCCTTGCTTTCACCCAGACGGGTGAATCTAGCTCACTGCATGGCCGCCTATTTTTTGAGCGTCATTCAGGGCAAGGTAAAAAATATTTCTACTAATTGTTAACAAATAAGTATTATCTATTATGCGATTCATAATTATGTCTATTGTTTGATTGTTTTGCAGATGGATAGCCCGATTGTTTGCGGCTCGTACATCACCGTCATTGCCTCGCGCTTAGGGTTGTTTACAGACGCCCTAATTGCGAGGCAGACTACGGACACGCCGCCTCGGATTTTGGGTCGACAGACCGTCATGGCCATGGGGATTGCCGCCAAATTTGGCGACGACCTCCGATGGTCCACTGATGGTGGTCGGACCGTCTGGCAGCCGGTACCGGACGTTGGTGAGGAGGAGGAGCAGCCGGCGCCGCAGCAGCAGCCGCAGCCCCAGCCACACGCCGGACCACCCGTCCCACCGCCTGTTCCCAGGACCATCATTCGGCAGATTCCGCCGACGGGGGAGTTTATGGCGGAGGCACTACATTTGTTGCGCCAGTCCCAGGCCTTGCTATTATGGACGGCGGATGCGTGCAGCATTTTTGCTGCTAGCCAGGGTATCGACCTCCCCCCTCGGCCGGAGTTGCCTCCGTTTGTCAGACGACCTGCGGGTGATGACGAGGAGGCTGCTGGTGGTGGTGATGCGGAGGATGCTGGTGGTGGTGATGCTGGTGGTGGTCATGACGCATAGATAGTAGGATTTTATTGTTTTATTTACCTTTCATGTAAAAAAATTGAAAAATTATGTTTATATATTATGAGTTATTTTGGATGACGTTTAAATGTTTAATTATATGTTTACAATTGGTTGTGCTTGTGGAGGAAGTGGTTTGTACGAATAATATTAAATCAACCTTTTGGAGAATAAAATCAGTACTTGAACCTACTCGTCCCACATAAAGAAATATATAATCCTTCAGAAAATCCGACGCCAGGCTCTGCAATTATATAAACATACTTGAATCTCAGTCGGAAAAGTTGCACTGAAAAACATACTTGAATCTCAACATATATTATGCATCTCATATCATTAACATTCCTACACACCTTTTATGCTAACCAAATGCCCAGCTCATATAAACAAAATTCAAAGGTTGAAGAAAAATTCGATAATCTTCTTATTGCATTTTTCTTTGGAAAACGAAAGAATTGATTACATGTTTACAATTCAACAACAATAAAGAATTGAATAAATAAAGAATTGAAAGAATTGATAAATGTGTAAAATATACTAAATCTACATGTTCAACCGGGTCTACGGGCCTTAGTTCAAGATATTTTTGAATTCGACTTCCGTATATAGCCTCCCAATCATTGGCGTTTTCTGTTTTGTACAAATGCCAATATTTGCTCGGAACAGGTATTGGATAGTCACCCACTAATCGAATTCTAATGAAATGGCAATCTTGAACATAAGCAATTGAAATTATATGATGTTCACTGATATCACGAGGAGATAACCAGAACGGGAAAAAAGTAGCGGAGTTGCCGATCGATATAAAAATTATAACCACTCGAAACCTGTTAGCAATAAGGATTGTAGCAGGTGGCACTGTCATCCAATTTTTGTGTGGAGCCGCACCTAACCCGTTCCAGTTTAATGATTCCCTTATTTCGTTTATATCAGGAAACATCGCAGCGTACCTATGTCTGTTTTCATCCAACTCAGATATAAGTTCCGTACGTATAAAACGCCAGTGATTTTCACCATATCCCAGTGCGAGTGCTATAGCACGAAAACCACAATTGCCGTCCGCTAAAACATCATCCGTACCTAAAATATACGGGAAAAAGAATGATGGAATCCAACGGTTAAACCGGAAAAAATTGTTTTTATCTTCGTCGCCCGGGATATATGAAAACTTGGAACTCTGTTGAGATAATCCAGCTTTGGCTCTTGATTTTGAAGACATGGATTGACTGCGCTGCAAAGGCCCTTGTTTTGACTTCACCACCGAACTTGAATATGTTGGCGGACCTTCAAAATTTTCTCTCGGTTGAACATATGAACTATGTCTGGGGGCGTCTAATATTGTTTCTTTTTGCTTATCTTTTTTGGATGACCCCGTGTATTTGTTTGGACTTTAGGAGGTTTTTTATCTGTTTTTGAAGGAGTAACGAAAGATTTGAAAATATTAATCAAAGATCTTTTCATATTTTCGGGTTGGACAAGTAAATGTTTTGTCACCATCTCCATCTCTTTATGTACATCTACTTGAACCTCCCGTACAATATACGCGGGTGAAAAAGCTAGCTTCCTCCAAAAAACATCAATGGCATCGAGCGGGATACATTGACCTATAAAATAATATATTAAATAAAATATAATAAAAGTTTTAATGAAAAAATAAAAAACGTAAAAGAACATTCACCTGTTTGAAAGTAATTGTTTAATTTACAAGCACATGGAAGACCAAAGCTGGTAAAAAGATGGCAGCCACATGATTCTTTGGATATAATTAGATGATGTATCCTGTTAATCTCACCGACTAACATATCCAAAGCCGCAATAGAAACGTTACCTCGCAGCAATTTAAGCACTTCATGATTATGCTGCACCATAAGCATGATTTTGCTTTTGGTAAAACTTTCTTTTATAGCAATTTCCTGGGTAGCTAAGATATTATTAATGAAAGGAATAAATCTATCCAGGGTGCTATTGGTTGCTTTCAGGTAACTTTTCAACAACGAATGTTGGCTCTCAACTCGGTTCGTTGTGTGCTGACCGAAGTTATAACTTCTATTTATCCACGCCGACACAAATCTCTCTTTGTAGGGGTCCAACCAGTTATTTTTTAGGTACATCAGCACTCCTATTAAAAAATACACTTATTTTTATATAAATATACATATATTTTTAAGAATAACACTAGAAAACTTACTTGAATGGTTGGACACCAATCTACGATAAAGCCGGTCGTAATTATAAGCGTATATGTCCTCCGTTTCAGAGTTAATAAGTACCGACCACACATGCTGAAAAGCACCCCACTCTTCATTTGAAAAACTCGCCTTACAATGTTTAGCAATATTTTCCGAAATATGTCATCTGCAAAGTAATCGAACAGCACTCGGAAAAACTTCTTCTGATGCATTCATCAGAGCGAGGTCTCGGTCGGTTAGTATAACACGGGGCTCCATACACTTATCTTCCAGCGTTGCTTTTAGTTGCTCTAACACCCATCTGAAGTTGGCTTCACGCTCATAATCAATGAATGCGTGAGCAACAGAAAAAGATTTCAGGGTGGATGTCACACCAACCATTTGAACAAAAGGCATTTTATACAAGTTAGTTTTGTATGTTGTGTCAATCATCAGCACGTGTGGGTAAGCACGCCATAATGTGTGAGATGTGGGATGTATAAAAAAACCCCCGTCGACGGTATTTGTCGGTTCCTCAATGTGAGGGGTGTAAATATATTGATGTTGTTGTAGTATAGAAAAAAAAACCTGCATTGGGGTTTCACCAATTCTGGTGGACTTTTTTATTTTTGCCCGAGCATTATATACGGTTCGTAACCCAGACACGTTATTGGGATTTTGTTCCCTCAACGTGCCTAGAATGTTTCGAGGGTCAATATTTTGCTCGGTCAGATTCCTTACAGTAGAAAGCTCATTTTCGGTGAGCCTCATTGCGTATGCATGTCCTTCCAGGTGTTCAGCAGGTTCATGGTTATGAGTATCATCCACAACAACTATAATCCACCCATCTCTCTGCATCTGGTACTTACCCTGCAATTCAAATTGACAGTTTGTTTTTTTCGTGCCACTTTTTCTTAGAGTGGATGCTCCCTTATATACACCACCCCGATCGCATTTCAACCAAATTTTAACCACCAAACCATTCGAATTTCTTTTTGAACGTTTGGTGACAATAACGAACCCATTATCTCGCCCCACTTTAGTTGCCAAATCAACTAATTCTTCACGAGATGAGAAAACCTAATCAATTTAATATTTTTAGTTAGTTATTACTAAATGATAGTAAAATGAAAGTAAAATTAAATATGATATATCTTATAACCTGATTCGTGTCGTATAAACCCTTTTTACCGGAACCAGAACCGTCATTATCCCCGCTGCTATCGCCACCGTTATCACCCCCGTCATCGCCGCCGTCATTCCCGCCGTAATTGGACGCGAACTGTCCTGGATAGTTTGAAGCAGCCTCTTCGTAATAACCGTAACCCTCCTGAGGGTAATAGTTAGATTCCGAACCGAATAAATAGTTGCTATCCCAGAAAGACATCGTAACGTTAGATATTAACGTTTATATAGTACTTGAAATGGAATATTGCGTTTATGTAGTAGTTGAAATGAAATGAATTTATATCGTTGAATTATGAAATGAATTTATAAACTAACGTTTATATAGTAGTTGAAATGGAATATTGCATCTCTTCACATAATTAACACGAATATCGAGGAATATTACGTCATATCAAATAATGTAATAAATACAAATTTACACGACTATCGAGGAATATTACGTCATATCAAATAACGTAATAAATACAAAATTACACGAAAAACGAGGAATAATATATCTCGTCAAATTATTAAAAGTGAAACTAGGACCCGTAAGTAAGTTCACGGCCCGTAAGACGAATTCCATACGGGCCGTGAAGAAATTCACGGGCCGTAAAGAAATACGACCGTGATCACATTCACGGGCCGTTACGTTTTTGAATTACGTTTCTGAATGACCGATTTGACTTGCGACAGACCATACGGCCCGTGAAGGGCCTTACGGCCCGTAAGGAGGGCGTCCAGATATCCTGGAGGACGTCTCTTTAGTTGGCCGCTTAATTAATCGATATTACCAATCAAAGCTCCTATCACTTCTTTTCACATCCATTTGACCATTTGATTTCATCATCTTAACTACACGTTTTTTTTATGGATAGACGACATATAATTCACGGATCCATTTATTTGATTATGTTGTAGTTAAGTTTTTTTTAATTGTAATGAAGATCGAATTAATGGCATAATGTATATTTCATATATTTGATTTCCAATGTAACCATCTTCAAACTCAACTCGTAGCACCCCGTCATGACTCTTTTTGAGAGGTGTATTTCATATATTTCGTTATGTTGCAGTTAAAAATTTAAATATAAGTCGACATAAAAGAATATTTTTTTTTTATCAATTTCAAAATCTAAGTTTCTCCTTCTTAATCATCACCTGCTAAATATTAATTTCTTAATCAAATCATATGTTTATAATTAGATCATGCATGTATATGATCATAACAAATGTTACCCACACCGTTCCATAAAATTTACAACAATCTTAATTTGAGAAAAATAATAAACATTTTTCATAGAAAACGATGTAAATTTCTTGTAATTTGTATATGGAGTATGATGGGAATTGATGATCAACTTATGTCCGATATAGTCCAAGCTAGAGTTACCATAAGAAAAGGTCAAAGTAAAATAAAGATATTAAATAGATATACAAAAGCAGATTACATTTGGGAGAATTGACTAATAGTGACTAGAATAGTCAATCCTAAACTTGATAAGAGAAAGTCAAATTGTAACAAATAGGTAAATACTTGGACTCGATCAACTTCTCTATGAAAGCAATTAAATAAGTTAAGGCCATTAGATGTTGACATTTTAACTCCCTTTGGGTCTCTAGTTTCTTCTTCTAGATGGTTAGATTGTGTCGCGCCTTGGCTTTGAGATTTGACCCGTTCATAGTCCTTAGCTCTAATGTAATGAAATATATTTTATTGTGTGTATTAGTCAGCATATGCGAATCGTCAAGTCAAACTATAAATGTTTATAAAAAAAATTATAAATCACCTAGAAATCTCTACTATTTATTAAATATTAAAGTTTGTGTTTATTTGTGAAACATAAATTAAATGGTACTAAATATGAGAATACAAAAGAAAGCGATAAAAAAATTCACAATAAAGTAGCAGTTATATATTTGATTATTTGAATATGAAATGAATAGAGAAAAAGATTAGGATTCATGAAGTCAGAGATACATAGAGTAAGATTTCATTCGGTTAATGAAATATGATTAAAGTTAATATATTTTAATACTGCATATAATTTATTTTATTAGTAATTTTATCATCGCTATTTTGTTATAGCTAGGCTTTTATTATTATTAGTATCCTTTTGTTTTGTTTTGTTTCTTATCTACACTTGATATTTTTTTTATACTTAATATTTTTTAAAAAGGTTTTAGGAATAATTTGCCTATCTTAAGTGATAGAGAACTTTTTTTTCTTATTTTACATCTCAGATCGTACCAATAGTTTGTTATAAGTGAGACTTTACTTATTTTGTTTAATTTTTATATTTTATTTAATTTCTAACACGTATTATTTTAGTATCTTTTTAATTATCTTTATAGAACCTCATTTAGGTTGCACACCTCCAAGATCAAACCAATCAAGTTAGTTATATGATTTTAGAACTTTTGACTTTTAAACGTTTTCATATAGCTTTAATCAAACAGAGAGAAAAAAGAAAAGCAAGATTATTAAAAATAAATCATGTGATCTGTTGAAAAGAAAGTAACGACGTTGTTGATTGGCGTATAAATTTCTAGGGTTTGGTAAGCTACGTAGAAATATGTAAAGTTGGATTAGTCCAATCAAAATTAAATAGGCTATCGATGTTATTTACTTAGAACTTTATTTAAATTATTAATTTATAGTTGTCAATAAGTCCTAGATCAACCGATTTAGGAGGAGACATCATATGACTTTTCAAAGTGAAGATTATGGGTTGGAGTCTCACTAGGTGCAATATGCTTCAAGTGGGTCAATGATTTTATCACAGTGGGTCTTGGAGTGGTGGGTTTCCCTTAAAATGGTGGGCGAGCCGGGTCACCAGTGCTGTCTGTGTTCGCGGGCGTGGGTAGCCTTTCGCCAATGGGTTTACCCGGGTGACCGGGCTTAAAAATTATTCGTTGGCCGTTAAAAAAATTTATAGTTAATATTGCAACCTTTTGCCAATAACAAGCATGTAAAACTTTCTATCTAATTGTAAAAACTAAAAAGGAATTGTAGCATATAAAATTATATGAAAATTAGTATGAAAGGTTTAAGCTTCATTTTCATTTCAACAGTATGTTAGTGGTTAAAAGTTAGTAACATCAAGTTGGTAATAATTCGTCAATGTTAAGGTTTAAGCTTCATGATTAACTGTTTTCTGATGAATGCTCATTCCAGCTATTCTTGTTGTCTGATTGAGTTTGACTTTTGAAGGTGAGTTTGAGGCCGCGTTATAAGACTCCTTGATTAGGTTTTAGTTTGAGTTTATCATAAGTTAATCCAGTTTACTTGAACTAGTTGAATTTGCACCTTGAAAACACCCAAGTCAAATGTTTGGTTAGTTCACAACATAAACTTTTAAATTTAAGATATATTTTATTAACTAAAATCAGAAAGCTTATAATTAAACGTTACCCTCACCAATATCTAAATAACGTATTTTGAAGTCTTAAACGAAAGAGATGTTAGCCTTTTTCGTAAAATTTTGTCCCACACTCAAGAAAAATTATTGGTCTATAAGTGGTAAACATCCTTAGTTATTAATTCCATATATAATTGATGGAAACTTTGCTAATTGATGGTAAAAATTATTGGTCTATAAGTGGTAAACGTTACCCAAACATCCTTAGTTTGGGTGTGTCTAACTTTGCTAAGTTGGTTAAAAAGAATGTAAAAAAATACATGTTATTATGTTTGCATTCCCAATCTAGGTCTTTGTTTCTTTTTTATCTGAGTTTTTCTTCATCAGTGAGATGTAGATTTTCCACAACCTGCTCTTATACGTGTTACTTGCCGCCTATTTCTTGTACGCACTTTCTAATTCTTTATGTGATTTATACCTTGGGTGGTATGCCTTATATTTTGATCGATATTGTTATTGCTTTCGTTATCGAGTCGGGGGTCTCTTCGGAAGCGGTCTCTCTATCTCCCAAGATAGAGGAAAGACTCGCCACCACCCACCCCTCCCAGACCCTACTCTAGCGTGGGATTTACTGGGTACGTTTGTTTGTTTGTTTGTTTATAATTGATGGAAACTATGGGCGATGATAGAGTCGTTTGAGAATCATCTTGTTGGTCTAAGAATTTATATGTTTATTGCTTTATAGTTTGTTTATGTGTTGCTTTTTCTAATAATAGAGTGTGATATTAATTTAATTAGAATAGAGTGTGATATTAATTTAATTAGAATAGAGTGTGATATTAATTTAATTAGAAGCTTGTGTATAGCTCAATTGGTTAACGGTAAGATGCTTGACGACGTCAGAAAACAATAGGTTTAGTGTTCGATCCTTTATTCATCATCCCCGATTGCCATGCCACTGAGTCAATCTGATCTACCTTTCACGTAACATGTTGGGTCTAGGGCGGTTTGACATGGATGGTTTGTCTGTCCGTCTATCCGGTAACACACGTTTTGCAACCATAAAAATAAGTTTGATAAAAAAAATGAAAATGTTTTAAAAATAAAGTGTATTATAAGATGTCAATGTTAGCTTGTCAATTTATAGTTAGCTAGTCACATTATAGTTAGCTAATTAGCTTAGCTATTTGGTAAATGCTGACTTTTCTTTAGTGACCCAAAAGTCAAAACCAGCAAAACTTTACACATATTACTCCATATAATATAGAAAAATAAAATGCTAGATTTCTTAGGGACCAAGTTGTGACTCATGAGGGATGACTCTTTTTCAATTTGATAGTTATGTGTACATTTAAAAAAAAGAGAAAAAAAAGTTAATTACACGACGTTAACATAATTAATTGTTTTTGCTTTTTAGCTAATCATAGCTTTCACTTGCATGGTATATAAAAAACGAGCATTTCACCCTGACCATGTGTTACCAAAATTTGAATAGTTTGTACCGATGTAGAATGAAATTGGCTGAACACGTTATATGCTGACTGGTATTATTTATATAACTTTTAAGATTTTCTATTTATGTTTTTCATTTACAAAAACCAACATTTTATGGCTCTTTATTTATATAAAGAGATAACTTAAATAAAAAAGCAAGAAATTTTAGATCTAAAGTTAAAGAGTCCGTGTCAATGACGTGTCATTTAAATCTTAGCAATGGCCCTGTACACGAGACAATCAAAAATTTTACATAAATCTAAAAACCATATCAGATATAGACCTAATATGATCAGTGTATTTATGAGTTGACAAACCATGTTTAATTTAATTCAAAACACAATGTTTATCAACGCTCGCTCTTAAACTACAGTTTAGGCCCATTTCTTTGTCAGCTTTGAAGTTTTGATATCAAATGTAAGTGGTTAACCCATGAACTATTAAGATGAAATGAATAACCTCTTTAGTTAAACAACTTACAAGTTAACTACAACTAGTCTGAATATATTTGGACTGAATCCAAACACATAAATTTAATTTGTATTAGTTTCTTTTTAAAAATTCCCATCAACTGAGGAGCCTACCAATGATCCTTAGCTCAATGGGATAAGGTGAGTCACCAATTATATGTAAATAAAGGGAGGTTATGGGTTCAAGTCTCACTCTAATCAAAATGTCAGAGTTGAACCGGAGGGTTTTCTCTGCAATGGGTTTCCTCCTACGGGGTTGGGGGTGCTGTCCCGGTTTGGAAACATATAGATAAGCCCGATTAAGATAACACTTATTCTTCGAAGCAGGGTCGTACATTTGTCGTTAAAAAAAACTGAGGAGCCTAGATTGGAAAAAGAATTATTTATTATGAAAGCCGGTTGTTGTTTAATACATTTCACTATGTTCAAAAACAAAAAGAAGAGATACTTACGTGAACCTAATTAATGGATTAAATATGTCAAATATCCTGGTTAAGAATTAATAATACACTTCTTTTTCAACATCACAAACCTTTTATTCTGGGTTGTTTTAAATGTACATTACTAAAAATGAAAAACTTTTACTTCCTGTTTAGTGTATTCTAGGTTAGAAACCTTGTCTATTACAAAAGTTGCATAAATAAAATGAGGAATACATATTACATATTTATAACATATTATATCACTCTTAATACAAACTCTAACAAACACTATATAGTTATTTCCTAAAAATGTTTTATAAAAAGAATGACAGAAATGCTCAATTTATAAAAATATGTTATGAACACACCTAACTTTTTAAAAATAAAAATACGTTTTATTAAAAAAGTTAAAGAAATCATGAGACTCTTCAATACCTTCTAAAAATTACAGCAAGTAATCCAGCACAAGTTGAGTTGGGCTAATGCAGTTAAGACAGAAAACTAGTGAAATCACAATTCGAATATGAGAACCAATGCTAGAGGGGATTCAGGTTGCTTTGGTTTGGGACTTTGGGCACAAGTTTTCTTTCATCATTGTTTTATGAAAGAAAGTTAATTACTAACCAATAAATTTCCACCCCTAAATCATCAGATTTACATGTCTAAGAACAGCCTTATTATAAAAGTAATTACACCAGGTAAACATGTCAAATACACAACATCATCTTTTGGTCAAACTACTAGTCAAGTATTTAATATTTTCAAAAGATTTTCATGTATGACTGACTATACAGAAAACTGAAACAGGTTAGGGATATCCTACCTAAGTAATCATGTTTACACTCATACTTCCTCCACTTGTAGTTCAAAGTCATCGATCTCTTTAAAGTAAGCCCTCTGTTGCTCTACAAAGTCCTGTGGTAATGTAAATTCTTCCTTGACTTCCTTAGTGGGGCATCTTTTTTTCTGAAAAACAATCATCATAAATAATCCTTTGTTAGTTAATTTGCTTTGCTAAATACCCGTAAAACGATTGGTTTATTTTCGTTCTCTCTAGTCTTCAAGAATGTCTACTCAAAGACATCAAACACAAGACATTCTTTTACATAAAAAAGTTGTCTGATTGACCAGAAAACCTTTGTCCATACTTTTTAGATTTTTAATAAATAATAAGTGCGTCAAATATAAGCACAAAAACGTATTACTTCAATAATAATCTAGGTTTTTGAATAAATGATTTAGATGGTTTTATGTATTAGAAGTACACTGTGGGCAACTTTCGACCATCACCTTTGAAGCTAATTTTTGTTCAAAACTAGCACCTCTATTTTCATAAAATGCAACTTTATAATAGAAGTTGAATACCAAAAACACTATGTACCCTGTCCCGGTGAAAAAAGGCCAACACTTCTCAGTTCTATGTTATCCTGAAGATCCAGTGTTTTCTTGCCAATAGGATTAAAATCCAAATTTTCATGTCTCCTGTAGCAATTATTCCTAGAGATTGGTAGCATTGAGTTTCATCCGCAAGATTTCTCATATATGTGTTGATAAAAGGCATTTTGGTATTTCATTAACAGTTAAAGTATCTAATTAAACTACATGTTGATGGCAGCAGATGCAATCTCATTGAGATGAAGGTAATATAATTTATAGATAAATGTTAGAGTTGAGCATACCTTTTTATTAAGAGGAGGTTCGGTTTGTAACTTATATTGCAATGCATCTTCTGTTCCATCAGCGTCATTCCTACTCAGCCAAAGAGCATAAGATAGTTTAGTAATTGTAATCGGTGACACACCCACACACAGAAACACACACACCCCAACACACAGTGAAAGTAGAGACCTATTGCTCATGGTCCTTAAAATAGGCGGGCAGCTACTTTGTTGATCCTTCTTCTCCAAAGTTGAAACTCCCTTCCCTTTATCTTTTTGGGCAAGATTAACTCTACTAGAACCCAAAACTTTGCCCTCTCTCTCCTTAATTACCACCCCTTTAAGGGGAACACCAAATTCCATCATGTTATTCTTTAACTTTTTTCTAGAAGAATAATCAGGTGGCTCAGCAATTGCCTTTCCTTTATCCCTTCTCTTAACTAAAGAATCAGGCATTGTAACACCCATGTTACAATTTGCATTCCCAGTGAAAGAACAGCCAGATTGCACAGCATTATCCTTCCCTTTATCTTTAAGTTTCTCAGTAGAATGAGGGATAGGAGTATCCGCGCTATTATTTTCTTTCTTCATATGATGGGCACTTACTGGCACATCACTTGACTTCCTTTTGTCCTTAGTCTTCTCTGTCGAAGAGTGATGAAATGGAAAGAAAGACACAGATCTTTCTTTCACATTGTTCCTTCTTTCTTGGAAAGATGACTGATAAAAGGAGACATCAGCCTTTGATTTGCTCCTAGTATTCTGTGTGCTGCGTCTTTGAGCTTCCCCTGTTTGATTCTCATCTAAGAAACGAAACTCACAAACTTAGTCACCATATTCTTCGAAAACCATAAAAGTTCATAACAATATTAACAATATAGTCTTATTCACAGATCTGTAAACACTGTCTAATCTTTCACTCATTCAAATACTAAATTATCATGAAACAGATTGTCTACTAGGATTAAAAGTAACCAATATAACGCGACTAGTGTGCAGATATATGACATAAGTACTTCAGTAGACACAAAACACATTGCTACATTCAAAATTTTAAGATAGATTAAATCAAAACGAACTAGCAAACGATTGATTAAGGCAAAATGAAACCAAAGAGATGATAAATCCAATTGTAAGAGACGTTTGTGAAGGGGAGAATAATGGTCCAGTGATCCAGTCAATATTACTGAAGTATTATTACAGTTAAACGATTAGAAACAATAACTTAAGAGGTTCAGCTAACAATAAACCCTACACGAACAACTACTTGAAGTAACAACATTTGATTGAACCTGCATCTGCACAAAACTAAGATAATAGAGAGAGTACCTGACTTAAGTATATGATGTTTCGCCGGAGAATGTTCGTCCAACGGAACAACAACTGAGAGACGCAAATTAACAAGGTTCTGAGTGGATCCGATACTTGAATCAGAGGCGTTGGAAGATACAGGTTTCTTCGATTGAACGAATGAAGAAGTGTGATCGGGTTTTCTGACGATGTTAGAGAGATCGGCCAAGGGTTTTCGCTTGATTGATGATTTTGTCAGCATACTTCGTTGTTTCTCTGGTTCAGCTTCATCCATTGCTTTCCATTACAGTACAATTTGATGGTTTCTGTAGTGATGTCCTGTGAAGACGCTAGAACAAAGGAGAGTGTTAGAGAAGCTTCAAGTCGTCTATGGCGGGATTTGGGGGTGGTTTCAAAACCTAGAGTTTCTGGATCAGGCCCATTATTAGTTTTGATGCTTGGGCAGTTGCGCGCACCGACATGTCCCGGTTTTGAAATCTTGTCTCGTATCAAAGCCGTTACCTGTCTGGTATTAGTCAGGTAATTATCGTTGAGTACCGGATATACCTATGGGTATCGCATACACCCGTTTGTATCGGGTTACATGCATGCCCACGCTTATCAACAAGTACCCATTGGATTGTCGGGTAGATTTATACAATTTTATGCTTATATATTTATAGTTCATTTTAAGTATTAAACGTGATCATCTCTATATAAACTTTCTAATAAAAACTACATCTTAATTTGGTAATTTTTACATAAAAGATAGGTACAACAAGTTGTTTTAACTTTCACATCCATTATTTAAAATAGCTATCACATTTAAGTATCTAAAAATTTCACATAAAAAATAGTTACATTTTTTTTTTGCATAGCAAATTACCCATCTAAAAATTTCACATAAAAAATAGTTACATTTTTTTTTGCATAGCAAATTACCCTACTCTTAAATTTCATCAAACTAAACTATATCATGCTTGGGATAGAACCCAAGACATCTTATATAATAAACAAAGTCTCTACCAAGTGAGCTAGCCCCACATTATTACAATAAGTTAGCAAAAAGTATATTCATATGCTTTTAAAAAAAACGTCATAAAGTTTAATATCCGAAGTATATATCTTATAATTCAAAAAGTCTGTTTCTTTTACTTCATATTTTAAAATAAATAATTTTGGATATATGTTCTGGTAAACAGGTATGTAGTTTCTGATAATCAGGTCGGGTATCATCTAATCTCAAACCTGTCTCATATCCTAGACAAAATTTAGGGAAATTATATATCTCTCATTCTAAACTTGTAAAATTATATATTTTCCAAAAATATACTTAAACTACATTTTACGTATGCATTAAAAACTTTTGTTTTAAATAAACATGCAACTTTACAAATAAAGTGGAGATATGAAATTCTCTCAAAAATTTTAAAACTAATCTCATAAACAGATCAAAACCTGTCAAGCTTCGAGTATACCCATCCCATATATTTCAGGCTTCCGGAGTACTCGTCACGCTTGGGTTTTTTAGTCATGATTAGTTTGTGTTGGTTCGGTTATCGGTTATCGGTTATATTTTCATGTTGGTTAGGTTTGTGTTCTATTTTGTCCCAAATTACAAGTTTGTGTCAAAGTTTCAGGTTCACGATCCAACCCATTAAGCACTCTTACAAGTAAGTTCTAGAGGATCCGGACACGGTATTTGGATCCGACAACTTTAACCCGAAACGATGCCCTTCTGCTAAATCATTATTTCGCCCTCTTTTTGCCGTCGGAGACTGTTTTCCGTTTGCAATTCCGATAGTGATGCGTGGGTTAGCTGCTCAATTCAGCTCCGTAAGTCTCTCTATACTCTAATACATTCCAATTGATTTGCACAAATCGTGTTAGAAACTTTGATTTGTATGATTCGAAAGTTACATCAACTGAATCTCCGTTACTGCAATTGATTTGAGTATTGATTACCTGAGTTCGTGACCTTGTTCATCAATCTAAATGCTGATTTGTTGAAATCTGCAGTAGTTTAAATTCATTTATGCTTAATTGCAGTATTTGTGCAGAAGAACATCGCTAAATGTTCGATCGCGCAAGTATTCATCAGCGTCTCACGAACGAGGTCATTCTCTTCTTCACTTTTAACCTGACGATCTATCATCTTATTTTTCAAGAGAATCGATTGTTTGTGAAAATAGATTTTAACCTCTGCTAACAAGTTTTTGATTTACTCTTGTTCTTCAGGGTTTCCAGATGAACGAGCAATGGAGGAGGAGGCTGAAAGAAAAATAGGATGGCTTTTTAAACTTATCTTTGCAGGGACTGCTACAATTGTTGGATACAATATCTTTCCATACTTAGGTATCCACTTTGTAATTTGTATAGTTTACGAATCAACTTTGTTACAAACTAATTAAACATTACCGCGTTTGTGGATTGTCATTGACATGTTTTAATGATGAATTCTTGTAGGTGATAATCTGATTCAGCAGTCTGTGTCACTTCTAGATGTTAAGGACCCTCTGTTTAAAAGGATGGGAGCATCCAGATTAACTCGTTTTGCAGCAGATGGTATGGTTGATTTATGTGTTCTTTATCTCACACACTTGTATGCATCCTTTTTGTCATGACTTGTAGTTGATTTTGTGTTTCTTTACATTGCTAGCAACTTGATTTCTGTACGTAACTGAATGCATTTTAGATGAAAGAAGAATGAAGATTGTGGAGATGGGTGGTGCACAGAAGCTTGTCGATATGTTGGGGGCTGCTAAAGATGATGCCACGCGTAAAGAAGCTTTGAATGCTATTGTCGCCATCGCTCATTCAGGTCAGCATATTTTATCGCTTTTGCTTTATCAGTTTATCTGCAGGACCATAATGATATTATCAAGAGTTTTCTTGTTCTTGATTTACCATATTTATCATCATCACCATCTTAAGTTTTTATGTAAGGGTTTTATGATTTATCTGCATGATAAACAAACAAACACACCCAATAAAATTTCACTCAATAGTACGCTCTGAGGAGGATGAGATGAGAGCAAATCTTACCTCAATCCCATGAGATATAGTCATATAGATAAGATATATAAGTTGCTCCCGAGGAGACCCCCGCAAAAAGCCACTAATCATTTCTTCAGGATAGTAGTGTATGCATAATGAAGACACTAAACATTTTATGACATCCTTTATTCCTGCATTCATTTCTGATGTTTTTTATAACTGGATTTCATTTCTTCCCACGCCATATAATAAACACCTAGAAGATTATAAAAATAATCGTTAAATTTCCAGAACAAGTAGAGTCTACGGTTCATGTAAACTTTTATGAAGGAATTGTAATATATGTTGCATTTGACAGAAGAATCATATATCAATTCTTTTTGTTATATTCCTTCACTACTTGAAAGGAATGTTGAATTCCTTTACTTCAAAGGGTCCAAGGGAACTCATTCGGATTCCAATTCCTTCCATGGTCCAATCGAACATGTTATCCCTTGAATTCCACATTCCATATTCAACGAATTCAATGGCATTAAAGAGTCTTAAAAGATTGTTTGGATTTATAATCTATTATGCTTAATGGTACTCCCCCTTTTTAATTGTTCCTTTGAATTCGTTAGATGAAGCTGCTGGGGCGCTGCATAGTGCTGGAGCCATGTCAGTGATCATAGATACAAAGTTCACCGAGGATGCTGAAATTGAGAAATATAAAGCCAAATTGCTGAAAAGATTTCAAGATTTGAAAGAAGGATGATAAAGAATTCATCTTTAACTTAAACTATTTATTGTTAAATTAGTGCCAGGCTGCTTTTTTAGATTGTAGCTTGTTATATGAGTGTATGACCACAATTTGTATTCTTGGTTAGATTTAGGGACCAAATTTCTTTTAAATTCAACTTGTATGAACGTACTGCCAGAATGAAAGGAAAAAGACATTATCAAACTCCAAGAGAGCAAGAAGTTTTCATTTCCCACTGTAACCATTTTTACATCAGGTCCTATGAAGCTGCCTTTGAGAGAACATAAAAAAAAGACCCCTTTTTTCAAAAGACAGAGAAGATAAGGGGAGTTTTTTTTTTAATGTTCTCTCAAAGGTAACAGATTTCATAGGATCTGATGTAAAATGGTGAGAGTTGCTCCACCTGCCGGAACACTTAACTCAGCGGTTAGAGTATTGTTAAAGTGAGAGCACTCATCTGATAAGTTTTGACGTGACATCATTTTTAGTAATGAGATACCTTAAAACCTGTAAGATCATATATACATAATTATTTTAGTATCCGATAAATATTGTTTAAATTTCTCTAAATAAAAAACAATAGCTAAAATATTCTTTTATGTGGTTGAGTGATTGCTATGGGCATAGTCTAGGGTTCTTGAAGCATGGGAGATCTCATGTAGTACTCAATCTTTCCTTTGACCCAACAACACTCATATCGCATGATTGTATGCATCGCACATGATTTTGAAGGGTAGACTTCGATTCGGCAGTTGGATCAGGGGCAAATATACATTAGTGACTACCCCTCAACTTTTTACGGGTAGTGCAAAAAAAAAAAAGAATTACGTTTTTATGTAAAAAATAAGAAAATTATAGTTCTACATTATCCCTGAAAAAATATTACGTTACCCCTATAAATTTTTAATCTCAACACTTCATACGTATGAAGTTTTACATTTTATAAAAAAACAATCTAAATATATTTTCTAAAAAACATTACATTTTATAAAAACACTAGCTTTAGTAAACCCGTGTATTACACGGGTTGAATAAATAAAAATATTAAAATATAATAAAATTTTACTTAATTATAAAACGATATTTTAAGATAAGATATTAATTAAATTACGTAGTAGTAAAAACTATAATTAATAAAATAAAGATATTAACTTTTAAAAAATTTTTAGAAAATCAAACATTTTGTTTAAAAAATTGACATTTTTATACATATCCTTATTATAACTCTCATATTTATTTATTTTTTATTTATAAAAAACTCACTTTTTAAAAACACTAAATATAAAATATTTTATATTTTCATAAGTTTGATGTTTTAAAAAATTATTTTATAAAAATATTTTTTTATAAACTAACATTAATAAAAAGATATCTTTTTCTTAATTTATTAGAAAATCATTTTAATCTAAAAAAGACTTAAATAATATTTTTTGTACTTAAGATAATTATTTAAAAGGAGAAATAAGCGGGAAATTTTTTGTGAAAATGAATGTGGTGTTACCACATGTCCACTATAATTATCTTTTTATTAGAGTAGAAGAATTAATAACTAATAATGCCAAAATACCCAATAATAAGCCCAAAATTAAGATGAGCTCAAAGATTAAATACCCATAACTCAAACTAAACAAATTAAAAAGATAATCAGCCATACCTAAATACACTCACTGCCTCACCTTGTCTATCACCCAGCAGCCTGTCACCACTCGACTGTGTCTCTATCATCGGCCGACCACCGCCTGACCGGAGTGCCCAGCCGCGATCGTGATGCTGTATCGGCCTTGCCACCAGCCCCCACCGATACTTTCTGCTTTTACCAAATCAAGAGACAATAGTTCAAGGTAAATTTTTAGTTTTTTTCTCTATTACACTTTGAAAGTAGGAATTTAGGGTTTATTTATTTAATTTTAATATTTAAGTGTTATTAATATAAAAATGAGTGATTTGAAATATTTAAGGAGGATGATATTGGTTAATGGTTATTTGGTTCAATTTATAATATTTATTATGCAATTAAGTATATGAAGTAGGGATTTGAAAGATGAATTAGAGATTTGATATTAAAATTAGGAATTTGAATTGTGTTATTTACTAAGTGCAATTTGTAATTTTATTGTGTTATTTGTTATAAAATTAGGGATTTGAAAGATGAATAAACAAGTTCTTATTGGTAATTTTTAAAAGAAAATTTCAAAACAAGAATATTGGTTCTAATAATGATGATTATATTGCGTCAACAGCTTAATTATTCGAGTTTAATTCCTTCGGATTCGGTTCTTTCGATCCCAAATGGATTTGATTTGAATGATCTTCGTTCGGACACATTTTTGTTTTTTATTTTATTAATATAAATATACGGTAAAAAAAATTTTACGATACTTCTGAACTTTTATTCTAGATCCGTCACTGAGTTGGATTATTGGTACAGTAACTAACGAATTTTTGAAGGTAACAAAAGCTTGCTTGAAAACTTCGAAAAAACAAATTCTACATCCTTTGTAGAAACTTGTACATTGGTCTATTTAACTTGAAAAAGTTCTCGATAAATCTTTGGTAAAATCCATCAAAACATACATACTCAAACATCCTTGAGTCGACGCAAATGCATGCTATCAAATGACATATCATAATATTCAACCACCTAAACTCACATCGTCATTGATGGTGTCATGCCACTGTTATCATAATTAGATTGAGTGAATATTGGCCTGGTCATGCTGATATTTGTGATAAACACAGTTGGTTTTTATTTGTAAAAAGTTGTTAAATGGTTTTTCTAAAAAAACAAAAATTAGATTCGTTTTTTATGGTATTAGTCTTTTCAATTACACAAGCTTTTTAATAAATACTTTTTCGAAGATTATTATTTTACATCTTCGATACCTAACATGAGTTTTATAATTACAATTTACCATTTCAAAATATTTAAACTAACTAGAATATCATTAAATACCATCTAACAAATTAATATAATTATATGTTGGTGTTAACAAAATAATTAAATACGAGATGTTTACATATTTCTCCTTCCTAAGAACATAAATTACATATTTTCCCAAGCTAAAAAATTAATTACATATTTTCCCTTCATAAAACATATATATATATATATATATATATATATATATATATATATATATAATGAAAATCAATATTATAATTCATAACTTTTTGTTCTTTTAATTGCTAAAATGTTAATTAAGTGTTTATTACATATATGTTAGCATAAATACGAGAATGAAGAGATTTACGTATACGTAATACTACTTTGAATAAAAAATGGTTACGTATATGTAACCTACATGTGACGTGTATGTCAAACTATGTTACGGTTTTTATTTGACCCATACCCTTATCTATATATAAACACACATACATAGAGTGTAGTGATGAAAAAAATCTATAAACTATGTGTTCGGTTTCATTGGTTTATACTAGTTTTCACATAACAATGTGGTTTTCGTCAAAATTATGCAATTAAAAATGCAATTAATGAGTTTAAAAAAAATATCAATACCCCTAAAACAAATGGATGGGGCCAAAATTACAAGCTATGGGACTCGCCAAACGCATAACGATTTCTGTGGCACATGATGTGGGTCTATGAATCTACGGTCTACCGATGAAAAGTTATACTATAGTCTATAGTATTATACCTTATTCTGACATCAAGACATTATTAAGGTCACATATGTCGTAGTCGTTATATGTTTAACGAGCATAAATAATAACATAAAAAACAACTTTAAATTTACATGCACTTCATCAAATATGTGGTGATGATTCACTCTATGTGTTTGCATGTACTATTGCTTAGATTGCTAATATTTTAACCAAAAAGTTGTAATCTACTCGGTTCAACACTCTTAGGTCTATTTTGTGTTCCTTTAGTTTGAAGGGATATAAAAAAATATAGTTATTTTCGTATTCTTGTTATATTTTAACAACTAAAACCACTTTAGAAATTAATAATGAAAAAGTAGCGTGTAAATGTTTGACAAAATATTTAAAGTTTATACAATCTAGAATTTTACACTTTTTAATCTTCTTTTGTATTTGTCGTCATCTTCCTTTTCTGGGCATCGTTTTGTAATTTATTTATTCTTAGTCATGCTTTTCGTCTCCTTAAAATAATAGAGACAAAAACTTGTTGGGTTAACGTGTAGAAAGGTTTAGAAAAATCTTGCAACTCATATATGACTTATTGACATAACATATCATGTGGTTTCTAAAAAATCATAATATTATATTATAATATAATAATATGACAAAATGAAATTTGTCGTTTGCAATAAACATGTTTTATTAACTTGTTGGATCACCTTATATTTAAGCTTATCAGTAAAAAAAAAAGTTAGTTATTTCGTAATCTAACAGATAAACAAGCTAGACCGACGTTTCCCTGACTACTTGGTGACTCTTGTTTGAACGTTTTGCTCTTTAGATCTTTGATTGCTTAAAAACTTTCCGACTAAATAGACAAAGAAATTAGCCAATTACGCAATTGCTTTCTTTTCTTCGGTTCTTCGCATGTAGTTCGTTGCTGTATTAAGAAGCACGATATGTTGTCTGTATTTTTTATATTTTTACATTATTCTTGGTTGTTCTTGAGTATTTCGTCTTACGCTTAGAGGTAATTAAGTAACTAAGAATCAGTTATCTTGCTTGCATTATTTTCTTTTTTATGTTAAATTGGTTCTGATTTCTTTTTATTTTTCGTTTGTATGATTACTATAGTATCTATACTGAATTGAGCCATTGTTTATGTTGCTTAATTTGTCGATTAGGGTTTTGAATAGCTTTAAACTAAAGTGAGCGTAGACAAGTTGAATTTGCGATTTTTATGTAATAACTTGCATTCCTTAATACTAACATGGGCTCTCGCCGGAAACCAATTCCGGTGGAGATTTTGGCAAGAATCACTAAGTTTTACGTATCCAACCTTCCAGAGAGATGTAGTGGTTCCGATCTAGCAAAAGAAATTCGGAACTTTGGGAATATTTTTGACATTTATGTAGCAAGAAAAAGAGACAAAGTTGGGAGAAGGTTTGCTTTCGTCTCACTGCTGGATGTCAAGGATTGCAAGGAGATGGAAAAGGTCCTGTCGGCTATCCGATTGGGGGATTATAAGCTTAAGGTTAATGTTGCTAGGTTTGTATTGGAAGAAGGAGAAGTCAATGAACGTAGATCCTTCTTCCAAGCAAACAAAGGGGGACCGGTTAAGCATAGTTTGGGAGACGAAGGGAACAAAAGGAATGGTACACAGCATGCTTACAATCAGAGTGGTATGTCCTTCAAGGAAGAGTTCGCTGGGGTTGCACAAGGGAGAACCGTAGAGATTGATGATTCTGTGAATGCGCTTGAGAGTTTGCATGGGAATACGTTAGTGGCCAAAGTTTGTTCCATGGACGTTTTGTTAACATGAAAAGGGTTCTTAAGGAGATGGGGTTGGGAGAAGGAAGCGTTACGTGCATTGGAGGATTGGTATTCCTTGTATCGTTCCGTAGTAGAGAAATAGCAAGAATGGCGATGGACGAGATGGTGGGCAGACCAGAACTGTTCAGTTCGGTGGTGGTATGGGAGGGACAAGAAATTCCGTATGAACGTATAGCGTGGTTGAAGGTAATGGGGACTCCGTTGTGTCTTCTTGATGACAAAGTTATGGATAGTATTGAAAGTTTCTTTGGCATGGTAGTGAAAAAACCAGAGATGGATAAGATGGACTTTGATTCTTCTTTCCAATACATTGGGGTGTTGGTTAATAGCGGAAATCATATCAAGGAAGAGATCTTCCTGAAATGGCGTCGAAAGATGTTTAAAGTATGGATAGAAGAGGATGAAAGAGATTGGATTACTGAATTCGTGGAAGAAGTTGAAGATGATCCGGTTGCTCCGGCACCGGAAACAGCTCCGATGGAAGAACAGGTCGTCGGACAGATTGTTTCTCCGGCGAAGACAGCAGGTATGGAAAGGGAGGTATTTTCGGAAACAGTTAAGGAAAAAGTAAATGATTCTACTAATGAGAAGGCTGATTTCTCAGACATGCCTACGAATGTCATTAATGAGGGGAATTTCCTAAATAAGGCAGGAGATCAAGGGCCCAACTTAAAAGTTTAAAACGAAAAAAGGTTAAGTCCAAGGTGGTGGAAGTGGGCCAATCTGGAAGTGTCTATAACAGTAGCAATAATAGGCCCACCAAGGAGCCCAAGAATGGTGGGCTATCTTCGGATGATCCGTTTAATTTAAACCCGTTCATCTTGGGTTCGGATTGTAATGTTGTAAAAAATAGAGGGACCAATGACGTTGAACTCTCAAACTCCTTCCATGTTTTGATCGAAGACCAGATGCAAGAGAAACTACCTGCTGAACAGGGTGAAAATGCTGATAACGAAGATCTGGACTATGTTACACCGATGGAGGGGTTTTCAAAAGTCAAAGAGAAAGACGCAACGATGGAGTTTGGGAGGCGGTTAGGTGTTAACCTAAATGACTTCGATCAGTTGGTCTCCAAGACCATCGATGGTGAAGGATTTCAATCAGGTAATAGATGAATTTTCTTTCGTCTAATGTCAGAGGGGTCGGGGCGATTGGGAGAGCGCCTCGGATTAAAGGTTTGGTTTCAAAATTTTCTGTTGATTTTTTGGCGGTTCAAGAGTCATTGCTTGTAAGTCCTGAGAACTTTGAGATGTCCAGAATATAGGGCAATAGGGGTTTTGATGTTGATATGGTTGGGGCTAGGGGAAAGTCCGGTGGTTTGATTAGTATTTGGAATACTCGAAAATTTAAAAAGGTCAAGGCGATTCTGGATCAAAATTTTATTCTAACGAAGGGTAATTTGATTGAAGATGGTTCGGTGATTAATGTGGTTAATGTGTATGCGCCTCAGAAGGTGGGGGAAAAAAGAGTCTTGTGGGATCGTTTGAAGGTTTTAATGCAGGGTGAGGAGGGTATGTAGATCTTTCTTAGTGATTTCAATTCGGTTAGATGGGATTGTGAAAGAAGGAATTCGAAGTTCAATAGCAGGGCTGCTCGGGAATTTAACAACTTTATTGATGATGCTTGTTTACAAGAATTTACTATGCAGGGCAGCATATTTACTTTCTTAACAGGTACTGGGAGAACGGTTAAAATGAGCAAGATTGATCGTATGCTAGTGTGTCAGGAGTTTTTTAACAAATGGAATGGTGCCTGTCTTCGTGCTCTTCCTAGAGAATATTCTGATCATAAACCCCTGCTCCTTACAATCAAAGACACTAATTTTGGGGCAAAGCCGTTCAAGTGGTTCAACTCTTGGCTAGATAGGGAAGGGTGTGAAGAAACTGTTTGGGAGGCTTGGAAGTCAGCTGTAGTTGAAGGCCCTGCAGACGTTCAGATTACCAAAAAATTGGCGGCGGTGAAGATGTCTTTAAAGAAGTGGTGGAACTCTGTTTCTCGGAATGAAGGGGTGGAGATGGAAAATCTTCAAAAAGACATTAAAAGATTAGAAGTGATTAGGGAGTCCCGAGATCTTGAAGAGGATGAGATGTGGGTATGGGAGGAAAGTAAAAAAGAAGTTAATAGGATCGACTTTTTAAAAAATAAAGATTTAAAGCAAAAAGCTCGAGCTAATTGGGCGTCCTTGGGTGACGAGAACTCGGCCTTTTTCCATAGATGTATCAATGGTAGGAAGGCCGCAAATGATATTCCGGGGATGATGGTGGATGGGGAGTGGGTCTCTAAACCTTCGTTGGTAAAACGAGAGGTTCTCCGCTTCTATAGGGATCTATTCTGTGAGGATAGTAAAGATAGACCGTCATTCGTATGTGAAGATATGAAGAAGGTGCCTGCTGATAATATAAATGCTTTAATATCGCCTTTTTCCAAAGATGAAATTCGAAAAGCCGTGTTCGATTGCGGTTCTAACAAGGCTCCCGGTCCAGATGGGTATAATTTTCACTTCATTAAGCATTTCTGGTATCTTATGGAGGATGATTTTGGGCGTTTATTTGATGATTTTTACGAGACGGGTAACATTAGTCATCAATGTAGCTTGTCTTATATTACTCTTATTGCTAAATCTAAAACGCCAATGGGTTTAAAAGAATATAGGCCGATTAATCTCGTGGGGGTGATCAATAAGGTCATATCTAAGGTAGTTGCTGAGAGAATCAAAAAGGTGATGGGGGAGGTCATTAACGAGACGCAATCCGCGTTTCTTAAGGACTGGTATATTCTTGACGGGCCGCTTGTTCTAAACGAATTAATTGGGTGGATTAAGAAGAATGATAAAAAAGCTTATCTTCTTAAGCTAGATTTTCAAAAAGCTTACGACAACGTCAATTGGAAGTTTCTTTTATCCATTCTGGATCAAATAGGATTTCCGGGTAAGTGGTGTTCGTGGATCAAAGGCATTGTGTACTCAGCTAGGTCGGTGGTGGAAGTGGGCCAATCTGGAAGTGTCTATAACAGTAGCAATGATAGGCCCACCAAGGAGCCCAAGAATGGTGGGCTATCTTCGGATGATCCGTTTAATTTAAACCCGTTCATCTTGGGTTCGGATTGTAATGTTGTAAAAAATAGAGGGACCAATGACGTTGAACTCTCAAACTCCTTCCATGTTTTGATCGAAGACCAGATGCAAGAGAAACTACCTGCTGAACAGGGTGAAAATGCTGATAACGAAGATCTGGACTATGTTACACCGATGGAGGGGTTTTCAAAAGTCAAAGAGAAAGACGCAACGATGGAGTTTGGGAGGCGGTTAGGTGTTAACCTAAATGACTTCGATCAGTTGGTCTCCAAGACCATCGATGGTGAAGGATTTCAATCAGGTAATAGATGAATTTTCTTTCGTCTAATGTCAGAGGGGTCGGGGCGATTGGGAGAGCGCCTCGGATTAAAGGTTTGGTTTCAAAATTTTCTGTTGATTTTTTGGCGGTTCAAGAGTCATTGCTTGTAAGTCCTGAGAACTTTGAGATGTCCAGAATATAGGGCAATAGGGTTTTGATGTTGATATGGTTGGGGCTAGGGGAAAGTCCGGTGGTTTGATTAGTATTTGGAATACTCGAAAATTTAAAAAGGTCAAGGCGATTCTGGATCAAAATTTTATTCTAACGAAGGGTAATTTGATTGAAGATGGTTCGGCGATTAATGTGGTTAATGTGTATGCGCCTCAGAAGGTGGGGGAAAAAAGAGTCTTGTGGGATCGTTTGAAGGTTTTAATGCAGGGTGAGGAGGGTATGTAGATCTTTCTTGGTGATTTCAATTCGGTTAGATGGGATTGTGAAAGAAGGAATTCGAAGTTCAATAGCAGGGCTGCTCGGGAATTTAACAACTTTATTGATGATGCTTGTTTACAAGAATTTACTATGCAGGGCAGCATATTTACTTTCTTAACAGGTACTGGGAGAACGGTTAAAATGAGCAAGATTGATCGTATGCTAGTGTGTCAGGAGTTTTTTAACAAATGGAATGGTGCCTGTCTTCGTGCTCTTCCTAGAGAATATTCTGATCATAACCCCCTGCTCCTTACAATCAAAGACACTAATTTTGGGGCAAAGCCGTTCAAGTGGTTCAACTCTTGGCTAGATAGGGAAGGGTGTGAAGAAACTGTTTGGGAGGCTTGGAAGTCAGCTGTAGTTGAAGGCCCTGCAGACGTTCAGATTACCAAAAAATTGGCGGCAAGATGTCTTTAAAGAAGTGGTGGAACTCTGTTTCTCGGAATGAAGGGGTGGAGATGGAAAATCTTCAAAAAGACATTAAAAGATTAGAAGTGATTAGGGAGTCCCGAGATCTTGAAGAGGATGAGATGTGGGTATGGGAGGAAAGTAAAAAGAAGTTAATAGGATCGACTTTTTAAAAAATAAAGATTTAAAGCAAAAAGCTCGAGCTAATTGGGCGTCCTTGGGTGACGAGAACTCGGCCTTTTTCCATAGATGTATCAATGGTAGGAAGGCCGCAAATGATATTCCGGGGATGATGGTGGATGGGGAGTGGGTCTCTAAACCTTCATTGGTAAAACGAGAGGTTCTCCGCTTCTATAGGGATCTATTCTGTGAGGATAGTAAAGATAGACCGTCATTCGTATGTGAAGATATGAAGAAGGTGCCTGCTGATAATATAAATGCTTTAATATCGCCTTTTTCCAAAGATGAAATTCGAAAAGTCGTGTTCGATTGCGGTTCTGACAAGGCTCCCGGTCCAGATGGGTATAATTTTCACTTCATTAAGCATTTCTGGTATCTTATGGAGGATGATTTTGGGCGTTTATTTGATGATTTTTACGAGACGGGTAACATTAGTCATCAATGTAGCTTGTCTTATATTACTCTTATTGCTAAATCTAAAACGCCAATGGGTTTAAAAGAATATAGGCCGATTAATCTCGTGGGGGTGATCAATAAGGTCATATCTAAGGTAGTTGCTGAGAGAATCAAAAAGGTGATGGGGGAGGTCATTAACGAGACGCAATCCGCGTTTCTTAAGGACTGGTATATTCTTGACGGGCCGCTTGTTCTAAACGAATTAATTGGGTGGATTAAGAAGAATGATAAAAAAGCTTATCTTCTTAAGCTAGATTTTCAAAAAGCTTACGACAACGTCAATTGGAAGTTTCTTTTATCCATTCTGGATCAAATAGGATTTCCGGGTAAGTGGTGTTCGTGGATCAAAGGCATTGTGTACTCAGCTAGGTCGGTGGTGGAAGTGGGCCAATCTGGAAGTGTCTATAACAGTAGCAATGATAGGCCCACCAAGGAGCCCAAGAATGGTGGGCTATCTTCGGATGATCCGTTTAATTTAAACCCGTTCATCTTGGGTTCGGATTGTAATGTTGTAAAAAATAGAGGGACCAATGACGTTGAACTCTCAAACTCCTTCCATGTTTTGATCGAAGACCAGATGCAAGAGAAACTACCTGCTGAACAGGGTGAAAATGCTGATAACGAAGATCTGGACTATGTTACACCGATGGAGGGGTTTTCAAAAGTCAAAGAGAAAGACGCAACGATGGAGTTTGGGAGGCGGTTAGGTGTTAACCTAAATGACTTCGATCAGTTGGTCTCCAAGACCATCGATGGTGAAGGATTTCAATCAGGTAATAGATGAATTTTCTTTCGTCTAATGTCAGAGGGGTCGGGGCGATTGGGAAAGCGCCTCGGATTAAAGGTTTGGTTTCAAAATTTTCTATTGATTTTTTGGCGGTTCAAGAGTCATTGCTTGTAAGTCCTGAGAACTTTGAGATGTCCAGAATATGGGGCAATAGGGGTTTTGATGTTGATATGGTTGGGGCTAGGGGAAAGTCCGGTGGTTTGATTAGTATTTGGAATACTCGAAAATTTAAAAAGGTCAAGGCGATTCTGGATCAAAATTTTATTCTAACGAAGGGTAATTTGATTGAAGATGGTTCGGCGATTAATGTGGTTAATGTGTATGCGCCTCAGAAGGTGGGGGAAAAAAGAGTCTTGTGGGATCGTTTGAAGGTTTTAATGCAGGGTGAGGAGGGTATGTAGATCTTTCTTGGTGATTTCAATTCGGTTAGATGGGATTGTGAAAGAAGGAATTCGAAGTTCAATAGCAGGGCTGCTCGGGAATTTAACAACTTTATTGATGATGCTTGTTTACAAGAATTTACTATGCAGGGCAGCATATTTACTTTCTTAACAGGTACTGGGAGAACGGTTAAAATGAGCAAGATTGATCGTATGCTAGTGTGTCAGGAGCTTTTTAACAAATAGAATGGTGCCTGTCTTCGTGCTCTTCCGAGAGAATATTCTGATCATAACCCCCTGCTCCTTACAATCAAAGACACTAATTTTGGGGCAAAGCCGTTCAAGTGGTTCAACTCTTGGCTAGATAGGGAAGGGTGTGAAGAAACTGTTTGGGAGGCTTGGAAGTCAGCTGTAGTTGAAGGCCCTGCAGACGTTCAGATTACCAAAAAATTGGCGGCGGTGAAGATGTCTTTAAAGAAGTGGTGGAACTCTGTTTCTCGGAATGAAGGGGTGGAGATGGAAAATCTTCAAAAAGACATTAAAAGATTAGAAGTGATTAGGGAGTCCCGAGATCTTGAAGAGGATGAGATGTGGGTATGGGAGGAAAGTAAAAAAGAAGTTAATAGGATTGACTTTTTAAAAAATAAAGATTTAAAGCAAAAAGCTCGAGCTAATTGGGCGTCCTTGGGTGACGAGAACTCGGCCTTTTTCCATAGATGTATCAATGGTAGGAAGGCCGCAAATGATATTCCGGGGATGATGGTGGATGGGGAGTGGGTCTCTAAACCTTCGTTGGTAAAACGAGAGGTTCTCCGCTTCTATAGGGATCTATTCCGTGAGGATAGTAAAGATAGACCGTCATTCGTATGTGAAGATCTGAAGAAGGTGCCTGCTGATAATATAAATGCTTTAATATCGCCTTTTTCCAAAGATGAAATTCGAAAAGCCGTGTTCGATTGCGGTTCTGACAAGGCTCCCGGTCCAGATGGGTTTAATTTTCACTTCATTAAGCATTTCTGGTATCTTATGGAGGATGATTTTGGGCGTTTATTTGATGATTTTTACGAGACGGGTAACATTAGTCATCAATGTAGCTTGTCTTATATTACTCTTATTGCTAAATATAAAACGCCAATGGGTTTAAAAGAATATAGGCCGATTAATCTCGTGGGGGTGATCAATAAGGTCATATCTAAGGTAGTTGCTGAGAGAATCAAAAAGGTGATGGGGGAGGTCATTAACGAGACGCAATCCGCGTTTCTTAAGCACCGGTATATTCTTGACGGGCCGCTTGTTCTAAACGAATTAATTGGGTGGATTAAGAAGAATGATAAAAAAAGCTTATCTTCTTAAGCTAGATTTTCAAAAAGCTTACGACAACGTCAATTGGAAGTTTCTTTTATCCATTCTGGATCAAATGGGATTTTCGGGTAAGTGGTGTTCGTGGATCAAAGGCATTGTGTACTCAGCTAGGTCGGCGGTTATAGTTAATGGGTCGCCTTCGTTCGAGTTTAATTGTGAAATAGGGCTTAGACAAGGCGATCCGTTGTCCCCATTCTTGTTTTTGATCATTATGGAGGCTTTTTCTAAGCTGATTTCGAGGGCTGTTTCTATGGGGGATATTTAGGGCGTTAAAGTATCAAAGGAAGGGCTGAATATTTCTCATATGTTGTATGCCGACGACGCGCTTTTAATGGGTTCGTGGTCGGAGAATAACGTGTTGATGACTCATCGGTTGTTACGCATTTTTCATATGGTCTCTGGGTTGAATATTAATGCTCACAAGTCTCAAATGTTTGGTCTCGGAGTTTCTACTACGGATGTGAATGGTTTGGCCGAGATTTTAGGATGCAAGGTTGGAGAACTTCCGTTTATTTATCTTGGGGTTAAAATCGGCGCTAACATGAATTGTCCGGCGCATTGGGATGTGGTTATTGAAACGGTGAGGAGTAGATTACTCTCTTGGAAGGCGAAGTTATTATCGATGGGTGGTCGATTAACGTTGATCAAGTCGGTTTTAGCGAGCCTCCCGGTCTACTATTTTTCTTTGTTTAAAGCGCCGAAAGAGGTAATTGAAGATATTGAAAGATTAATGCGAAAGTTTCTTTGGTTCGGTAAAGAAGATGGTAAAGGGATATATTGGGTAGCTTGGGATGTCGTTTCAAAAACGAAGAAACATGGGGGTTTGGGGATAACTAAATTGTCCGAAGTAAATCTGGCTCTTCTTGTAAAATGGGCTTGGAGATTTAAAACTAATCGTGAAGGGTTATGGAGAAGGGTGGTGTGTAGTATTCATGGAGGCCGTGGAAAATGGGCGTTTCTTCCGGTTAAAAAAGCGCTTCCAGGAGTGTGGAAAGCTATAGTATCTATCCTGGACAAGAGTCGATTCAATGGGTCTCATCTTGATAGTATGTTTCTGTGCAAATTGGGGAATGGAGATAATATTAGTTTCTGGAAAGACAACTGGTATGGAGATACTACGTTATGTGTCAGATGGCCCCTTCTATATACAGCGGAGAAAGATAAAGAGTGCGTTGTCAGTAGGCGGGTTGAGTTTGACGGGTATCACAATGTCTTGTCTGCTGATTTCTATGCGGGTTCGAGTACCGTGTGGGTATTTCTGAGATGCAAAACGTGTCGTATATGTTGTCGCAGATCAGACTGACAGAGAACTTTGATCGCTGGTTTTGGGATGCTGATAGTCCGGTTGAGTTCTCAGTTGCTGCTGTGAAAGAAGCTCTGCAGCGGAGCCGGCATAATAGCAATGACAGTAGCTTTGATTGGGTCAAATGGGTTCCGATTAAGGTAAATTTGACGGTATGGAGGATTGTGAAAGGCAGGATTCCCACGCGTGAAGAGCTGCGTAAAAGAAAGATAAGTTTGCCAAGCTATCTATGTCCGATGTGCAATGCGGAAGACGAGACGATTGGTCATATCCTCTTTGACTGCAGGTTTGCGTTTGAGGTTTGGGTCAAAGTGTGGATGTGGAACGGATTGTGTCCTACTGATTTTAGTTCTTTTGAAGACGTGCTTTGTTGGCCAAGCCCGGGTAAAGTGTCTGCTGCAAAGAAGACGCGGATTCGGGGTATCTTTATGACTACTATTTGGGCTCTCTGGAAAGCTAGGAACAAGGAAGTGTTTCAAGATGCCGATCCGAAGGCGGTAGAGGTGGTTTCCACAGTGAAGTCTAAGGCCTTTGTTTGGTTGAAATATAGAAAGAAATGTAATAGGATGGATTGGAAAGACTGGGCGAAATTCCCGTTGTTCTTGTTGTAAGTGGTTGTAGTGGGTTGGTCCTTGTTGCGGCCTTCCCTGTTTTTTGAATGATATTTTCTTTTCAAAAAAAAAGATAAGTTGAATTTGCTTACAAATATTTTAGGAAGTCATATTTGTTTGATTTTTCTTCATGGGATTTCTGTAAGTCCCTTTTATTTTGTTGTTTCACAGAACTTGTTTTGGATGCATAAATTTAAGTATAAATATACTATAGTGGCTTAACTATATTGTCATGGTTTATTAATTTTTTGTTTTTTTGTTTTCTGAGTATTTCAAGTTTGATGTGGTTTTTTTGAAAGACCTTTCAGATACATTAACACTCTCATTTTTTGATTGTGTTTATCGTAATATTTAACGATTATGGTTTCACTTACTAGCTAGAGCTTGTATGATTGAATTGATTTTAGCATCATTTTTACTTCTTTTAAGTTTATATGTTTAGTAATAGGTAGTATTAAACCCCCGTGTTGCGGCGGGGGGCGTAAAATCATGCCAAGTAACATTAATGTTATATCACCGGCAAGACCATCAACATCGGAAAATCTCACATTAAAAAAAGAAATAAGAGTGAAAAGATATAAAACTGAACGGAAAGTAGACGTAAAAACGTTGAATCACACACGTGAAATGTAAAATATTAAAACCTAAGTTGATCTAAGACCCGTGCGTTGTGCCGGAACCGTTAAAGGAGAAAAATAAGCGTAAGCGTTGAACCACACACGCACATTGCGGTGTGTTAGCTCATAAAATTCGTATACGAAAAATCATAAAATATGAAAAATATAGGGATAAAGTTGAAAGTGAAAAAATATAGAGATTAAATTGTAAAAGATGTAAAAGTATTAGGGTTAAAAGTAAAATTTTAAAAATAAAAAACAAATATACAACCCATTAAACATAAGATACAAGCCATTAAACATAAGATACAACCCATTAAACATAAGATACAACACTTGATGCATAAAAAGTTGGTAATTAGTATTATATATAATTTGAACTTGATATTGTTGGGTTGTTATTACAAAATTGCTTATCTTATCTTAACTTAAACTTATCTTTTCCGTTAATTTCAAACATTATGTTGTATCATATTTTACGATCAAGAGAGTTAATTTGATATCATATGCTAGCTCTTATGTTTTGACTCGATTTGTTTTCATTGTCACAAAAGTTCCTAAATCTTCCACTCGGCGCATACACAACTCAAAAACAACAATCAAGTAAATTAATATGTGAGTGTCACTTAGATTAGTAGTTTAGTAGTAAGAGTCATAAGCTTTTTGATTTTTAAAAAATAACTCAAATTCAAACATAGTTATAAATAGCTAAGTGACCTTAAAATAATGGATTGTATAGATAAAAAAAACCAGTACTCTACCAAGATAACATATACAAATATACTTACTAATAGTATATACATAAAATTACAAAAAATGCCCTTTAGGTTTAAGAAAAAATTATAGGTATCATCCTTAATTTTTAAAAAGTATTATAATCATCCTTTATGTAAATTAGTTCGATGTGGTTTAACAGTAGAAATAACTAGTTTTATACCCGTCCGGTGGCCGGGTCCTGCAACGCAATATGACATCATATATAGGCTTGTTCTTAATAAAGACTATCATGAATTGATCGTAAGACAACAAAAACAGAACAACAATAAAACAGAACGGAAATAAGCCACGGTTAAACGAATAAAACATACCAAATAGGTTTAGAGATTTAACGGAAAAGACGCATAATAAAGTTAAGATGATTACATAGCAATATGTCTAAGATGTTTCATAAAAACAGTAGTCTTAGCTATGCAATAAATCGTTTTGGCTTCTTAATGTTCCGCTTAGGCCTTGTATAACCATGCGGTGGCGTTGAGGTGTCTTCAAAGCATGTCGAGGCCGTAACTATTGCTTCATCACAAGTAATGTGTAGTGTAGGTCTAGCCGAAACCACGTCTTCTTCGTTTTCAACACTTGGCTGAAGATTTGACAAACACTTCAGAACACAATTACACAACAAATTATTATATCAAAGTCAATTTTTTTAAAAAATACCGATGATGTCTTGGTTATAGTCGATGACAACTGTGAAATTCGTGGGCCCCATAAAGCCTCGTTTGCCATTTCCCATTCATCAGATGTGATCCGACTAAAAAACTCAATGCCCTCGTCAACCTCGTCACTTTCAGAATCATCTTTTTTGATATTGATACCTGGACCACCGGTAGATGTAGTTTTCTCTCTAGCAACCGATTCTAATTTTTCACCGATGTATTTTGACACCGTGAAACGACGAATATAATGAGGTTCCAAATTGTATTTATCAATTTTGATCCTAAGAACGACACTTCTAGCACATAAAGCGTCAAAGAAATAATTTTATATCCAAAACGGATCTTCAGCACCCTGCATCAAAGGAAAAAAAAACAATACTAAAATTCACATACACACACAGTAACACTTGAAAAAAAAGACACAAAAAAGTCTCTAATAGCAACATTAATTTCTAAATCTGCTTAGGCAATATACATTAGATATAAACATATTTAACGTATATCAAAAATTACCTCAGATAAACTCTTAACAACTAATCATCTGCAGTTATATGAAGAAGAGCAATAGCGGCATCATCAAAAAGAACACAGGTCATCTCCTCATCTTTATCAACAACACGTGCAGCCACCTTGTACCTGTGCCAATGTTAGGCTCACAAAGGAGGGTCAAAATGAAAAAAAAACACTCATATAAAACTTACGCATGGCGTGGCTTAACGACTTTTTTATCGCAAGGCGAACAGTGATACCCAGAATCAACTTTCTCGGCCTTTTTACGACAAGCAGAGCATTGAACATACTTCCAATCGTTAAAGAAGTCAACGTCGATTATTGTCACCGTAATATTATACATTGTTCCCTGCAATAAATCACAATAATAAAATGCTACAAGTGAGTCACACACAATGATTAAACAACAATTGTCTACAAAACAAAAATAAAAATAAAAATACCTCCGCAACGCCTTTTTGAAGACAACTATAGACATCTGCAACGCAACTAACATGGGTGTCTATCTTCTTGGGTGCATTTTCACCGATTGTAACAGCGGATGACATACTAAAAAAATACATGAGACGGGTAAAAAGCATAATAAATGTTATGTGTCATAAATGAATTTGAATGTAAAGACAACTTTACATGTTCTTGTAGGCGTCACAAACATCGAGCGGCAGGTTAATATAAAAATGGGTTGCCACCGTCGACGTCAAACATGGAGCACCTAATAAGATAATCAAATAAATTTATGAAAAGAGGTACTAAGAAACATGAATAGAAACGTTTTTTTATAATTTGAATAACATACCTCCAAACAATCCAACCTTGCAAGAGGTCAAAATAACAACAATTGAATTATTGCCGTATCCACGAATGTCATCATCACTATACTTAAGCGCAGCTTGTCCCAATAAGGAAACTTTGAGTTCATCACCGCTAGACATAGTTAATTAAGATCGTAAAAAAACAACTGAATAAAGATAGATCATTAGTAAGGTAAAAAATAAAGTCTATCAAAAAGCTCACGAATCATTAGCCAAGACAATTTGACGTAGTTCCCGGTTACATGACTGGAAAGACCTAAATTCATTATCCACTGAGCCCCAATGTCGAAGAACACCGATAACATCTACATTTATCAAACAATTAGAGTCGAACGCATAAACTAAAAGAAACAATAATAATACTAAACCTGTTAGGTATGTAAAATCGTTAGCACGGGTTCGAAGGATGCTAAACGGGGCAAAGTCGAAAACGTAGCGTCGAAACAAAGATGGGTGCACCGTTGAGGGCATGATTGATGTACCACGTGTAAATTGAATAAAGCTCTCCCGTCGTATGGGTCGATACGATGACTCATACGGAAGAACGACAATCGATGTATCCTATATACGCATCCATCCTCCAAACGCTTAGTGAAAAGATGCATCAGTTGGTAAGGAATTCTTGCATGAATTGAACAGTCCTAAAACACAACATAGAAATATTAAAAATATATATTATGTTGAATGATTAGCAAAATAACAGATGCCGATCACTTACACGTTCATTCGAAAAAATCAAATCATACGACAACTTGCGGTTCGTAATTGGATTGTATGTCTTCCAAGAACGGGAGACCCTTACGGTGACTTGCCACTTGTCGGTAACGTTAGGCCTCAGATCAGAAATGTATCGGTAAGCCATTGCACAAAAAGCAAACCTGCAATTGTGGGAGAAATAATGAATATATATACACATAGTTACGTGCACGTTAAATTATAAACATGATATTACATGCCACAATAAACATATATAAAAGCATTAAAATAGGACACAAGAAAAAATGATGCCTATGTGTTTAAAAAAAATCAAATATAAAATGCTACCTTTAAAAGAATAATAATAGAAAGTATCAGAATATATGAACGTGTTAAACACCCGACCCCACGAATACATTTGTTGACATGAGAGGTAAGTTGTAAAATACTTCTTTGTAAACAACGTTCCTTGTTAGATGGTCATCACACTTGCCATTATTATCAACGTAAAACCACAAGCCAGCACGAGATGTAACACGAGACGCAACAACATAGAGCTGGCCATGAGTAAAAACAGGCTTCACCAAGTAAGCGCAAACATGATTAAACGTCTGCCCTTGACTTTTATTGATTGTCATAGCAAAACAAACTTTAATAGGAAACTGTCTCCTTTTGAAATGAAATGGCCAGCATGTGGTGGTTGGAGTCATATCAATTCTTCCAATAAAAGCTTTTTCTCCAACATGTGTACCAGTAATAATAACTGCCTCAATGACACGCCGACTTATTTGAGTGACCACTAGTCGAGTCCCATTGCATAATCCTTTTCTTAAATTCAAATTACGTAGCAAAATAATTGGTGCACCAACCTTCAACTGTAACACATGATTGGGAACCCCAGAAAAATGTAAAGTATTGAGGAACTCAGTAGGGTACATAGTTTGCATTTCCTCAAAGTTGTTTGTACTTGGACATATGGAATCAGCACTTAACAGCTCGTTAATTTCGCCAGGCAACTTATTAAGAACATGCAGATTGATCTTATCAACCTCATCATTAGTGGATGACAAAATACAACGCTCCTTTAGAAAAGGAATATCGTTCAATCTCTCTTCAATGTCGGGAAAAGTATTAGACACGACGGCCTCAATAGGATCATCTGCAATAGGGATCAAAAGATCACGTGGTATGCTAATCCATGTGGCCTCGTCTTCGCCTGCTAATGAGATAGTGGGCAATCGCCCGGCCCCCATGTCTAAAATCCACTTATTAAACTCTTGTTGTTCAATAAGATCAGTGCCACTAATACCCGGGCGATGCAAGCGCATATTACAAGTTAGACAAAACACCTTGCATGCACCCCAAATTATGGATGATCTGTTGATAGCTGAGGCAACGATCTCACTACGAGGGGCATGGGGGATCACCGGAAGAATTTGACGAAAATCTCCTCCAAGAACAACCACTTTTCCTCCAAAAACTCGATTTTCAGCCCCATGAATATTATGCTTGCAGATATCTCTGAACGTCCGATCCACAGCTTCAAAAGCATGTCGGTGTTGCAAAGGCGCCTCATCCCATATGATAAGTGTAGAAGCAACAACTAACTCTGCTAGATCGGACCCCACGTCGATTGAACAACACGAATCCTTATCAAGATCAAATGGTATCCTAAACCGAGAATGTGCGGTTCGTCCACCGGGGAGTAATAAAGAAGCAATCCCAGATGAGGCAACTGACAAGACAATTTGCCCACGCGCACGAATACAAGCAATAAGCGTCTTCCACAAGTACGTTTTCCCCGTCCCCCCACTACCAAACACGAACACAACACCACCCGTCCTATTATCAACACAACCAACAATGTAATCATAAACTTCCTTCTGCTGGATATTTAACCCACTATGTAGGCTGTCAAAAACTGTCCTTTCCTCTTGAATGTTGTAAGTACGCTCAGCTGCTATCAATCGATTACGTGTAACATTCACCAAGCAACTATCAATTTGAGGGAGATTAGGAAAGTCCACCAAAGACCTATTGTTACCTACTAAAATCTTTTCTATCTCGATCAACGTATAGTTAAGAAGTTCAACATCTGTGAAAATTATGTCTTCACTCTGTAGAACTCGATGTTGATTGTAAGCAACATCTTCTGATAAGAAAGGTAGGCAATCAGAAAATAATCGTGCTTGATCACTAACAGTACAAAACAACAGAATCGACACAAAAAGTTCATGGAGCTGGTTCCCTAACCGCCAATGTGAAGCTTCACGTATACACTCAACACACTCAACATCATCTCCTAGTAATCCCAACGCCTTGCATGCCGACATATATGATTGATGCTCAACCCCATCAACGGTACGAATATCATTAAAGCATAAGGGGCCATGCACAACATTCAATAACATACGAAGATAGTATGTCTCACCCATAGAAGGACTCACATAATAAATTCGTCCGATAGCAAACCCATTTTTGCGTGGCCGCCATGCTCTATCATTTTCATGCCATGTAAATTTTGTTGGAAACTCGGCATACGTTAAAAGACGACCTTCCAGATACAATTCGTTAGCATGCATCCATTCAGTAAACTTTGACATGGCAGCCGTGGTCCGCGCGGCAACATTAGCAAGCTGGTCGTTATCACGAAAATAGACCCTGTTACACCCTTCTTCGTGAAATGGTAGTCTTTCAACAGAAACAGAACGATACTGCATGTCAAATCCAAATAACTTCCAACATGCTTCTGATGAAGAAATATACCTACAGTTTATATATTCTTCGATCTCGTTTTCATTATGCAATAAGGATGCAAAAGCCGTTCGATTTTGACCATTCTCTAAAATGGCAGTAGCACGATCTGGACCCTTGTTTAGGTAACTAAACAGATACTTCACCAGCATACCTTGGTTACACCACTCTACATTAATATGACAGGCGTATTTTACAATCAAATCACGATTATAAGGAACAACAAATCTGTTATCAAGCTGAATATGCTAAGAACCAACTTTAACAACTCTTGAATGGTTAGGTCTTTTATAACACGGCCACCCATCATCCCTAATGAACGTTTCGTCACAGTAATTCTTCGGGTATCCTTTAAGACAACGACCGTTATGTTGGGTTTGTTAGAACACTAAAACATAGTTTAACCTTTTAAACTTTCAGAAAACGCAGCGGATGTTAAGGATTATAACAAGTTTATAATCTGAAAATTTTGTGTTCTAAATGTAGTTTTAAGATGGAAAACAAAACCCAAAACAATAGGATCTTAAATATGTGAATGGACAAGCTATGAACATACACAAATGTACATAAAATCACAGCTATATGAAGCTGTGATTTGCTACCTTACTGCAGCAGAATTTCGACCTAAGATGGGTGATTTTGGATGCTTGAAATTGGCCAAGAACTCAAGTGTAGAGGTCCTCAAGTGTCTATACCCCAAGCTACTTTGCAAACCACCTTCTTGTTAGGAGGAAGACACCAAAACAACACGAAAACCCTGCTCAAAACCTCCTGCTGAAGCTGCTGCATTTTCGTAACTTTAGAGAGAGAGAGAGGAGTGTGTTTTTGTGTTGTTTGTTGCATGTATGATTCATAATCATGGAGTGCAAGAACCTCACACCAAGAACAACATGTAATCAGCTCAAAAATCAGCTCTATCCTCTTTGTTCTTGGTTGAAAGAAAACCGTAGGGAGAGGAGGAGAGAAAGCTGAAAATTGTGTGTCTTGGATGTGTTGTCTTGCATGTGAGAACTAATTAAAAGGGAGAGCATATTGTCTAGTTAAAAGAACAAAAGCATGTGTGTGTTTCAAGAGAATCTCTCTTAGTGGAAGCATGCATGTGTGCTTATTTAATCAAGAGAATCAAACCTTTTCACACATGCATGTGGACGGTTTGAAGGATGAGAAAAAATGGTTTTCAAATAAAATCCAATATTAACACACACATGTATATATCTTGTCTAGTATTTTAACTAGTTTATACAATTAACCAATTAATTGTATAAGTAGTATACTCTCATTATTATTTGGTGTTTATACAACTAATTTAAATAACACTTCAAATAATATTATTGAACAAGATATCCTAATAAATTGTTCCATCTCATATGCAACTTATTTAGAAACCCATTTTCTAAATTTGGTGTAAATATTTAATTGCATGATCATATCATCAATTAAATATTAATTGGTGTTTGCTAAGCTTGTTATTGGGTATAACCCGACTTGGATCATAACGTACTAACCACATCAATATTTTATGTGTCTTGGGCACATAGAATCCTACAATCTCCCACTTGCCCAAGATTCATAGAATATTGATGCAAGTAGTAAATAACGCCTAACAACGGTTTACTACCCTTAATACGCATGACTTATGGCCATTCAATAACATCATCCCATTCAAGTACCCTACTTGAAATGATTTAGGTGAATCAATCATCTATCCTTTTGTTACAGATGTCATGTTAAATCTAAGGACACAGAATGATCATTCCTTGTTGATTTAACTTAATCAGGCCTTAGACATCATACTCTCAACGAATAAGAGGAACAAATCCCATCTTGACTACATACGTTTCTCACAATCACCTTATGTCATACCTGAACATAGCCTTATGTACTGAAAATTATTTCATATCAGTGAAGAACTAGTTCAAGGTGTGACACTTGGTGAATATCAAAACCCAATATGTATCTCAGGTCGGAGGATACAAAATGATATTCGCCTTTACTCAAATTTACTTATGATCAATCGATAAGATTCCATGTAGTAAAATTTGAGATGCGGGTTAGTCCAATATTTGTATCCCACAAATATCTATGAACCTTGGTAGCAACCTATTGTTCTATATTCATCCTTATGAATATCAACCAATCCAAGTTCATAATAGTCTTACCCTCACACTTGTTCCCACAAGTATGAACGACTACGGACATTTAGAGTAAATAGTTTACTCATGGATTAAACATGCTAAATTGGAACATTAATTGAGACATTATAACCAAATAATTTTACTCAAATAATAAGAGTTCCACATATTCAAATACAAAATTTGATCAAGTCCAATCACTAGAATATCGAAGTCCAAAGGCATAGGTATGACTTTCATGCTTTGCCCTTTCAAGGATCTTCATGAGTGGATCCGTAATGTTTTGATCAAAGTGAACTTTGCGAATACATATCTTTCCCTTTTCAACTTCATCCCTTATGTAGTTGAATCTCCGCTCATTTTGCCTAATCTTTTGATGTGCACGGGGTTCCTTGATTTGAACAATCGTACCCTCGTCATCACAAAGATTTCTAAGGAGTCTTGAATGGTAGAGACCATCCTTAGATTCGTGATAAACCCTTTTATCCATGCAGCTTCCCAAGCTGCTAATGAGGCGGCTATGTATTCTGATTTTGTAGTGGACAACGCAAAACCCTATTCATAATGGAGACGTACCCCGATTGTGATCGAGAATCATCTCGATCAGTTTGGAAACTAGCATTTGTGTAACCCTTTACAACTAGTTCCTCTTCATCAGATCCGTATATTAGAAACATATCCTTAGTCCTCCTAAGGTGTTCCAATATACTTTCAACAGCCATCCAATGGGTGTTACATGGATTCTGCTGATATCTACTTGTCATGCTTAACGCGCATGACATGTCCAGTCTAGCGCATATCATTGCATATATGATGGATCCTATAGCAGACGCATATGGGATGTCCCTCATATAATCTTGCCCATCCTTTGAGCTTGGACATTGAGATGCACTCAATATTGTCCCTCTTTGAATAGGTACCATACCTTTCTTAGAGTTTTCCATCTTGAACCTTTTCAAGATTTTATCAATGTATGCACTTTGGTTTAACCCTATCAACCGCCTCGATCTATCCCTATAGATCTTTATTTCCAAAATATAGATGGTTTCACCGAGATCTTTTATGGAAAAACAACTTCCAAGCCAGGTTTTAACACCTTCCATGGTTGGAATGTCATTTCCAAAATGTAGTATGTCATCAACATACAATACTAAGATTGTGATTACACTCCCACTAGCCTTTTTATACACATGAGCCTTGTCAATATCTAAGTTTCCATGCATGTTTTGTTTTCTTCTCGAAAACCCACTTGCATCCAACCGGTTTGGAGTTAAGTGGAGTGTCAACCAATTCCTAAACTTGGTTGTCATACATGGATTGCATCTCTACGTTCATGGCTTCCAGCCATTTGTCACAATCCTAATTGGACCTAGCATTATGGTATGTACTTAGCTCATCGGAGTCAATCTCATAGCATCCATCCATGAAAGATCCATATATTTCAGGTGGAATGCTAACTCTACCAGATCTATGAACGTTTTGTGTGTATCGATCAACCTCTTGATCATTATCAACAACCTCTTGTTGATAGCTAGTATCAACCAAATGTGTATCGGCTTGTGGATCTTGATCCTCATCAAATTCCACTGTTCTATGCGTCATTCCTTCCATAAGGAACTTGGCTTCCAAGAACTATGCCTTTTGAGCAATAAATACCTTTTGCTTTGTTGGATCAAAGAAGTAGTATTCTATACAGTCCTTTTGGATATCCAACAAATATACACTTAGTGAATCGACTTTCAGTTGGTTTGGGTGTTAAGCTTAACATAAGCTTCATAACCCATACTTTTAAATATGATGGCGATGGAACTATTCCATTTCATATTTAAAAAGGCGTCGAATCCACTTTCTTGGTTTGGGCCATATTCAAAATACGAGCCTTGGAGAGTAGTGCGAAACCCCAAAATTATAGAGGTAGTGAGCTTATAGGCATCATAGGTCGAACCATATCCAATAGGGTTCGATCTCCTTTCAGACACATCATTATATTATGGTGTTCTGTGAGGAGTAAGTTGTGAGACAATCTTACAACTTCCTAGATGATCCCCAAAAGTCTCACTTAGGTATTCACCTTCTCTATCTAAACGGAGAACTTTGGTAGTTCTATTGAGTTGATTTTCTACTTCATTCTTGAAGTTTTTGAACATTTCAAATTCTTCATGTTTATGTGCTATCAAGTACACATAACCATAGCGACTATAATCGTCGGTTAAGGTAATGAAGTAAGTTTCACCATACCTTGTCATTGTTTTAAAAGGACCTCATACATCCAAATGTATGACTCCTAATAAATCTTTTGCCCTCTCATTAGTACCACTAAAGGGCGTGTAGGTCATCTTACCTTGTAAACAAGATTCACACTTATCAAATGAACAATTTTCATTTGTTTTCAAAAGACCATTCTTTTAAAGTGTTTAAATCCGATTCTTGTTTATGTAACCAAGATGACAATGACAAGGATAAGAGTTACTTAAACCATTTTAAGTCTCTTGGTACATGATGGGTATGATGTGTTATTATAGGACGAATCTTTATGAACCAATTCATAAATATCATTAGAAGGCATAGCCTTGAAATAATATACATCATCCATAGCAACATAAATACCATCATTTACAAACTTTAAATCATAACCATATCGTTTTAAAAGGGAAACTTAAATCATGTTCCTAGTCAAACTAGGAGCATATAACATGTTTTGAAGAACAACTTCCAAACCTTTTGAAAGTTTCAAAACATAGTCTCCTTTCTTAAAGTGCTTATTTCTTTTGAACCCTCGCAACAGATTGCAAAAGTGAGTTCCACATGCGGTATCCAATTACCCATGTGCTTTGAGGAAATAACATTTAAGTCAATATGAATTATGAAGGTTGTGCTTGAGGTTTGCCCAGCATCCCTCTTATTTATCAACTCATTGAGATAGGTTGGACAATTTCCTTTCAAATGACCTATCTCACCATACTCAAAGCATGGATCGTTTTTGGTTATCTTAGGCTTCATAAGCTTAGGTTTTGGAGGTTCCGCTTTGATCTTCCCTTTCCCTTTGCCTTTGATGTGCCCTCCTCCTTTGGCAACATTTGCCTTGGGATCGGGAATGGCCTTTCCTTATTGATCTAGAGAATAGGTAGAACCTTTCTACCCATCCCTGCCTTAGCTGTTGTGAGCATTGCGTGAAACTCACCAATGCTCGTGTCCTATCCATTCATATTGCAATTCATTATGAATGTCTCAAACTTTTAGTTAGGCCATTAAGGATCAAATCCTTGGCCAACTCCTTTGAGACAGGACAGCTAAGCCTCTCGAGGCGGCCTCAACATCGTCGGGGTCGGGTTAGGAATAGGATCGTCAAGGACATTTGCCTTGGCTCTTGCTTGAGAACAATTCTCAAGTTTCGAGACCAGTCTATAAGGTTATTATGGTACAGACGATCCCTCTCTAAAATAGTTCTCAGTGATAGGGTATGGACGGTCGGGGTGGTAGCATTATTGTTTGCGGTCATTCTACAAATTTTACAAAGTTCTTTTTTAGTATTTCTGAAAAATTTCATTTTAATTATTAATACCCTTTATGTCTCATAGACAATTAATAATTAAAATCTAGAATCCAACGTTACATTCAAATAATGGTTAGGTGACCTTTATCCCATTATTCAAATTAACAAGGTAGTCAACTTTTGACAATTGCAACCTTTTGCAACTTTTAGCGGTATGGGATCGACTTTAAACATCATATGTAAAGTCGGCATGTTAATCCCATCAACACCATTTGGAAACCATATTTTAGGTGATCCATTCAACATGGTTTGCAAATCAAGTCACCCTACTTGCACACACATGTGAGTTTACCAATACAAGTGGTTAGGTGACCTTTATCCCACCAATGTGGTATTCCCACCTTAAGTCATAAGTTCCCTCAAAATGGTTAGGTGACCTTTATCCCATTAAGAGTTTCCAAATAACTTAAGTGTTGTGCAAAAGGATGGTGTTAAACTTGTTTGAAAAGGGATTTTAGTTTTCATTAATTCTAGTTTTGAAAACTCTATGTACCTTGTATTTGCATGCTTTCAAATACAAGGTATCCTATGGTTCATTTTTAATAAAACCTCTTTTATTAAATCATTAATCCTTTTAATAACCTCTTATTAACCACTTAATGATTAGAAACCATAAATTTTCAGCTTGTTAAGTTTGCTAATGAGTTTGTTATGCATATCCAAATATCAAACAGCAATCATACAACAAACAACCAAACAAGCATAATATAAACAACCACAATGTGCATATGTGCATATGTGCATATGTGCATATGTGCATAACCATAGCATCTAAAGTGGTCCACACTTGTTTGCCATCACAAGTGTGGTCCAAAGGTCTTTCCTAATGGTCACAAACAATCACATGGAAAGCTTCCAAAAGCCTCCCACTTGAAACCGCATCCAAAATGCTCCATGTTTCTCTTGTGACCTTCCTTTGTGCTTCCAATGTGTATGTCTTCATATTACAAGATATAAAGTCCTAATACAAGATATCTAGTAAAATGAAAATACACCTAATCTATTTATTACAACCCAATAATAAATAAATTACATTTGAAACAAAGCACAAATAACAAATAATACAACCCAATCGAATGAATGAATACAACCATCATAAATATCCAAACAATCACAAGGTCAATGGCTAGGTTATGCACTAAAACATTCAATGATCAAATCATCAAAATATATAATGAAACCCCACTTAAAACCTTCAAATTTCAGCCAACATAAACTGAAATTTTGGTTTTAAATATTGTCCAAACAATCAACATATCAACATATATATCTTTCAAGGTTTAATCACAAGCATGTGTAATGTAACCTTGAAAGTTGGGGTTTCAACAAGACATAATATTCCAGCCCAAAAACAGCCTATAACATGTCTAATAACATCTTTTAAAACCAATTTCAAAAGATAAAACAAGCAAGTCATCCACATAACCGGCTCTTGATGCCATTGTTGGGTTTGTTAGAACACTAAAACATAGTTTAACCTTTTAAACTTTCAGAAAACGCAGCGGATGTTAAGGATTATAACAAGTTTATAATCTGAAAATTTTGTGTTCTAAATGTAGTTTTAAGATGGAAAACAAAACCCAAAACAATAGGATCTTAAATATGTGAATGGACAAGCTATGAACATACACAAATGTACATAAAATCACAGCTATATGAAGCTGTGATTTGCTACCTTACTGCAGCAGAATTTCGACCTAAGATGGGTGATTTTGGATGCTTGAAATTGGCCAAGAACTCAAGTGTAGAGGTCCTCAAGTGTCTATACCCCAAGCTACTTTGCAAACCACCTTCTTGTTAGGAAGAAGACACCAAAACAACACGAAAACCCTGCTCAAAACCTCCTGCTGAAGCTGCTGCATTTTCGTAACTTTAGAGAGAGAGAGAGGAGTGTGTTTTTGTGTTGTTTGTTGCATGTATGATTCATAATCATGGAGTGCAAGAACCTCACACCAAGAACAACATGTAATCAGCTCAAAAATCAGCTCTATCCTCTTTGTTCTTGGTTGAAAGAAAACCGTAGGGAGAGGAGGAGAGAAAGCTGAAAATTGTGTGTCTTGGATGTGTTGTCTTGCATGTGAGAACTAATTAAAAGGGAGAGCATATTGTCTAGTTAAAAGAACAAAAGCATGTGTGTGTTTCAAGAGAATCTCTCTTAGTGGAAGCATGCATGTGTGCTTATTTAATCAAGAGAATCAAACCTTTTCACACATGCATGTGGACGGTTTGAAGGATGAGAAAAAATGGTTTTCAAATAAAATCCAATATTAACACACACATGTATATATCTTGTCTAGTATTTTAACTAGTTTATACAATTAACCAATTAATTGTATAAGTAGTATACTCTCATTATTATTTGGTGTTTATACAACTAATTTAAATAACACTTCAAATAATATTATTGAACAAGATATCCTAATAAATTGTTCCATCTCATATGCAACTTATTTAGAAAACCCATTTTCTAAATTTGGTGTAAATATTTAATTGCATGATCATATCATCAATTAAATATTAATTGGTGTTTGCTAAGCTTGTTATTGGGTATAACCCGACTTGGATCATAACGTACTAACCACATCAATATTTTATGTGTCTTGGGCACATAGAATCCTACACGTTATGCATACAAGGACTGGAAGGATTTAAAATGCCACATGGCCCGTGCATCATGTGCATACAAACAACAGCAAAACCTTCAGGGTCATCTAATTCTGATGGAAGCTCAGCAGATACATATCTATCAATACATTCGGTGGTCCTAATCTTATCATCTGGCTGTAGAAAAACCAAAGCATGACAATGCGGGAGACCTCGTTTCTGAAACTCGATCGTATAGATAACTAAACATAAGAAAGTACTTTAGCTAATGTACAAACATTTGAAAAAAATGTTTTGATTACAAAACTAAAAAACAACAAACGAACCTGCTTTTGATCGACCAAACAGGTTCTTTTTCCGTACATCATTCATAAGCTCGTTGAGTTTTATCTTAAACACACGAGCAATAATATCAGGTCGGTCAGATGCAGTTAGGCCAGGTGTTGTCGCATTAATATGGCGCTCAATTTCGGACCATTTAGGGTTGCAAGTCATGGTGATGAACAAATCGGGACTCCCAGCCCAACGACAAAATTGCCATTGCATCCTGATATTGTTGAAGCATGTATCTGGGTCCCCCGGTAAAAGATGCAGGCAAGATGACACGCCGACCAATTGATCCACCAAATGTTTCTCCCTCTGCAATACGATCATGCAGACCATTATAGAGATCTGAACGAATTGTATTTTGATTTCTCTTATACCAATCCAGTTCATGCTCAAGAACAGCTGAATAAGCATCGACCACATAAGTCTGAAACAAACGACCCGACCTATGCAATGTCCTTCTGTAACACCCGGCCTCTCACACCAACAATATTGTCCGCTTCGCCCACGAGGAGCTCACGGATTTGCTTTTGGTTGCCCGGGTGAAAACTTCCCAGGGAGGTCACCCATCCCTGGATTACTCCCACCTGAGCACGCTTAACTGTGGAGTTCTCCTCTCATCCACAGCCAATACGCCCAAAACGCGTTGTTGATATTAGAGGGCAGACATTCCTTATAAACCAGGAATCTCTCCTGTCCACGGCCGATGTGGGATATGTGTAGGGTGTCACAAGCACCCCCTGTTTGGACTCATCGTCCTCGATGAGCCCGAGAAGTCACCATCCTTGGTGAGGTATGTCCCACACCCCGAACGGCACAGGAGTGGCTCTGATACCATTCTGTAACACCCGGCCTCTCACACCAACAATATTGTCCGCTTCGCCCACGAGGAGCTCACGGATTTGCTTTTGGTTGCCCGGGTAAAAACTTCCCAGGGAGGTCACCCATCCCTGGATTACTCCCACCTGAGCACGCTTAACTGTGGAGTTCTCCTCTCATCCACAGCCAATACGCCCAAAACGCGTTGTTGATATTAGAGGCCAGACATTCCTTATGAACCAGGAATCTCTCCTGTCCACGGCCGATGTGGGATATGTGTAGGGTGTCACACCTTCCTTCATCTCTCCTCACATGTAAACGATAAGAATAATATTCTCTCATAGATACATTTTTTCGATTACTTGTTTCTGTAGTAACATGTAGAGGAATGTTCACATGAAAACCATCTTCACCGTACGGAAACAATAGAGGATATTGTAACGCCATAAAACTGGGGTGAATCTCAGATATACGCTTTACAATGCCAGTGCCACGCTCTTCAATAAGGACATCCCGTGAATCAGTAGGATTACCATCACCCGGGATCAAAGCCGCCACTTCAGAGGCGATAGGTAAAGAGTACTATCTATGTTCTGCATTCCGTGTTCCAATCAAGCGAATTCTAACAGGATGCATTGACGTGTTGTCAAACCGTTCCCTGGCCATTCTAAATGCTTGCACTAACACGTTATAATGATCAAGCATGACCGTTAAGTCAGCCACTAAAGATCGAAGCACGCGTTCATCAGCTGAGGGAGAAATGCAGCTTCGTAAAGCCGAAAAACGATTGTCAATCTCATTTTGAGTGTCGTAGATATATAATTGGGCAAACCTCGGGCGACCATCAGGATACGTAGGTAACAAAGACCCAATTCTATGATGGTTATGTCCATTTAAACGAAACGTGTATGGACCACGACCATCATGCAATTCAGTACTTATTCTCCCACCGATAGAAGTGAATGCAAACATCGCATTTAAAAGTTTGATATTTTCACGAAAGACCTTCGACCGGTGGTCACCGTGGTTGCCAAGAAGCTGAAGCAACAGTTGTGGAGGATGTTGGAGGAATGGTAGAATGACCTTTCCTTGGCCACAACACAAGGAAAACTTTGGATGCCTTGGCGAGAACGCTTTAACAGACCGTTCGGCGTACCAAAAAATGCCTCACAATGCACACAAACACGATCTGCATCACCGCAATCCCAATACGATGATGTATGACCTACAAAAATGGCAATTATGAGCAAACAATATGATTGACATATTAATTCTTCAATAATTATACAGATTAACGTATGAGATGTACGTCGTCTGTTTTCATCAGCATACACATGGCCATGAGATGGAATGTGTTGTTGAGAAGAAGATCCTTGTACACATGCATGTGAAAGTGATGAATTTAATGGAGATGGCATAACAATGTTTGTTGTACTATCGTAATGAACTCCGTTATTGTCTCCTCCGCCATCTGCATAAGAGGCTACATCAATCTAACGGTCTATCTAGATTGCAAGCCGAATACGTTTGTTATATAGAATGAAAGCATAACGTATGACCAAGAGACAGAGGTCCGGAAGAAATCATAAAATATGTATGAACGAACTAAAGCTAACCATAACATCAACGTTGTCTGCTACCAAGCATAGGAGTAGAAGCGACAGGTCTTGCACGTAGGCGAGGACGGCCAGGACACCTCCTACGTTCATGGAGCTCACCATGGGAAGAAACATTTGTTCCCTGAGAAGGCGTTGGAGAGAGTACATCAGAGTCACATGACTCAGACTGAATGTTACGGGGAACCTCCATTATATGCTTCTGTTGTGCGAAAAAACATCACACATACGTTATGTATGGTTTAAAAGACAACGTATGATGCCTTGACAATTAAAAAGACAAATGTCGTGGCTTATAAGGCTTGACACACGTCGAATAAAAAAATAAACACATTCTACATATAAGTCCACTGAAGCCATAGTGACTGATACAATAATTATACTTAAAATATTTACTGCAAATCTAATTTGATAAACACATTAAAAACGTATTTAGTGATCATAAGATATCTATTGCACACATGTCCTTAACCTTCTTATATGTTATATATAAATGCTAATTGGTTTTTGTTTGTATCGTATATATAATGATGCATATTTATTAATAATACATCTATTTATTAATAATAAATCCATCAATGCTTACCACTAAGAAGGACAATAGAGTGAAACGCTAAATCTGCATTGTACCGTTGAACTTGTATTCTCACTATATGAGGTTTATACGTTTCTATAAAAAAAAACCTAACATTGCGTAGCAAAAGAACCGTCATAACATCATTAGGCCACATAAAATAATTCAATCACAAAAAAAATATATCATACGTTAAGATTAGCACAACCAAGAAAGGTTAAATGTATTACAGACCAATATATCATACATTTTTTAATAAAACAAAAATACTAATATGAAAACAAATAACCCAATTTTCAAAATGCACACGAACTTTAATAACAACCCATAGCCCTAATAGCGCGTGCCTCAGGCATGTCCGGTTCGTACATAATGGCGGAAAAATCGGTAGACCTCAATATATTAGTTGTAACATATTGTCAAGTATAAGTCAAACCAAATTAAATAACCAATTGCATGAATGTGTGTGTATACACATATATATATATATATATATATATGTATATATATACATATATATACCTATATATGTGTATATGCGTATACATATATATATATGTATGTATATATATATATGTGTGTGTGTAGGCAAAAAATATCATACTTTCCGCTAGATGAACCAACTTGACTCGAGATATGTATACAATAGACTTTTTGACATTGCTAGATAAGTCTTGAACATATCGGTATGTCTCGTATCGTACAAAAACACCTTTATAGTGTCACCGCTGGTACAAACGATTAGTGTTAGAAAACTTAAAACACATGTGGAAAATCTTAAATTGGAGAAACGTAAGGAGCACATAAGAGTGGGATGATGGCTGACTCACGTGACATCTTGCAGAGACATAACAAAATGATATCGACACAATATTCTGTCGCCCGTGACAATTCTTCCAACAACATCTACACCAAACAGACACAATATGCATATTGTGTGTTGAAAGCATGTACTATTTATTATTTATGAATATATGTATGTATGTATGTATGTATGCATGTATGTATGTATGTATGTATGTATGTATGTATATATGTATGTATGTATGTATGTATGTATGTATGTATGTATGTATGTATGTATGTATGTATGTATGTATGTATGTATGTATGTATGTATGTATGTAGACGTTATTAAACAACATGAACGTACCAACAAATAGTTTTTGGGATCGTCGATCGTTGATAAGAGTTTTAATTGAGGGAACTAATGGATATAAATAAAAGCCTTTTGGAATTTCACTGATTAACGGAATAAGTCGTGTGCCTTCATCAATAACAATCTTGAAATCACCGCACACCAACTTGTAGTTGTGATGTTTTGAAAGTCACGATGTTTGAAACTTTCAATCTTGAACCGATGCAATATAAAAACACGGCCCACCAATTTCAAGTCATTGTAAACATGCATTAAATGTCTTGGGACAAATGCAGTATTTTTTGTCTCTAAAAATTCAAAATATTAGTATAATAATTTATTCAAAAACATAGATTTTAGGTAAAAGGAAGAAAGAGAATATCTTACATCTTGATCAATAAAAATAATCAAAAGATCAGTTTGACTAACGTCAGCCGATACAAACTCCACCCACACAAAAGGAACAGTGTACCAAATGCCACAATGTGTTAATGATGAAAAAACATCAACGCTATGATGGACGTCCATGTTAAACCAGACCCGTAAACGTTTAAGGTGAACTGGAAAAAAATAGAAGTCTAATATCATGATAATAAAGTAGTAGGCAAGAAATATTAAAATTAATGAAAATGATGATAATCATGTTTAATTTGGGGTAAATCTCAATGCGTATCCGTAAAGTGTGCGTTATTCGACATTATAGCATAGTTGAACATCATACGGGCTTTCATGGTAGAATATTAATATGATCTATATCATCGTATAATTATAATATATATATTTGTAAAGATATTTGATAACCAAAAAAACGATGGAAGAAAATACCAAATATAGTAAAAACACAAGCACAACGTTCATTGCAACACAAAAGCAAACAACCATCAAAACTAAATGTCATTCGAACATAAGAAAGACACATGACTAATGTAATCCAACAATAAAAAACAGTAAGCAATAACTAATCACTTGGGTGAAACTATAGTCTCGGTATAGACCGCGCATGGGATGTCTTGAAAATACGAGAGACGACTGAATCCATCAAGGCTATTCGCATGAACATCAATTCGATACATTTCACCCAATATTGTTATCAAAAGACATGAATCGTCTTCATTGACATGTGTGACACGGGATGACGGTCCCAACGGGAGTCGCATGACATTAGAAAGACTAAAAATTTTCATCCACGTCTTACCTTCTAGCTTCCACAACGCAACCGAGCGGTCAACGAATGCATCAATCACAAAAGCGTGTAGGTGATTACGCACACTAATCAAATCAGCAGAACTCCCTTCACTTGCAACAATTGGAAAGCGTATTTCACAAAATTCTTTCGAATCAACATCAAAGTGAATTATTACTTTCTCACCGCTCATCAAAAGTTGCGTCACCATGAAATACAATCCAGTACCACAAAATGTACCCCCAGACCAATCATAAGTCGCTCCATGGTATGGTCGTTTTTTTACGAAACGTATTGTTCCCCACGAGCCAGATCTCATTGAGTATATATAAATAGTCATTGAACCACGCCTACGCTTGATATGAAGGATGTTGTAATCATTCGAAGAATCAACACAAAAACCAACAGCATCACATTGCATTTTATAAAAACCTTAAGATTTGGAGGTTGACAACTTCTTGTACACTTCGGTCAGTGGATTCCAAACAATCAGCTCAGTTGTGTCTTTGAGAACAACACACAACATACCATCCAAGCTTGCTAAAACCATCATACGGTAGGGATGAGTCGTGAACGGGATTTTAAAATAGTCAAGAGTGGAAAACCGAGGGGATTCATAACTCGACGAATGAATCGAACAACATGTACGACCAAGAAAAAGAATTTTTTGATCTGGTGAAGCCGGCATATACTGACAATGAAGCTTTGCAAATAAATCCGTTGACAGGAACGAATACCACTCTTTGCATACGACTTTGCATTTCGTAACAACCTTTGCAGGAAGTCTTGGAAGTATCTCGAACAATATTACAAGAAAAGAAAGATCCGCCATGATCGTTCTAGCTACATTGCGTGAGTTGAAGAAAGACAACAAATTTAAATTCGTGGAACAAAACATAATAATAGTTAAAGGACGAACGTAAACACGAACATTAAAAAAACACATTGGATGAAATATAATAATAAAATGCAAATAAAAAATAACATAAGAAGAATAAATAATTTTATAAAAAAAGCCCTGACAAGAAAATGTACACCAACTAACACTAATAGTATAATAATTAGAAACGATAAGCAAGTAACAGATACCGTACGTAGTAATGTACATGATACTAACAACGAAGGGCATATAAAATATGGTTTCAAAAGCATATAGCACGACATAATTCCAATTATGTGGCAATTAACGTAAACGAAATGAATAGTCATATAAGCATCTAATAAAACATCTTAGGTAAGTATAATGAGTGATACATGGATACGCACCTTTGCAAATAGACACGTTGGAAATACTGGAAAATTATGTAAGTATAACACGTGAACCCTAAACAACAGACAAGAAGACCAGAAAACAAAGTTAGAAAATGCAAAATAAACGATCTAAATATATGAAATACGACCCAGAATGACAAAGGACATTAAACCAATTTAATATTTTATATTTATTATCTTCAACGACATTACAACACAAAAAATCTTAGATATAGATATTTCCTTATTGCATAGAAACACCTAATATACAATAAACACATAACCTTTCATGCACCACACACATTAGAGATAATATACAAATAAGTATACATACATAATGTTCCATATAAAACCTAATATATTTTATTAAATATCATATTCAATGACATAACCTAATATCAATCTACAGATCCCTTATGTTATCATCTCAAGTCTCTCATACACAATCCAACCCAACCTAATTATTTATTAAAAAAATTAATTTCTATCTCCTCTACCTATACTCCCCAAATATAAACAACTTTCACTCTCATTAGCAACCCAACCATACCATTTTTTTATCAAATAAAATATAATTGGTTGATTAGTTAGTATTATGTTAAAATTATTAAAGATTTATAAATAAGTACTTTATTTCAATATAATTTGGATCCATGATTATACGATCAAAAATAGAAAATTAAGCAGACTATATATTGAAAAACAAATTGATATACGAAAACATATTAATAATATACTTTATAAATAGAAGATATTTTTATTAATTTGATGTTTTTTTCATATATTTTTGAATTAGATAAAGTTTGATTAACTTCAATTAGAAGTTTTATATAACAAACCAATTTAATAGTCCATTAAGCTCATTCAATTAAAAAGGCATTGTAGTTGTACAAGTTGACTTTAGTCCACATTCTAAATATCGAACCCTTGCTTCCAATTGACATTGGACTCACCACAAAACCCCAATTCAACCATCTGCAAAGGCGAACCAGGTCTAGGGTTTTGCGGCCACAAAGGCGCAAACCCAATCGCGAGATCTGGTGTTTCGATCTTCATTGCTCGTCTACCCCCACCAACCCTCACCCGTACGGGGTCTCTGCATCGTACAACACGTGGTCGCTGCAGATTCATGTTCTTGAATTTGTTTCCTAAAGATGGAGAGAAGCCATATCCTATACTGTAAGTGATTTTGTTCTCAATTAGTAACCTAGTCTACTATTAACTGTTGAGTTTGTTTGAAAATCATTCCCTTTGTATAGCAGATCTGATGGATATAAAGCGGCAACTACGGTTCCTTCCAGGTTGATGTGGTTTGTTATGTGAACCGACAACCAATTGAAGATTTTCGGGTGAACCCGTGATAAACAGTCTCCTATAAGCGTCTTTAGTCTGTCAATCTCATTTATATTGTATTAAATTTATCAATTTGTATCTTGGGGAAATTAGGATTTTGGTTAAATTCATTGATGTTTAATTATGAGTTCAGGTTAATACAGGGATATGCATGTCTTGTTTTTGAGATTTTATCATCATGAAAGGGCTTTTACCATATCCAGAACTCACAATTTGTTGAAATTTTATTAGCTAGTAAGGGCTTTTACCATATCCAGATCTCACAACCTGATGTGATATGATCATCATGAAAGGGCTTTTGCCATATCAAAGTTTTTTTGTAGCTAGTAAGTTTTAAAGAGTTCATCTCTTGTGTTAAGTTCAATATAGGGATATGCATGTCTTGCTTTTGGGATTTTGGTACATGATTTCCTGGAACTTTTTCCTAATATGATCATCATAAAAGACACTGCTGGTGTCAAATTTTCTATAATCTAAAGTTCACCAGGTTGTAATAGAGTACCTTGGTTGACTTAAAAGGTCAAAACTATCTCTCTTTGTAGTATGTATTCAATTGCCAATTTTCTATAATCTAAAGTTCACCAGGTTGTAATGTTAAACGCAACTTTACCCTTAGCCTTGGATCAACTACGTGAGGAATTCATGGATCTAAATTATATGTTGCTTATTATTTTGTATAATTGCTTATTTTTTAGTATTTTCATGTCCACATTGCCTGTCCACCATGAATATTGATAGCATAGGGCTTAATCTTATTAACGATTTAACCCTTAGTGTTGTTAACAATCACTGATTTCCTATGTGTGACTATCCACCATTACATAGGGCAGAAATTATGGCCTATATAGAGGCTCTACTAACCTTGACTATGATTGATCTTTGTAAAAACATGAATGTTTTAGAGGATTAACAGCGATTATATGGTTGTTTATTGAATATTAAGACTATAAGCCTAAAATGCTATACAGTAATACATCCAAATTGCTTTCTAAACAACAAAAATCCAAATCATAAACAACACACTAGGTGGGCCTAGTAAATCGACTAAATAACAAAAAAATACGTTGACCTGAGCATATATTGTTAGATGTTACAGGAGGAGATGCTAAAAAATACATACCTTATAATATAGCTCTCAGAAAGATGGAAACATCCTGAAATGAAACTGGTTTTAGCCAGTAGGCTGCCTATATATAGGCCAGCAAAAAACGGTTTTTCTTAACCAACTCCACTATACCACTAAGTCAAGTGGACCCCTAAATAAAAGGATGATGAAATAACTGATTTGAAATCAGTGATATTTAGTTAATTTTAGATACAAATGTCTTGATGAATCTTACTAAGATGCTGGACCGAATTAATTGCTATATGGTAGACAATAGTACAAAGCATTGTATGTCATCATAGAGTTGCCAAAGGAAAGTTAATTAAACCCCTGAAATTTAATTAAGCATTATATTTCATCATAGAAAAGTTAATTAAACCACTGCAGGAGGATGTACAAAAGTAAAATTGTTTTATGCTGTATATTTTATGACTATTATACAGAAAGTTGTACAATCGATAATAGCATAATGATTTCATGCTGCATATTTTGCCACTAAATTTGAGTATTTTTATATAATTGCTTGTTTTTTATGACTTTTCTCACTTTTTATTTCTTTAAGTTTTACTATTAGCTTGATTTGTATTTTTTTCAAGTGATTATTAAACAGAAAGTTTTCATAATTATAGTTATTTGAATAAGAGTAAATGTAATGCATGACTAATTTGATAGTGTGTTCTTCCAGTTAGTCAATTTTTTTATTACCTGACAGATATAGAAGATTTTGCTGGGGACCCGACATTTTTACGGTGCTTCTATACAAATGAACAAATGTGCAGTGTAACTTTTCGCTTCATACTGCATGTAATAAAATATGTTTGTTTAGTTTATATCCTATATGTTATTTGATTATGATTATGTGATACTTTTAAGTTGATATATTAAGAAAGTATTGAAAACCTTTTGACTATATTGTTACATTTAAGTTGATACTTTTAAGTTGATTATGTTTTGACTATATTGTTACATTAAACCTTTTGTCATCGTGTGGCTAACAACTATTTTGTACATAATTGCTTAGTTTTTTTTAGGTATTTTCATGTCTGCCATTACATAAGATGCAAAATGTGCCTGTCCACCATTAGTTTTGATAGCTTAGGGCTTAATCTTAGTTGAATATCTAATGTATTTACTTATTTCCTACAGTCCGTGCATATTACCCCCAACATGACCGCACTTGCATTGACGGAAGGCGAACAGAGGCACTCAGAAAGACAGAGGTAAATCTTTATTATTTAATAATCTACAACTGATCGTTGAATTATAATGACAATACAATGCTACATGCCTTATCGTGACTATGACTTGTCGTACCATGCATTTGTGCACTATCTCATTTCTTTAACAAACACTTAATATAAATTGGAGTAATATTAAGAATTATGTACCTCACACTCGACTTGATTCATGATTGGCTCACACGCTTTGTATAATGGCACCACTAAAATATATTGAACATAAGTTTTTTAAATAAAATAATCAAATTCCATCATATGAATGTCTTAAAAATACAGTACTTGCATTAAATGAAATCTATCCAACATATGTCTCAATTATTTTGAAATAGCGCATTACGTTGGAAACAATGCTACGGAAATAATAATACCTTTTATCTTATTGATAATTTTTTACAACCTAAAAGTAACATACAACTGCCATTAACAAATATAACTTTCTTCACCCTAATGTGTGTCACTATCATGTCTTTGAATGATCTTATGAGTGCAGATGAGTTTTGTCATGTCAGATCCAAGCATAAAACATGAACCATTCACACAAGCGCAAAACATTAGTATACTAAATTTCAAAATTAATGTAACACATAGGATTCAACATATCCAAGATGATTAAGTTGAACTTGTGATGGAAAAAATTCTAGTTACTGAGGTCGACACTCACAATGCTCTTTTTAGATTATTAAATCCCCATAACTAATGGAGTTGAATCACATTTTAATGTCAATCATATTTTATATAATTTTAATGTGCAAAAACTAATAGAAATTATATCTTAATCTAATTAATTTTGATAGATAAATATTTTTTGATAATTTTTAGATGATAATGATCGTGTTTGGGACAAGTTTTAGGATTCTAAACATGAACATTGTGGTGGATGGCTTTGTTTAAGACATTTCCATTGTTTTCTTTCTCTACCTGGTGATCCTATATTGTACCGAAATCTTTATCGTACAACCATAAACAGTTTTAGAAGCATATTACTAATGACAAATCAATAGCTTTAATACAAGATCACAATTTAGAGAAACAACACAACACGATTACTAAACATAAAACACACAACACCACATAATAGTGAAACATCCTAATAAAACATGACCGACCAAATACTATAAAAAGGGATAGAACTGATATAACCTAAAACCTAATAAAATCCCTGCACGAACACAACATAAAGCAAACCGAATATAACCCCTAGACAGACCTAGGGCGGTTGCGACTGAAAACGAACACTTTTGGAACCTTTAGGTTTTTGTTGAAAGTGTGGATAGAGTCTGGTGAATCACCTGAGTCATCATCGGAAGGGTCAAACTCATAGCCGTCAGCTTTGTTTGTCAATGTCAGGCCTTGTAGGGGTTGCATCAGGTATGTCATCTGAACTATCAATCTCTACAACCTCATTCCACTTCCAATTTGACAGATTTTCAGCCCTTTTTTGTTTCTTTCTTGCCTGGGAATCCTGAAAAAAAATTAAAGCCAACACAGAAGAGGAACAAAGAGTTAGCCGATTATAAATGTAAGCAAAAAAAAACATGAAATCTTGTGTATACATAAACTAAAACTAATCACCTCAACACCAAATTCACGAGAAAGCTGTTACACATAGGCCATTAGAAGGCCCAAAAATAGAAAACATAAATACATTAGAAAGCTCTACAAAATAATGTGCAAACTTTGGATTTTTTGATAATAACTCACATTTTCCTCTCGAATGGGGATTTTGCTGGATTTGTTCTCCATCTTGGAATATTAGCAGAATGGTTGAAACTTTTTTTCCCAGATGCACTACTCTACCCTTATATAGGCAGAATAGAATGCAACTGCTCACCCCACTAACTTTTTTTCTGCAAAATGAGAGGAAGTATGGACCAATCAGCTTCTCTTTGAACTGATTGTTTAAACTGCCACAGTTTACGAGTTAGTGGGGTGAATTCATAAAATAAGGCTGATTTAAATCATTGAAAACCGCTAAAAGTTTTGGTATTATTGAATTTATATAAAAAATAGATGCCCTGTAAATTAACTAAACATAAAAACCTCTTTAAGAGTTAAGTTGATCTCAAGTAAGTAATAGTTAAGTTGATTCATAACGGAGTATGAGACACAAATCCAAATATTGTTGTTTGATGTTGTTCACATCTCAGTATGTATCACGATTAAAATACCATTCAATTGTTAAATTTTTATTTACAATATTTGAGTGTGTTCCATTATATATTCCAAAAGAGTCAAAGATCAAAGGCACGCGTAAACTCACAAGTGTATATTCATATAGTTTTTATATGATAAAAATGATTACAACTGTATATTAAAAGTTATTGCAATAATATGCAATTAAACAATCAGTTTGAAACAAACAACAGTTGTTTAAGACGCTATTAAATGTTAAACACACATAACTATGCGACGGTATTTAATATTTCACAAAACTTATAAATATAAGTCATAACTTAATATACTGAGGTCGACACTCACAATACTCTTTTTAGATTATTAAATCCCCATAACTAATGGAGTTGAATCACATTTTAGTGTCAATCATATTTTGTATACATTTTAATGTGTAAAAACTAATAGAAATTATATCTTAATCTAATTAATTTTGATAGAGAAACATTTTTTGATAATTTTTAGATGATAACGATCGTGTTTGGGACAAGTTTTAGGATTCTAAACATGAACATTGTGGTGGATGGCTTTGTTTAAGACATTTCCATTGTTTTCTTTCTCTATCTCTACGACATTTAAATATGAACCACCTATCTTAATACCGATAATCATATAAATATAAAAATGAGAAATATAGCATTGAGAATAACTACACACCATCACATTACATTGTATACTTTTTCTTTGTTAGATTTAGGTTTCATCTTATGGTTGCATTTGATCATATTTGAATATAAATTTTTGTTAGATGAAGATTGATTTTTTAGCATACAAATAACATCTCGCAGCTACACTCAATAAATATTTGTATCAGGCTGAAGTTTCCAATTTCCATTCCAAATACGTGGGTGTGAGAGAGTGATATTTATTAAAACAATTAATTAGTTTACAAAGACAAGAAAAAAATTTTGGTTACTTCAGCCTAATACAAATTCATTGGTATACAGTAGACAATGGTACAAAGCATTATATTTCACCGTAGATTTGCCAATGGAAAGTTAATTAATCCTCTTGAAAGTTGATTAAGCATTATATTTATCATAGAAAAGTTAATTAAACCAGTGCATGATGATGTACAAAAGTAAAATTGTTTTATGATGCATACTGCATTTAATAAAATACGTTTGTTCCGTTTATATCCTATATGTCCTTGGATTATGATTATTTGATACTTTTAAGTTGATATATTAATAAAGTATTGCAAAAGAGTAATTATACAAGCTTCACACCGGGCTTAGTGGACAAACCAAAAATTAAAGAACTAAAGCACTTATGGAATGTCATACGAGTTTTTGTCGCAACCCGAAACCTTTTGATATTGTGATATGATTATTCTAAATTACTTAACATTTTAGTATGAGAAGGTGTTAGAAGTTCATTAACACAACCCATACAGAAAGGCTACCATTTTATTGAGATGTGCAACATAACTTGCTTATATTTTTCATGTGTTGCTCGAACGTTATGAGTTGCTTAATCATAATGTGATTGTTTCTCTATGACCTTTGAGCTTCTAAATTTGAAAGATAATATGTAATTGTTGTTATTTGATTGTTTCGACCATCTGAGGTACGTTCTAATTAGTGATTTTGACTTATACTTGAAGGAACTCGTAATAGATCCCATGGGCCCAAGCTGGAGGAGTCTATTATGTTGTCGAATCCAGTAGAATTTTTACTAACAAAGGTAAAGTCGTTACTCATCTTAAGGTAATCGATACAAAATTAATATCTAGCAATCTGTTATCGTGCTTTTTTTTTTAACTTCATGCAATTTTCTAATATTTTCGTAATTGTTTGGACATGTATGTTTTATATTATTTATGCTATATGTCATGGAATTATAAGAAATCTTTTGAGTGTTCATCATGATAAATATATCTGGTATCTCTAATTCCTTTTTTTTATTTTTGTGTAAAGCTTGTATGAAGTTGTGTGTTTTATAAGTTTGGATTTAAAAAAAATGTGATTAGGTTTGGATTAGAGGAAGAAAATAAAGATCTTCATTAAACATATGTTCACATACCAACTACCATTTAACAAAGTTCGAATGCTAATTCACACAACAACTTCAAAAATTAATACATGAATATATGTGTTTAGGGTTCCTTTCTTTGTGGGATGATAGTTGCTTGTTTTCACTATATTGTTACATTAAAAACATTTGTCATCGTGTGGTGCTTACTATTGTGTATAATTGTTTATTTTTTGTATTTCCATGTCTACCATTACATAAGACACAAAATGTGCCTGTCCACTGTTAATTTTGATAGCTTAGGTCTTAATAATGTCATCGAATGAACCCTTAGGGTTGTTAAAAATAAGTGACTCTCTACTGCATTAGCATGTATGATTAATTAGCATATGCTTTAGAGGGAAATTCTTTTTAATACCTTATTTTTTTATAAACACATTGTGTTATTGGCATCACCAATTTTACACTTAAACCTATCCAAGTATAAAAAGAGACTAAAACTGGAATCCTGTAAATACATAACCAAATAGTATTAGATCATAGCTGAGTAAATAAAACAATTACCAAAAGCACGACAACCATATCTTGTAAACAAACAACTGCAAAATGCAAACTACAATCCTTTGTCCAAAACATACCAATTTAAGTATACAAAAAAAAATCAATCATGAAACTACCGACACGACAAATTTACAGATTCATAGTCGGATTGGAATGAAAAGATGTTATATAAACGCTGCACAGCAATGACTGACTGAGCCACGCCTGATCTGTAGAAGGTTAGGTCACTATCCTTACATTCCCATGACTCAAAGAACATATCTAAAACTGTTTGTCTATTGCCTTCACCCATGTATCGTGGGCTGAAAGCACCCAAACATCTCGTGTATCATTGACATGAACACAAACAATGGCCGCTCTTCCTTTGTGTTTAATAAGCTTCCACGAAGAGTACAAACAATAAGCAGCTATTGATGGGATTGGAATAGTTTGATATTTATGAGTAGAAGAATCAATTCTGAGTATCTGATTATTTTCTAGGCCTATGTAGATACCCCCTCTTGCTACAATGGCCTCATCATTGGTAACCTCACAATCATGGGCCAATTGTATAGGTTCCTGTAGTCTCCAAGCCCAAGCAGCCGAGTCAAATATCTCGAAACGATATGTCATACATACGACAGCGCTCCTTTTAACATTACTGCAAAAAGATAAAATCAAATTGATACATTTGAAGACAATTAAACGTATGACAAAGACTATGCATACCTACCCTATGACATATAAAACTTACAAATAAACAATTATAGATTTCATATGGTACAACTCACGTTTGGAGGCTTGATAAACTAAAAGCAAACATACCTTCTTTTAGGAATAGACAAACGAAAGATCTTGTAATGTAACGGATGTGACCCTAATGTTACAAACGCGACCTTTGCTGTAGGATATTTCAATTTTGGATTTGGAATAGCCCGCATATTGTGACTTGCCGGCTTAAACAATGCATAAATAGATAGTGGTCGGACCCACAGATGTGCAATCTCGACCACTAAAACACCTTGTTCTGACGCTGCATGAATTATGGTCCACGGTGCCATATAACCAATATCAAGCGATCGTGAACCGGATGAAGCCACAAAATGTATCTGGTGACGACTTAAGAAGTTTGGGCACTGAACAATGAAACCTGCGAGCACGTGATTATCTATTTTCTGTCGCTCCAAGATATTTGCATCGTAGGATAGTAACTCAACTTCCCTGCAAGTACATCTAATTGAACTCAGAGATTTCAACGATGTTCTTGCTAGTATTTCCGAGATAATGTTCGAATCAAACAGGCGAACCATTGATGGAGGCTGACCGCCGGCAGGCCTACAAAGCCCCATCTAGAAATAAAACACGTAAATTAGACAATAAAACTAAAAAAATCATACATGGGTGTAATTAGCATGAATTCAATCAGTTGGTATATAATTAGTAGGGCCCGACCTACTAACAAAAGGTAGTAGTACATCAACTGATTTAGTTTTTGTCATTTCTTGTTCATTAAAGTTTAGTTGTTTTTTTACGATATCTGCTCTTTAATTTCTTTGTAAAACGGAAAATTGGATAGTATATCAAGTAATTTAATGTAATGCTATTAATGATTTATATTTCTATGTTTTTATAAGGTATTTTCACCAGAAAATGAAGAAAACTGACTATTATCCTTCATTTACTGCAGTGCTGCAATGACTACAGAGATACGTGAAGAGGTTGCTATCAAGAAAATCGGCCACGCATTTTGTTAACTAAAATGTTTGCCAAATGGACATTAAGAGAACTCAAACTTCTACGGCACATGGATCATGAAAATGTGAGCTTTCTTACTGATGTTTTGGTTGATTTTGCATATACATGGTTTTAACCTAATGTAAAGTTAAGCTTATCCGGTATGCTTCCAAGAATCAAAAGTGCCTTCAATTAAGTCGAGTTAATAATTTTGTAGCTTGTACCTTTAATACAAGTTTGTGGTTTATCTAGTTATAAACAAAGAAACCTAATGAAACATCTGGGAAAATTGGATTGTTAAAGTGTTATTAAGTTGGGTCATTTTAATGTTAGTGGGATTGACTATTATGGGAATATCTAACATATTTACTTATTTCCTACAGTTTGGGCAAATTACACGCAACATGACAACGCTTGCATTAACGGAAGGCGAACGGAGACACTCACAAAGACGGAAGGTAAGTCTATTTAATTTATTACATCTAAAAGTGTTCGATGAATTATAATGGAAATACAATGGTACTTGCATTATCCGGACTATGAAGCCTGACTATGACTTGCCGTATCAAGCATTTGTGCATTATCTCATTTCAATACAAAACACTTAATAAAAATTGGAGTTATATTAAAAATGACATACCTCACACTCGCCATGATTCCTCATTGGCTCACACGCTTTGTATAATTACACCACTGAAATATATTGAACATTAGATTATTTATATAAAATAATCAAATTCCACCATACAGGTTCCATAAATATTTAATACTTGCGTTAATGAAATATATCGAACATGAGACCCAATTATAGTGAATAAGCGCTTTACGCTTAGAAGCAATGCATTGAAAATAATTATACCTTCTAATTTATTGATATTTTTTTAACAACCTACGAGTAACGTACGGCTTCCATTAACAAAATATAACTTTTTTCACCATAATGTGTTCCAGTACGGTGTCTTTGAATAATCATATGGAAGTCAAAACTTTAAAAGTACCATATAGTTCCACATAAATTTAGAAAAATCTCATTACATGTGATGTAACGAATATTAGTGTCACTTGTTAACAAAAGGTTTCAGTACGTAGCTATTACTTTATTTTTTTGAATCAGTATTACTTCCTATATCACAACCGGTTGGATATCAGATGTGTATTTATTATGCGACATTGTATAGGACAAATATTTAAACTTTAATACAAAAACACAAAATAGAGAAACAACACCACCCGTTTATAAACATAAAACACAGAAGACAACATACATAGTGAAAGATCCCGATAAAGCATGACTGACCAAATTCTATGGAAAAAAGATAGAACTAATATAACCTAAAACCTGATAAATTACTTGCACGAAGATAACATAAAGCAAACACAATTTAACCACTACACAGACCTAGGACGGTTGTGACTGAAAACCAACACCTTTGGAACCTTTAGGTTTTTGTTGAAAGTTTGGAGGGAGTCTGCTGTATCACCTGAGTCATCATCAGAAGGGTCAAAGTCATAGCTGTTAACATCACAGCTTTGTTTATCGCTATGAGGGGTTGTAGGGGTTGCATCAGGCGTGTCATCTGAACTGTCAATCTCTACAACCTCATCCCACTTCCAATTTGACAGATTTTCAGCCCTCTTTTGCTTTTTTCTTGCCTGGTAATCCTGAAAAAAAATTAAAATCAACATACAATAGGAATAAATGATTAGCCGACAGGAACTTTAAGCAAAAAAAGACAAGAACTATTGTATATACATAAACAAACAAATCACCTCAACACCAAATTCACGATAAAGCTGTGACACATAGGACCTAAGGTATTGTGTGTAGCTAAGAACATCAAAACTCTCATCATCCAGGTGCTGTCATTAAATAAATTCTTCCATAAGAAGGCCCAAAACACAAAACATAAAGACGTTACGAAAGATATTCAAAATAATGAGCAAACTTTCGACAGTCCTACTAATAACTCACATTTTCATCGCGAGGGGGCTTTTGCTGGATTTGTTGTCCATTTTGGAAATCAGAAGTAATGGTGTAGATTTTTTTCCCAGTTTAAAATAATCTGCCCTTATATAGGCAGAATAGAATGCAACTGCCCACCTCACTAACTTTTTTTTGCCAAAATAATAGGAACTATTTTAAACTGCTTAAACTACAGGTTAACAGCCTGTTTAAACTGCTTGCTTGTTTAAACTACCTGGGTAGTTTCTGTGTTATTGGGTAACATTCATTCAGAAAATACTTAAATTTTTTATTATGTATCACACGTATAAACTGAAGGTTTAAAAAGCCTGTTTAAACAGCTTGTTTAAATAATTGGAAGGAAGTATTTTTGTGACACCCTACACATATCCCACATCGGCCGTGGACAGGAGAGATTCCTGGTTCATAAGGAATGTCTGGCCTCTAATATCAACAACGCGTTTTGGACGTATTGGCTGTGGATGAGAGGAGAACTCCACAGTTAAGCATGCTCAGGTGGGAGCAATCCAGGGATGGGTGACCTCCCTGGGAAGTTTTCACCCGGGTAACCAAAAGCAAATCCGTGAGCTCCTCGTGGGCGAAGCGGACAATATTGTCGGTGTGAGAGGCCGGGTGTGACAGAATGGTATCAGAGCCACTCCTGTGCCGTTCGGGGTGTGGGACATACCTCACCAAGGATGGTGACTTCTCGGGCTCATCGAGGACGATGAGTCCAAACAGGGGGTGCTTGTGACACCCTACACATATCCCACATCGGCCGTGGACATGAGAGATTCCTGGTTCATAAGGAATGTCTGGCCTCTAATATCAACAACGCGTTTTGGGCGTATTGGCTGTGGATGAGAGGAGAACTCCATAGTTAAGCGTGCTCAGGTGGGAGCAATCCAGGGATGGCTGGGAAGTTTTCACCCGGGCAACCAAAAGCAAATCCGTGAGCTCCTCGTGGGCGAAGCGGACAATATTGTTGGTGTGAGAGGCCGGTGTTACAGAATGGTATCAGAGCCACTCCTGTGCCGTTCGGGGTGTGGGACATACCTCACCAAGGATGGTGACTTCTCGGGCCCATCGAGGACGATGAGTCCAAACAGGGGGTGCTTGTAACATCCTACACATATCCCATATCGGCCGTGGACAGGAGAGATTTCTGGTTCATAAGGAATGTCTGGCCTCTAATATCAACAATGCGTTTTGGGCGTATTGGCTGTGGATTAGAGGAGAACTCCACAGTTAAGCGTGCTCAGGTGGGAGCAATCCAGGGATGGGTAACCTCCCTGGGAAGTTTTCACCCGGGTAACCAAAAGCAAATCCGTGAGCTCCTCGTGGGCGAAGCGGACAATATTGTTGGTGTGAGAGGCCGGGTGTGACAATTTTGATATATTATGTTAACTATTTATACTTTACAAAATATTAAAGTACACTGGTAGGAAGTTGTTGTTTTATGTAATTTTAATTGTTTAACTTATATAATCTATACTTTTTGTGTTCCCTCTTCTAGCATTGAATGAAATTAATAAAAAAACTTCAGTCGATATACAGTGTAAATCAGACTTACCTAAATTAATACATTATCTTAAAAACTCAAAATTTTAAGAAATACAAATTATAACAATTATACATTATCAGACTTACCTACAATTTCGTTCAATAGTTAATTGTTTGTTCATTATTTGGAATGTTTCGAATCGATTTATGAAAACAGCAAACGAATATATACAGCAGTTTGACACGCGGAATCAAGAAGATTGTCTGGATCATATTTCATTTAAAAAACCCTGTGATGTGAGTTATTCTTTGACCTAAACTAAATCGAACGCCAAACCTACTGGAATTAATGTATGTTACAAAAGGAAGTCCAGCGATAAAGTCATAACATAGTTGATTACGTGGTAAATGCTAATTATATTGTAACTTTTGTAATTAATTTATTGGAAAAAAATTAAATACATGTCAACGGGATGACCTATTTTATGGTGTAAGATTGGTTCAATTCTCATGCATGCAGGCCAGGAGTGAGTAATCAAGCTTTAATATTTTTTCTCCTGAAGTAAAATCCATGCTACTCTAAATAAACCATGTTAAATTATTTATTAACAGGTTTGAACCTGAATTTACAGTTTGAACATAAGTTTACAGTAAAGATGCTTTGCGTCTTAGCTGCAGTGAGCTACAACCCAAGTAACGAATGATTATAGCTACATTTTCTAATTTCCATTCCAAATACGTGTGCGTGGGAGAGTGACATTTATTAATATAATTAATTAGTTTACAAAGACAAGAAAAAGATATTGGTTACTTTAAGTAAAACACCAAACATATAAATCAATAAAACATAATCAAAACAAATAACACATACTTATATTTAAAAAGCTTCGTGTGTGATACATAAAAACTATGATCTAACAATATGGAAAATGAAGTGCTAAGAAACTAAACATCAAAGAAAAAAAACACTTATCGGCAAATATATTACACTTCGTCTTTACTTGGAGACTCATTGAAAAGTTTTCTTTTGCTCGGATGCTTCTTTTTCTTTTGTTGTATCGATGGGACTGATCTTCACTGGGCTGAGAAGTATGGCTGGCTTTGGAGCACCGACACTTGTTTGCATCGTAGTACCACTCGATCATACCAAGGTATCGATGGTATATAATCCGGACATTGATGGAACCGTGGAAATTACATGCCATGGCCTGTAAAATATCAGACCATAATTGGTTTCTTGAAACCTTTTGATACCCACCCCTTTTATGTACTTCCATATATAGCTTAAACAGATCAATATTTCCTTCAGGCTGCAGCCCTATTGGAACCGGCCATTCAATACCAACCTTAAAAAAGGAGAAGAGCATCCAATAAACAACCTCATAAATACAAATCTATAAGAATCTGGGTCAGCCATGATAATATCATAATTATCCAGCAATTGTAGAAACTTCACTGCATCTGATATTGTTGTAATTTCTTTGGACATTTTACTTTTAACCTGTAAACAATTCAGTTGGGTAGAAAAATGCCATTAAAAATAAACTCTATAATGATTGCATATTGATATTTTATAACAAAATAAAAGAACATATTATAGCAGGTTTTTCTACAAAAGTAAAATTGTTTCATGTTAATTATGCTTGTTACCGCAGGACAATGGACATGAGATGAAGCTGCGAAGAATGTTTCCATTGAAACCTCGTCTGCCATTTGATCCAGGAACAAAAAATGCAAGAGCAACACAGCAGGTTAGGCTGCTTTTATGGATGATAGCTTGCAATTGACAGCCTTTACATATCCAGGTACAAAAAAATGAAACAACAGCCCAGCAGGTAAGGACTGCTTTTATAGATGACAGGTTGCAGTTAGAGGGGTAACTGCAACCCACGTTTTAGAACCTGTTAATATGGGCAGTGCTGAAAAACCACCGTTAACTGCAGTGGAACATGCAACGTGGGTAGGTTCTAGAAGGTTGCATGTCCACTGATGAAAAAACTGCATGTAACTGCCGCTAAACCGCCTTAACTCCTGAAAAGCAACCTGTAACCGTCAAAACCGTCGAGTTTAGACGGTCAGGATTTAGTTTCAACTTGATCCAACGGTCCAGATCAATATTACCAGCGGTTACACTCACCGCTGGTAATATAATATATAATAAGATAGTTTGTCGTTAAAAACAGGGGCGGAGGATGGAGGAGACCGGGCCCCCCCCTCTTTTTTCGTCGGTAGTGTAACTTTTTGGCCCGGTAGTGTAATTTTTGGTCCGGTAGTGTAAATTTTTATATAAATATCGAGTTCGCCCCCCTAAAAAAATAATTTCGCCCCCGCCCTCCCTGCGGAGATGTTCAAGCTCCGCCGCTGATTGAAAAAAAATACCCGACTTAAAGAAAAAGAAGTTTGAGGACCGTTATGGTAACATCTCCCGTCATCCACGAAATTGCCACCTTTTAAAAAGCAAAGATCAGTGGAGGGAGAAAAAGGAGTCCACCGCGATGAAACCACTTTAACCGATGTCCGATGCGTACATACATCATATCTTTTCCGATGACAAACAAAGAATCTTCATTTTTCAACTCTCTATCTCGATCTCATCATCAATGGTGATCACAAACAAAATCAACTTCAACAAATTTCGCATAATCTCTATCTAACCACAGGTGTGTGCTTCCTCTAACTTAATTGCTTCCTGCGTAGGATTCCTAAATTTGACGCGTTAATTCATACTTTATGACTTGTTAGGGTTTGGATTTGACTTTTTTGAAGTTGCTAGGGTGATTGATTTGTTAGGTGTAACGATTGACAGGATGTTGTTGCTTAATTCCTGTTTTGTGTATGTTGTTGATGTGTTTAGACGAGATGAACACCTGATTTGACGTTTTTGGATTTGAGATTAAGCTCGATAACTTCGTAGCTATCTGTGTGTGGAGGTTTAGTTTTGTTTGATGTATTGATGTAGCTGTAGATGATATTCAGGCGAGTTAATTGATGATTGGTAGATTATTTTCCTCAATTTTCGTGTTTGTAGTCCCAAATCGATTATTAATAGGGGATTAGGGTTGATTTGACTAAAACAAACAAACAAACAAACATACCCAGTGTCTCCCGCTGAAGGGCAGGGTCTGGGAGGGGTATATGGTAGCAAGTCTTTCCTCTATCTAGAAAGATAGAGAGACCGCTTCCGAAGAGACCCCCGACTCGTTAACACAGGCAATAACAATAACAATCAAAATACAACGCATATACAAAGCATATAACAAAGCATACCAAAGGCAATAACCATCATAATACGAAGCAAATAACACAATGATATATATCAATAACAATCATAATACAACGCATATACAAAGCATATAACAAAGCATAACAAAGGCAGTAACCATCATGATACGAAGCATATAACACAATGATATATATCACACGAAGAGTTGAATTACAATTGATTTGACTACTGAGTTGAATTACAATTGGTTTTCTGGTCAAACTGTGAATTTACTACTGCAGAATTCATGTTATTTGTTCTACAATTTAGCACAAATTAGATTCCAGATTGTAGTAATTTTAGATGATATCTTTGTGTTTTTGGTGTTATGTTTGAATCATTTTGTTTCTCATTTGGTATACTTACAGTAGAAGATTACATACAGAATGATTTCTAGTCATGTTCCAGAGCTTGAATCTAGAGGAACTTAGAGATTACCTGTAAAGTATTCATACAATATAATGCCTGCTGAAAATGGTGGAATTGAACAAGAATCTGATGAAAATAAAGTCAAATCTCCTATTTCTCTAGATATTGAAACATCTAACAATGTCGATTCTCATGTTCGTGATAGCCATATTTCTCCGAACAACAAAACATCAAGGTTCCTTCAGTTTCGTAGGAAACTTGATTGGGATGCCCTTAAGAAAACTGGTAAAGAATGGATAAAGAACCCGATGAACATGGCCCTATTGGTCTGGATACTATGTGTCACAGTCTCGGGGGCAATTCTCTTTCTAGTCATGACTGGTATGTTAAACAACGCGCTTCCAAAAAAGTACCAACGAGAAGCATGGTTTGAGGTGAATAATCAAATTCTCAATGCCTTATTTACACTCATTTGTTTGTACCATCACCCTCGTAGGATCCACCATCTCGTGCTCCTTTTAAGATGGAGATCTAAAGATGTTCACACATTGAGAGAAGCATATTGCAAAAGTGGAACTTATAAACCTAACGAAAGGAGGCATATGCTTATCGTTGTCGTATTACTTAACCTCAATTGTTTAGCACAATACGCTTTGTGTGGTTTAAATGTCGGTTACACTAGATCAAAAAGACCGGCAATCGGGGTAGCGATTACTATCTCTGTAGCAATCGCCGCTCCAGCAATTGCCGGCGTGTACACCATTGTTAGCCCGTTAGGGAAAGATTACGATACAGTTTCTGATGAAGAATCCCAAACTCACACCATAATGTTAAAAGAGTGAAATCCTTAGAGAAAAGATTGTCTTTTCACTTTCAACTAGTGAAACTAGTCCAAAATGGATTGGAGGTGTACTTGATATCTGGGATGATATATCCATTGCATACCTCTCACTGTTTTGTAGCTTTTGTGTTTTCGGGTGGAATATGGAAAGGCTCGGGTTCGGGAACATGTATGTCCACACGGCTACGTTTCTTCTGTTATGTTTGGCCCCGTTTTGGATCTTCACCATGGCAGCTATCAACATTAGTAATGAAAGTGTAAGGGAAGCTTTAGGGACTACTGGACTCTTTCTGTGTGTTTTTGGGTTACTTTATGGTGGGTTTTGGAGGATTCAGATGAGAAAAAGATACAATCTACCACCATCTAACACGTGTTGTGGTAAACCCGCGGTTACTGATGTGCATTATGGCTATTCTGTTGTTGGTGTTCGCTAGCTCAAGAAGTCCGAACAGGCAACTTTTATGATATCGTGGAAGATAAGTTTTACAAGAAGCCCTGGAAGGAACCCGGTTTTGGATCAGGCCCGGGTTCTACGGGTCAGGATAGCTCGCTCTTGACCCCGGTGGTGATGGGCTTGTGGAGGATAGGCGAAGCTCGGCCGGGCAGTTATCAATGGTGGAAGAAGGTTCATCTTCAAGAAGTGAAGATGCAACTCTACAACCTCCCTTTCAAAACTTTATAAACAGAGAAGGTAATTATTAATTAAAGAATATAGTTTAGTTTTAGTTTGCATTGTACGTGATTTATGAGTGAGGTTTTTAATTATACATCCATATACTTATTTAGCTGCATTTTTGAATATATTGCTTAAATTATAATACTTGATTTGATAATGAAATTACTTAAAATAGTATGATCAAACACTACATATAAATATATTTCTTGTTGATAATATTCTGGTTAGCCTTATGGAAAACAATTCTGGTAACGGATAATAAATGGCAATTCAAATTTCAAGTAATAAAATTCAAATGATATATATATTACAAACTAGGTAAATATACAAATTGAATAAATAAATATTTAAAATTTATAAAATAGTAGCACACAACATACTTATTAGTTGTTTAAAGAAAAATACGTGACAAAAATAAATATTCATATTCTAATAAAAGAGTAAATGAGGGTGTCATGTGTTACTATTACATTCATTCTAATCAAACTTCCCCGCTTCTCTCTCCTATTAAATAACCAAATTATTCACTAATAATATTATCTATTTAATTTTATATTATAATTAGTTTTTATTAATAGATTAAGAAAGATAATTTTTTAATTAATGTATTTCTGTAGAGATAGTTTTTTAAAAAGGAAATTTTTCTAACAAATAAAACTATTTTTATGTAATATTTTAAAATTTGTTTTTTAAGTAATTTTTTTATAAAACAAAATAATTAAAATAAGGAGTTATAGTAAATAATTTTTTAAAATGATAAAAGTTTAACACGTTATTTTAAAACAAAATGTTTAATTTATCTTTAAAAAGCAAAAAAATTAAAAATTTCTTATTTGTTATTTTATTACTTGTAGTTATTACTCATACATAATTTCAATCATATCATGTCTTAGTATATAGTTTTATAATTAATAATTTTTATTTTATTTAATATTTCATTTATTCAACCCGTGTAATACACGGGTTTACTGAAGCTAGTGATAATATAAATATAAAGATTTAGCAATTAAAAAAAACAGGCGTCAAACAAAATTATTTATTAGATGAACTAAGAGGAATAAATAAGAAAATACATGCTCATAAAGTTGTCATAGGTAGCGTCCTCATTTACTTACATATATATTTAATAAATAAAAAGGCGTGGATTTTGAGATACTTTAAAATTATAAATTAACATCCCAAATTTTTATACCGGTCATATAGCCTCATACACATCGTATAGGGGGTTTCGTATAACCCTATACGGGGTGTATAACCCCTCTAACAGCCCCCTGAATTTTTCCTCGTATTCAGTGTCGAAATTTATCATACGCGTCATATAGCCCTATATGTGTCGTATAGGAGGGTCGTATATGGCTATATGAGGCGTATAGCTCTCTGATACCCCCCTGAATTTTTCTCGTCTTCAGTGTATTCGATCTCATACGCTGCGATGGACCCATACGTAACGTATAGACGGTGTCGGTTTATCCGAATGGATGTCTCTGTGTTAGAATCCAATAAAAATCCTATGGACACTGTCCTTGATCTCCTTTGTTTCCTCGTCCTTTTTCTCCGGCTCTCTACCCTATTAATTATACAAATTTAATTTACCTTTTCTATACTTCTTAATTTAATGTTTATATCTCCTATTAAATAATAACGATTTCTATATATGTTATTATAAAACATCTTTTATCTACTTTAAAAAAACGATTTTTATAAATTGAGCATTTCTTTCATTATTTTTGTAAAACATTTAGAAAATAACTATAGTGTTTCTAAAATCTTACTAAAATACTATATAATATGTCGAAAATATGTAATTTATAATTCATTATTACTAAGTATATAATATTGTATTTATGCAACTTGCGTAATACATTATGTTTCCAACCTATTTTTCTTTGGGGCTGTTTGTTTTAGACTCTTAATGGTTCAGATGTCTGAATGGTTTAACACTTAATGGTTCAGATTGTTTGTTTCGCTAGCAAATATCTGAATGGTTCAAACATTTGCCTTTGAATGGTTAAACATTATACTAATGCTAAATGGTTAAGATCTCTTATCTGAATTGGTCTGACATTTGTCTTTGAATAGTTAAACGATATACTAGATCTTAATGGTTCAGACATCTTAATGGTTAATGACTTAATGGTTCAGACTTCAGACCTTTTATTGGTTCAACATTTAGTCATTCATTATTACTAAGTATATGATATTGCATTTATGCTTCCAACCTATTTTTCTTAAATAGAGATCAATATGTTATCTTAGATAGTGATCAAAACATTCAACCATTATAGCAGTGAGAGTATAAAAAATTTTCTGCATTCGATAGAAATACGGGGAATGTTATATTTTAGTGATGGTTTTAGGTGTTAAGGATTTGCTTGAAGCCGGTGATGTGCGTCACGCCCATGGGGGTCGTGCCCCTCTCACATCCTAGGTGCGGTGTTCTCCTTTGTGACAGATTGTCACCTCTTTCACGGCTCATTACAGATAGTCTTATTGTTACTTTAATAAATCTTATATAGTTAAAATAAAAACATTACCACCCCTATGGTTGGCGCCACTTCTATTTACCTCCCCAATCATAAAAACCTTTGTTGGCCCACTGTTGTCACCTCACAGCCTTGGTTGTTGTTGTCGGCGCCCCTCGCCATTGTTGTTACCTTCATCTTGCTTCTACTATTGCTTCGCCTCAAACCCAAGCCACTTTTTATACCTGTCATGGTCGTTGGCGTCATAAATAACATATATATTTGGTAGATTTTTGTCACGAAGATGAAATCAAAACTCAACAATCTGAGTGAATCGTTTACAACGAAATATACTGAGAATCAGATCATCATTGTGATGACCTAACTATGAACAAATACAACGAGATTACAAACTAGAGATCATCAACATGATGAAACCCTAATGAAGAACACAAGAACTCTCTAGAGAACGAATGTGTGTATGTGTGTGAAAGAGAAGATATCACTGATCTGATCTATGTTCAGATCTCTCGAACTACTTATGCGCGTGCAGCAGCAAGCCCATCAGCTCCAGATCCTAAGCCCAGCTAAGCCCGCCCATTATCAGCTCCTAAGCCCAGCAGCCCATCATCAGCTCCTCAGCAATCCACATACACACATAAAAACCAAAAGATAATTAATTCAACATGAAATATATGAAATAAACCTGATGCAATACAACTTATATTTGGATAATGAATTACAATTTCAACACCCCCCCATAATTCCATTATCCAAACACATCAAAAAGTTTGAGTTTATCACACAAAATTTCATGTTGCCGAGGAAACAAACCTTTGGTAAAAATATCAGCTGGCTGATCAACAGATGATAACCCAACTGTGGTTATTACACCAGCAGTAATTTTCTCACGAAGGAAAATAAATCTATTTCGAAATGCTTTGTTCGTTCATGAAATACAGGATTAGCAGCTATTGAAACTGCAGCATTACTATCACAAAACAATTGAACTGGATAGGTAACAGAGATCTTTAATTCTTTAAGTACATTAGCCAACCACAAAACTTCACAAGTTGCTGCACACATAGCCCTGTATTTTGCCTCAGCAGAAGATCTAGAAACTGTGGACTGTTTTTTACTTTTCCAGGAGACTAAAGAATCTCCCAAGAAAATACAGTACCCAGTTACTGACCTACGAGACTGCAAACACTTCCCCCAATCAGAGTCAGCATATGCAGTAATGGATAAACTACTACTCTTCTTAAAAACAACCCTTTACCAGGACTATTCTTTAAGTAGCGTAATAATCGAAGGCCTAATTTAAAATGAGTCATTGTTGGACTATGCATATATTGACTTAAAAACTGCACTGAATAAGATATGTCAGGTCGTGTGTGAGATAGGTAAATTAATTTACCTATCAATTTTTGATATTCAGACACATTCTCAAGAATGTGCTCATCTTTACTACACATATTTGTAACCACATGATGTTGTTCTAATGGAGTACTAACTGCTTTGCAAGCTGACATACCAAATTCAGTAAGAAGTTCCACACAGTATTTTCTTTGTGAAAGACAAATACCATTATTTGTTTGAAGAACTTCTATGCCTAAGAAATATTTCAGTTCACCAAGATCTTTGATTAGAAACTTAGTGTGTAAGAGTTTTTTGATATAATGAATCTCATTTAGATTATTTCCAGTAACAATTATATCATCCACGTAGACAAGTAAGATGACAACAGTAGCATTTTTTGATCGTATGAACAAAGAGTAATGACTCTTACTTTGTTCAAAGCCAAACTCAGTTAAAGCACTTACTAATTTCTCGTTCCACATACGTGGGGCTTGTTTAAGCCCATAAAGAGATTTAGTTAGTTTACATACACGTTTGTCATGTTTTGAAAAATATCCCTCTGGTAGGGACATATAAACATCCTCATGTAATGCACCATATAAAAATGCATTGTTAATATCAAGTTGGAAAAGTGGCCAGTCATTTTGAACTGCCAAACATACCACACAACGAATAGTTACCATTTTGGCAACTGGTGCAAACGTTTCTTCAAAGTCTATTCCTTCTTTTGATTATAGCCTTTTGCAACTAACCGAGCTTTAAATCGTTCAATTTCACCCGTAGATTTATATTTGATTTTATAGACCCATTTGCACCGTATGGGTTTTCTATCTTTAGGACATTCAATTAAGTCCCAAGTATGATTTCTATTTAACGCTTCCATTTCTTCATTCATGGCAATTACCCAATTTTTATCTTTAGCAGCTTGAGTATATGTCTTAGGTTCAATACTTTTATTTAAGCTTGTGATAAAACAGTAGTTGTCATGAGAAAGGTTAGAATAATTTAATACTTTTTCTAAACCATATTTTACTTTTCCCTCAACAACAAAATCATTTAAGCTGCTTGGCAATTTAGTATTTCTAGTGGATCTCCTTATATTATCAGGCACAGGTGATGAAATTGTCCCCTCAGATGGGATGGTGTTATCATTTTGTTCCTCTACCAAGTCTGCCCTACTAGTTTCACCACCAGAGAATGTGGTTGCTCATTAGCCTCCCTCATATTCTCGGCATTGGAACTAGTTTGCTGACCGAGATTAGAACTATCACCATATACCCCCTCTTCATCATCGGGATAGGTATCTGAACTGTTTGTGTCAAAAAAATTTGTATGATTTAAGTTTTGATTTACAATTAGGTTCGTGTCAACTAGAGATGAATCAGTTTTAAATGGGAAGATATTTTCATAAAATTTTACATCTCTAGACAGAACTGTTTTTTTATCAAGTGACCAAAGTTTATAACCCTTTTTCTGATTTGAGTATCCAATGAAAACATATTTTTATGCATTACTTTCAAATTTATGTGTTTTATTTAAAACTGTACAGTAACACAAACAACCAAATGATTTTAAATGCGACAGAGAGGGTTTAAAGCCAAACATAAGTTCATAAGGAGTTTTTCCACTAAGTACTGATGAAGGTGTCCTGTTGATTAAGTAAGCAGCTGTTAGAACGCATTCAGACCAAAACTGAAGTGGTACTCCACTTTGGAATAACAAAGATCTAGATACATTTAGAAGGTGTCTATGTTTTCTCTCAACTATACCATTTGTTGGGGTGTGTAAGTACAGGAGGTTTGATGAATTATTCCATTGTGTTTGGTAAATGACATTAGGTTTTGATTAATGAATTCAGATCCATTGTCACTTCGAATTATTTTAATGTTTTTGTTAAACTGAGTTTTTAAAATTTGAAAGTAACTTTCAAAATTTTCAAATACCTCACCTTTATTATTCATTAAGTAAACCCAGACTGCTCGGGAATAATCATCAACTATGGTTAAGAAATATTTAAATCCTTCCTGACTTGGCACCTTATATGGACCCCATACATCTAAATGAATTAGATCACCAACTTGTTTTGACACATGATCACTTAAGGGAAAAGGTTCTCTATGTAGTTTTGCCTTATGACAGGTGTCACAAGGGAGTGATTCAGTTGGGGTTTTTATATTTAAATCATTTTTTATGACTTTTAAGACTTGATCGAAAGGATGTCCTAATCTTATGTGCCAAAGGTTATAGGGCTCCAAACTATTAAAACAGATATTCTGAGGAGATTGAGTCTCACCACAGAAGTATAAGCCATCAAATTGACTACCAATCGCCAGGGTGTTCTTTGTGAGTGAATCCTGGATAAGACATTTGTGTTCATCAAATGTAACTAGAAGTTTGCTATCACGAGCCAGTTTATGAACTGAAATGAGATTTACATAGTATTCTGGGACAACAAACACATCTTGTAGGATGATGTGTTTAGTTAGTTTTATATTTCCTATTTTAGTGACAAATGCACTTGTACCATTAGGATGTTTTACACTTATATTTAAGCTGGTAACATTTATTGGATTGATGATATCATTATCATTCATAACCATGTGTTGGTTAGCCCCAGAGTCAACCACCCAACCAGGATGTCCCTTTGTGAGATGTCCTGATGAGAAGTTATATGCTCGTGTATTTAATAGGGTGAGCAAATGGAGTTATTACCACTCAGGTTGGATGAGTACTGCTCATTCTTTTCATTCAAAAGACCTAACAATTTTGATATTTGATCAGCCGTTAAGGCTGTCACTTGAGATTCAGATGCAGAGTTAGTTTTGCTAGGAGACACACAACTTTGATTTGAGTTTTTGAACTTTGAGCAGGATAAGAGTTGTTTCTTGATTTATTCCCTTGTGGATATCCAACAAGTTCAAAGCATTTATCAACCATATGACCTATTTTATTACAATGTGTACATTTCAGATTAAGGTTAGGGGGCCTGCTATTTCTTTTCTTGTCAAAATTTTGAGTTGAGTTTTTTGGTGTTTGATTTGAATTTCTATGGGATTCTTCTCTGGAGACAATAGAGAATGCAGTTTTAATAGAGGGTAATTCATCTCTTGTTAACAGATTAGTTCGAACAGGTTGATATATGTCATCCAGTCCCATAAGGAACTGCATGAGTTTAATAAGATGGTTAAAGTTGTTAAACTCTTTTGATGCTTTACAAGTACATGATGGGAGCTGCAGTATATTATCCATTTGTTTCCACATAGTATTTAGTTTGTGGTAATATTCAGAGACACTACTTCCATTTTGGGATATAGAGTTTATCTTCTGGTAAAGATTAAAGACAACTGAACCATCTATTTTATCATAGGTTTCTTTTAAATCATTTCATACTTCAGAGGCTAGTTTAGAGAATACTTGACCTACATATAATTCTTCTGATATGGAGTTTAGAATCCAAGTTAACACTACAGAATTACACCTTTCCCACTGTACAGCCAATATATCATTTTCGGTTGATTTTTTACATGTTCCATCCACAAATCCAGTTTTATTTTTAACTTGTAATGCTAATTTCATAGCATTTGCCCATATTGTGTAGTTTTCTGTTCCTTAAGTTTTACGTTTACAATAGTGAGAACACACGAGTCACTAGAGTGAAGGTACAGAGGATCACTAGCGTCTAGCTTACTTACTAGTGTAGTTGTTAAAGTTGTTGTAGGTGTTTGTGTGGGTATTTCTTGTTCCATTTTACTCTTTCACACAATAGAATGAAGGCAAACAAGCACACGCACAGAATATCCGACTGTTTAAAGAAGGTCGGAGTAATGCACTACACACAACAGATGCAAATCACACGAGTGATGCATAAAAACAAGCAATATATGCAACATAAAATACAGGGTGGTGGCTCTCCCTGTTAATCAGATTTCCGGTACTCCTAACCCGACAAGATGCCTAAAAACTAGAACAAAGAACAGTAACAGAGATAGGGTTAGAAGGATCTCACAGTGAGATTCCCTATTTCAGGGTTCTTCGGTAAGCAGATCTTGACAACTATAACCTTCACTTAGGGTTACAGTGTCAAGATAGAAGAAAGAGGATTCCGCTCTGTGTCGCCGGAAATAAGCAGTGGTTCCGTCCTTTTTAGGGGCAGAAAGCAAGATCCAGAGTGTCGTCCTTTAGCATGTGCAGAAATATCCACACAACAGTAATATGCCTTATCTTAAGGCGTCTTTGATGATACCAGAACTTAGGGTTTCAAGAATGCGAAAACCCTAATATACAAATGGAGATTCAACTACTTTTGCAGCGGAAGATGATTACCACGAATCAAACGCAACTATAGATCTGAGCCTTCGGCTCTAATACCATGTCACGAAGATGAAATCAAAACTCAACAATCTGAGTGAATCGTTTACAACGAAATATACTGAGAATCAGATCATCATTGTGATGACCTAACTATGAACAAATACAACGAGATTACAAACTAGAGATCATCAACACGATGAAACCCTAATGAAGAACACAAGAACAGAGATCATCAACACGATGAAACCCTAATGAAGAACACAAGAACTCTCTAGAGAACGAATGTGTGTATGTGTGTGAAAGAGAAGATATCACTGATCTGATCTATGTTCAGATCTCTCGCGCGAACTACTTATGCGCGTGCAGCAGCAAGCCCATCAGCTCCAGATCCTAAGCCCAGCTAAGCCCGCCCATTATCAGCTCCTAAGCCCAGCAGCTCATCATCAGCTCCTCAGCAATCCACGTACACACATAAAAACCAAAAGATAATTAATTCAACATGAAATATATGAAATAAACCTGATGCAATACAACTTATATTTGGATAATGAATTACAATTTTAACAATTTTCTTTCTAAAACAACATGTTTCAACTCGAGTCCATTTTATTGAAAACTCATTTTGATTTGAACTCAACTTAACCTGGAATCATTTTAATACGCTATTTAACCAAATCTAACCAAACTTAGGTATATAAATCGTTGTGAATGACATACTCTAATTATTTTCTCGGTAGTGATTTATTAGTTCAATAACATAAGCTCACATGGGTTTCTTATAAATACAATTTGTAATTAAATCATATCCAACATTGAATTTTAAACTTTTTGCTGGTATGAAAATAGTATACTCAACAATCCTTCACTCAAATGGTAAAACCTAAATCTACATTAGATCTTGTCTTCTACTATAATCCACAGTTTCACAAGATCCGATCATTTTTCATATTGTTGTTTCTCTTGTCATCACACAACAAAATACCAAATCTGAAAGACTTCTAATACGAGATACTAAGATTCCCTAAACCCGTCGGACAAGGATCGAACCATAGAACAAGGAACGGCGTCCATATCATTTCGACGGTACGTCATGCTTTTAGTACCACTTGGTATTTCAGTTTTTCTAAAAGAATTTAGCGTAGATCTCATGCAAGCCTAAAATCGTTCAAGGTTATACATCATATTTACATTTACATCTTTTTTAAATTATGTTTGCACCTAAGATATACTATATATATTCTTTAACCCTAAAACCTAAATGATGATGATGCTCATGTAATTTACTATTACTTTTAAAATCTAATATTTTCTTAAATTCTATATATAACATTGTGACGTGTGTATTTTATCTACATCCAGGAGTAAGTTTTGTTTGAAACCAATCCCAATTCAAATAAAATAATTTTTTTTCATAATAACGTAATTTTTTTAAATTTCTAACATACTATTACTACTTGCTTATTTCTACATAGGTTTTAAATATGTTTTTATTCAAAACCAAACCTCTATAACTCTATAACAAAACATGAGTCGAATATAAAATATTTATGAATGTTTTACAATAACAGATTGCTTTTTATATAAAGTTTCGAATGTTATCAACGCCGTCCAAACTTATTTTTTCTTATATAAAGACGCGTATGCAATTAACGCCACCTTTGACGTGTGTATTTTACGCGTGTAGGTCTTCATACTACTATACTAGTTAGTTACTAAATTACTCAATTTTACGAGTCGCAAAGAAAATTAAATAATCATATTGAAGGCATTATCGTTTGGAGATATGGGGTACCATAACATTTATATAAGTTCTTTTTTGTTTGTTTTTTGTTTTTGTTTAGAGAAGTGGTCGGGTAAAGGTGTCGAATAATAAGATTTACAAACGTTGTGTCGGGCTAAGAGTTGGCGTGCATTTCCTCCATGCTACCACCTTAATCTTCACGTTTATGTGTCATGAAAGATGACACGTGTCTTTTATGCATTGTATATAGACATTTAGTCTTCAACCATATACAATTAATCATTGTTGTTGGGACCGAATCGGACCGGTTCGACCAGGAATCGGGTAGGTGGCCTGTAACACCCCGACCCGGATAGGGCTGACGTGTCACTAATACGGATATCAAATCAAACGCATTCCCATTATTAAAACGATTACAAGTTCAAATCCAAAACCTAATTAAGATGTTCAATACATCAATTAAAGTAACAGATAATCTTGGTCTTCAATTCACTCTTTACTGGTTACCCGGATTACCCTGCTGACCTGACGTGCATGAAAACAAAAGCACGCCTGAGCATAACGCTCAGTGAACGGAATAGCGAATAACAAAAATAAACAGATATGTTGATAAGCAAAGAATCGACGGATATCAAAAATAAACAGACATGGTAATAATCAAGGAACCGACAGATATCAAAAATAAACAGACATGACGATAATCAGAGAATTGACAGATATCAAAAATTAACAGACATGACGATAATCAGAGAATTGACAGATATCAAAAATACAGACATAAGACATATATCAGATATAACATACCCCGAGCTAACAATCATATCATATAATAACTGAACAGGGGGAACACGGGTAGCGAGCCCGTGAACCAATGTGAAATGGAGTATGGGCAGACATACAGACCATTCACCAGAGTCCTGAATGGAATGGTGTGTAACCATCCATCAGGAAATAACAGAACTAGCCTAGGATCGATCCATACGCCTCTGAGGAAATAATAATATAACCAGACATAATTTCAGAGTCCTCTTTAGAGACGCCGTGATCTCAGCTCACCGCCACGGGTGGTGCCACGTTATCGATGCCGCAATAACGCGTCTTGGTCACCCCCAAGATAGGGAGAGCTCGGGTAAAAATTCAGAATATATATATATAGTAGTCAAGCTACTTATAACAGAAACAAAGGCAAATTATCTGTGTATGACAGGAATCAAAACCGGAGATAAACAGAAATCAAATACGGGACAGGAATCATGAATTTGTACTACAAAGTAACAGAAACAAAAGTAAATACTTATGGTAATAAAGAAACAGAATCCGTACTACTAAGTAACGGAACGAAAGTGAATATTTGATAACAAGAAAACAGATATATAATCATATCATAACATAGGAACATGTGATAATGAGTTCAATTCAGTAAATCTTAATCACAGGTAAAATAATACTAAATTCAAAGTGGCTTGACAAAAATAATAATGAATCATGATATCAATAGATGTACGACCAACTGAAACGGATAGCAATATCAAAGACGTTCAGGAATTTCAACGGACGGTGGAAATCAAAGGGTTTCCTTAATCAAATCGAATACCACAACAATAATGAGTGAGGTAAGAATCCGTACCTTATACACGAGTGACAATATCCATAAACAAGGTCTAGACCCGGTTAACGCCGCAAGAACCTGGTATCCTTAAACAATTCTGAGCTTGATAAAGAAAAAGGATGATCACCAACAAAGCAATCCTAACTCTCACACGGTTTACGTACTCAATTCCACTCGATCTCACCGAGTTCTTGTTGTTGGCTATCCGTTGACCTCGATTGACCATGCTTTGACCGGGTTTAACCTAATCCAATATGCACCAAGATTACATGCAACACTACAACATTGATATCTCATAACCAAACGAAACTATAACCACAATATACGTTACCATATACTTCGGTTTTACCTTGAATCTAACATGCATCCACAAGAGTACCCTTAGATCACCACCACTAGCCTTTACCAACATCATCACCTTCGGTTTACACCTCCATTACCAAAACAACAACAACCACGCCACAATCGCAGCCAACAACCATCAACACCTACTGCCACATCCGTCCTCTGACCTCAACTACAGCCAACAACAACCATCGCCACCATCACGGACCATCACCAGTGCAGCATCACCTGCAGCCCCCGAACATCACCATCACCACGGCCATCAACAGCCCCAAATCATAACCACAGCAAATGCATACATTCCACGGTCATCAACAGCCCCAAACCGCCACTATGAACCTCGCCTGTCTTTCCCCTGAACCCGACATCACCATCGCTGCTGCCTATCATTCACAACCATAAATCACAGCTAACAATTACAGATTACCTCACCATCCGTGGCTCGATCTGTACAGATCTGCACATGAAACCCAAATCGAGAGAGAAGGCAGCGGGGGCGGGTCTAGGCCCCTCGGTACTCCTTCTAGTCACTGCCTCGACCGTTGCCGCCGGTGGTGCGGGAATACCACGACAACACCACCATTCGCCACTGCGGGGGTTCACCGGAGGGGTCCTTCGCGACCACCTAAACTCCCCACTGTTCTTCTTTAGCCAAAACCACCACCTCCATCGCGTTCGTCATGGTCAGGGCTTCGATTTGATGTTTGGTGCGCGTGAGAGCACAGCCACACGCTGCCGTGCACGGTGGTCGGCCGCCGGTCGCCGGTGGATCTCCGCCGGGTTCCGCCTCCCGGCTCCCCTTCTCGGATCTGCTCTCCCCTCTCACACTCTCTAAGTGTGTGTTTGTATGTGTGTGAAATGAGTGAAAATGGGGGATTGTAGGTTATATACTAGGGTTAAAGAAATGGGTTCGTAAAAAGAGTCGGTTCGTCACGCGTTCGAATCAACTTTCACGTATCGTTATGAACTTCACTACCCGTTAGATTCGATTATTCAAAATGTTATAAGTATTCCGAGATTATAATTTTATCGTATTTCGTACGTGCCGAAACATTAAACGAGTTGTAAGTTATCGCGTATTTAACATGTTAAACGGTTTTACGCGTTTTTCCTCGAATGAACGCTTTTATTATTATTTTATTTTTTATTATTATTATTTTTTTTTTTTTTTTATGGGTATTATAATTCTACCCCCTTAAAACAATTTCGTCCACGAAAATGCTAGGTACAGATCGAACAAGATATGACATAACGTACGCGAAGTACTGTGATGTTCAAGAAACTGATAACTGATAACTTCATAACTGATAACAGGAACATATATAAGATAATAACTAAGAGGTAAACAGATACGGATATTGAGAACGGATTCATCTTCTACCTCCCATGTAGCTTCGCGTTCGGAATGATTTTTCCATAATACTTTAACAAAAGGAATAGTTTCCTATGCATAATGCGTTCTTGTCGGTCAAGGATAGCTTCTGGTTCTTCTTCGAATGATAAGTCTTCACGAATCAAATGAAGTGGATAGTTAACACGTGAAGAGGATGATAATGGTACCCCCTTAAAAGAGATACATGAAAAACGTTATGCATATATGACCGCTGAGGAGGTAATGATAAACGATACGAGACCTCACCAACTCTTTCTAGGATTTCAAATGGTCCGATAAATCGTGGACTAAATTTCCCTTTAAGACCAAACGTATATTCTCAAAAGTCTGTATGTACTTTCACTTTGATTATATGACCTTTATTTCTATAATTTAACTATTCTTACTTTCTAGTTATAGCAATTCCTAATTCTGATATTTCTAACTTGTCTTGGGGTCCTAGGGCACACTTATAGTAATGGTCGGAACTCCAACCTTCTTAATATCCCCGTTTAACACATGTTAGCTTAATCGTATCAATCAACATAGCCAGGTTCACAACATTGGCATTAAAACAAATCATCTAAACCATCAGAGAGGCTTATTCTACTACTTACTAGATTTTTTTTTTTTTTTTTCAGTGTCTTCTTAATTCTATTTGGTCTAATGTCATAAGGTATGACATCAGTTTTATCAATTCATGGCGTTTGTCAGTATAAGGAGCACGACTTAAACCTACCATTGCATGATTTTAGAATTCTAACTTTTGCATTTCAGTCCTTAAGTAATAGTCCTCAATCACCAAGGCTTTGAACTCATCTCAAACCCTTAATAATCCTATATATAAGCATCACTGGTATACTAAGAATGTGCTTAAATCGGTTACACGACACCCTAATTTTTCTTAGCATTATCCAGAGAATAACGTAATGTATGTATAGAGAGTATCATCACCCTTCTATATTTCCTGTAGTCCACTTTCATTCTAAGCATTCAATCAGCCCCTCAGTTACTGAAATGTTAAGTGGAAGAACATCTCTTAAAAGATAAAATTAGTATTATGATTGGAAATACCATGAAAGCTCTAAATAGGACAGGACTTAAGTAACAGTAGGTAAATTACAAACACCTAAGTACAATATGTCTAATGATAGTTGCCTATACTTCATACTTTCAGGATTTCAGGTATAGCCATGTCAGGGCAAGTACTAGGGAAGCAAGTCTCTCTTTAAATTAGGACAAGTGTAGCTTAGATTACCAAATGGAGCACGTCAAGGTAACTTGATTCATATGCCTTAAAGGCTTGTATATTGACCACAGTAACTTCACGTGCTATAATAGTAGCAATCTTACGACCAGAGTTTCTAGACCGTGAACGGATTTGACGAGAAGTCATTCTGAAAGATCATTAAGAATTTTCATGGAAATATGTTCTATGAGAACGAGGCTTTCTTGCTCAACGTGTAGGAATGATGACTTATACGGACTACAATGTTACCACCCGACCAGATTCACCGGACTTAGCATGCACGACAAATTACAATTACGTGTGCACCGTAATGGTAAGTTGTTTTGCATGACCACCTGGTTCCTCCTATTGGGTTAAATATCTTGTCAAGTATAGTGATCATTAGTGATAGAAGTACCAAATATGTATGTATATATCGGAAAACGAAATCAAGGAAAAGAATTATTCAACACGACAATGAGATGTTCCGAGTGTATTTGTTTGATTCGTGAATCAAAGCGAGTACGTTGACTAATCAAAGTATTGAGTCAATCACAACTTTGTTGAAGACATGGTACCTATAAGCAGATACTCATTCCGAGAGTTCCCAGGTAAGGTAAACAGGTCCATCGGTTGATTTGGATTTATACGAATACCTTGCCTAGACAGAACACCTCGAGATAGGCATCACACTCTTCCAGCATTACATGTTTCAAGTTGTAAGACACAGACTTTGGCTAATTTGAAAACCACGAATAACGGTTCAAAGTTCATTTTGAAAACCATAGGCACGATGATAAGTGTAGATCCACATGTCGTCGATAAATACAATGACGAACTTATCGAGAAACTTGCGAAAGACTCGGTTCATTAGGTCCATGAATACGGCCGGGGCATTAGTTAACCTGAATGGCATAACCAGGAACTCATAGTGACCATACCAAGTACGGAAAGCAGATTTAGGGACATCAGAATCTTTGATCTTAGTTGATGGTAACCAGACCTCAATTCGATTTCCGAGGCTGAGTCCTTGATAAACGAGTTCAGGGTATTGAGGATTCCCAAATAAAACACGACGAGTTGGCATTCAATAGTAACGTGATGTCGAGTTAACCAGTCCATACCACGTATGACATCAAGTCACTCATTTGCATATGAAACAAATCAGCTTTACGAATAATAGACTCGATTCTGATCGGACAATCTCTATAGACATGCAAGATGATAGTTGAATCTCCTAATGGAGTAGTAATAGTCAAAGCGTGCTCTAAAGCAGTCGGTGTAGTCATTAAGTACTTAGCAAACCAAAGAGATACGACAGAATACGTAGCGCCCATATCAAATAAGACATAAATATCCCGCTTCCCCATGCAAAAGGGTACCGGAGATCATACCTAGGGCATTTACTATCAGTATCGGATAAGACATATATATGTATAATACGTCCTCAACACCAAGTACCTCAAACAATTTCTCAATATGATTGATCCAATTTTTTTTTTTTTTTTTTTTTTTTTGCACCTCGAACGGATCACTAGAAGTACTGAAAGACTTAAGACTTTGCTTCTGAAAACGTTCCAACCAGACATGAATACCATCACAGGGGTGGTGGTGTATTATCACCGGAAGGTGCTCCTGTGTTGTTCCTGCCAGAAGGTGGCTCTGAGTTATTTCCCCGGGTGGAGATCCTGTGTTGTTTCCTTCCGAATTCGCCTGTTGCATCCGCTGGATGACTGTTTGAGCAGTCTGAGTCATCAGATTAGGGAGCATCCCCGAAATAACAGTGTCGACAACATTAGCGACCAGTGCTTCTAAGTTTGCATTAGACGAGGGGCCATTCGAGTTATTGCGGTTGTTCACACGTCTCTTAGGAGCCATCGGAAATGAAGATATACGTGTGAACACTAGAATTTAGATTGGGAACAAAAATTAGATCCTAACCCAACGTCTACCCATTACCTCACAAGTTTATTTTAATGTTTAAGTTTTCTACAGGAAAGAGCCTTGCTCTGATACCACAACTGTAACACCCCGACCGGATAGGGCTGACGTGTCACTAATACGGATATCAAATCAAACGCATTCCCATTATTAAAACGATTACAAGTTCAAATCCAAAACCTAATTAAGATGTTCAATACATCAATTAAAGTAACAGATAATCTTGGTCTTCAATTCACTCTTCACTGGTTTCCCGGATTACCCTGCTGACCTGACGTGCATGAAAACAAAAGCACGCCTGAGCATAACGCTCAGTGAACGGAATAGCGAATAACAAAAATAAACAGATATGTTGATAAGCAAAGAATCGACGGATATCAAAAATAAACAGACATGGTAATAATCAAGGAACCGACAGATATCAAAAATAAACAGACATGACGATAATCAGAGAATTGACAGATATCAAAAATTAACAGACATGACGATAATCAGAGAATTGACAGATATCAAAAATACAGACATAAGACATATATCAGATATAACATACCCCGAGCTAACAATCATATCATATAAAACTGAACAGGGGAACACGGGTAGCGAGCCCGTGAACCAATGTGAAATGGAGTATGGGCAGACATACAGACCATTCACCAGAGTCCTGAATGGAATGGTGTGTAACCATCCATCAGGAAATAACAGAACTAGCCTAGGATCGATCCATACGCCTCTGAGGAAATAATAATATAACCAGACATAATTTCAGAGTCCTCTTTAGAGACGCCGTGATCTCAGCTCACCGCCACGGTTGGTGCCACGTTATCGATGCCGCAATAACGCGTCTTGGTCACCCCCAGATAGGGAGACTCGGGTAACAAATTCAGAATAATATATATATAGTAGTCAAGCTACTTATAACAGAAACAAAGGCAAATTATCTGTGTATGACAGGAATCAAAACCGGAGATAAACAGAAATCAAATACGGGACAGGAATCATGAATTTGTACTACAAAGTAACAGAAACAAAAGTAAATACTTATGGTAATAAAGAAACAGAATCCGTACTACTAAGTAACGGAACGAAAGTGAATATTATGATAACAAGAAAAAGATATATAATCATATCATAACATAGGAACATGTGATAATGAGTTCAATTCAGTAAATCTTAATCACAGGTAAAATAATACTAAATTCAAAGTGGCTTGACAAAAATAATAATGAATCATGATATCAATAGATGTACGACCAACTGAAACGGATAGCAATATCAAAGACGTTCAGGAATTTCAACGGACGGTGGAAATCAAAGGGTTCCTTAATCAAATCGAATACCACAACAATAATGAGTGAGGTAAGAATCCGTACCTTATACACGAGTGACAATATCCATAAACAAGGTCTAGACCCGGTTAACGCCGCAAGAACCTGGTATCCTTAAACAATTCTGAGCTTGATAAAGAAAAAGGATGATCACCAACAAAGCAATCCTAACTCTCACACGGTTTACGTACTCAATTCCACTCGATCTCACCGAGTTCTTGTTGTTGGCTATCCGTTGACCTCATTGACCATGCTTTGACCGGGGTTTACCTAATCCAATAGCACCAAGATTACATGCAACACTACAACATTGATATCTCATAACCAAACGAAACTATAACCACAATATACGTTACCATATACTTCGGTTTTTCCTTGAATCTAACATGCATCCACAAGAGTACCCTTAGATCACCACCACTAGCCTTTACCAACATCATCACCTTCGGTTTACACCTCCATTACCAAAACAACAACAACCACAGCCACAATCGCAGCCAACAACCATCAACACCTACTGCCACATCCGTCCTCTGACCTCAACTACAGCCAACAACAACCATCGCCACCATCACGGACCATCACCAGTGCAGCATCACCTGCAGCCCCCGAACATCACCATCACCACGGCCATCAACAGCCCCAAATCATAACCACAGCAACATGCATACATTTCCACGGTCATCAACAGCCCCAAACCGCCACTATGAACCTCGCCCTGTCTTTCCCCTGAACCCGACATCACCATCGCTGCTGCCTATCATTCACAACCATAAATCACAGCTAACAATTACAGATTACCTCACCATCCGTGGCTCCGATCTGTACAGATCTGCACATGAAACCCAAATCGAGAGAGAAGGCAGCGGGGGCGGGTCTAGGCCCCCTGGTACCCTTCTAGTCACTGCCTCGACCGTTGCCGCGGTGGTGCGGGAATACCACGACAACACCACCATTCGCCACTGCGGGGGTTCACCGGAGGGGTCCTTCGCGACCACCTAAACTCCCACTGTTCTTCTTTAGCCAAAACCACCACCTCCATCGCGTTCGTCATGGTCAGGGCTTCGATTTGATGTTTGGTGCGCGTGAGAGCACAGCCACACGCTGCCGTGCACGTGGTCGGCCGCCGGTCGCCGGTGGATCTCCGCCGGTTCCGCCTCCCGGCTCCCCTTCTCGGATCTGCTCTCCCCTCTCACACTCTCTAAGTGTGTGTTGTATGTGTGTGAAATGAGTGAAAATGGGGGATTGTAGGTTTATATACTAGGGTTAAAGAAATGGGTTCGTAAAAAGAGTCGGTTCGTCACGCGTTCGAATCAACTTTCACGTATCGTTATGAACTTCACTACCCGTTAGATTCGATTATTCAAAATGTTATAAGTATTCCGAGATTATAAATTTTATCGTATTTCGTACGTGCCGAAACATTAAACGAGTTGTAAGTTATCGCGTATTTAACAGTTAAACGGTTTTACGCGTTTTTCCTCGAATGAACGCTTTTTATTATTATATTTATTTTATTATTATTATTATTATTTTTTTTTTTTATGGGTATTATAGGCCGGTCCGGTTACATTGATTGTTATGAGGCGGGTTGACCGGCTGGTTTGTCCCGAATCGGAGGTGACGGGAGAAACCGGACCGGTTCGAACCGGATGTTTTTTTTAATGGGTAAAAAGAGGGTGTTGAACTATAATTAGTGTGTTGGATATGAAAATATAGTTAGTTTTTATATAACTATAAAATACATATATAAATTACTTATATTTAATTATATTATAATTATGACATCATCCGGTTCTTAAATCCGGTCCCGATCGGTCCGACACAAACCAACAAGGCGTCCGGTTCAACGTCGATCCGGGTTCTAAAAACATTACAATTAATAACATCCGTCCTCTTCGGCTCTTGAAGGACCTCTAAGTTTTTTTCAAGTTTAGGACATTTTATGTTACTCTTAACCAAGTTTAAGATACCGTTTGACAATTTCTAAATCATTACTTACTGAATTATTAATAGTTTAAACCATTAAAAGCTAGTATATCTTTTAGCTATTCAAAGGCAAATGTCTGACCAATTCAGATAATAGGTT
>CM044005.1:16993652-17218844 GCA_024085815.1 Flaveria linearis | reverse complement strand
CTCTCTTTAAATTAGGACAAGTGTAGTAGATTACCAAATGGAGCACGTCAAGGTAACTTGATTCATATGCCTTAAAGGCTTGTATATTGACCACAGTAACTTCACGTGCTATAATAGTAGCAATCTTACGACCAGAGTTTCTAGACCGTGAACGGATTTGACGAGAAGTCATTCTGAAAGATAGTAAGTTAATTTCATGGAAATATGTTCTATGAGAACCGAGGCTTTCTTGCTCAACGTGTAGGAATGATGACTTATACGGACTACAATGTTACCACCCGACCAGATTCACCGGACTTAGCATGCACGACAAATTACAATTACGTGTGCACCGTAATGGTAGTTGTTTTGCATGATCCACCCTGGTTCCTCCTATTGGGTTAACATATCTTGTCAAGTATAGTGATCATTAGTGATAAAGTACCAAATATGTATGTTATATCGGAAAACGAAATCAAGGAAAAGAATTATTCAACACGACAATGAGATGTTCCGAGTGTATTTGTTTGATTCGTGAATCAAAGCGAGTACGTTGACTAATCAAAGTATTGAGTCAATCACAACTTTTGAAGACATGTACCTATAAGCAGATACTCATTCCGAGAGTTCCCAGGTAAGGTAAACAGGTCCATCGTTTGATTTGGATTTATACGAATACCTTGCCTAGACAGAACACCTCGAGATAGGCATCACACTCTTCCAGCATTACATGTTTCAAGTTGTAAGACACAGACTTGGCTAATTGAAAACCACGAATAACGGTTCAAAGTTCTTTTTGAAAACCACTAGGCACGATGATAAGTGTAGATCCACATGTCGTCGAAAATACAATGACGAACTTATCGAGAAACTTGCGAAAGACTCGGTTCATTAGGTCCATGAATACGGCCGGGGCATTAGTTAACCTGAATGGCATAACCAGGAACTCATAGTGACCATACCAAGTACGGAAAGCAGATTTAGGGACATCAGAATCTTTGATCTTAGTTGATGGTAACCAGACCTCAATTCGATTTCCGAGGCTGAGTCCTTGATAAACGAGTTCAGGGTATTGAGGATTCCCAAATAAAACACGACGAGTCTGGCATTCAATAGTAACGTGATGTCGAGTTAACCAGTCCATACCACGTATGACATCAAAGTCACTCATTTGCATATGAAACAAATCAGCTTTACGAATAATAGACTCGATTCTGATCGGACAATCTCTATAGACATGCAAGATGATAGTTGAATCTCCTAATGGAGTAGTAATAGTCAAAGCGTGCTCTAAAGCAGTCGGTGTAGTCATTAAGTACTTAGCAAACAAAGAGATACGACAGAATACGTAGCGCCCATATCAAATAAGACATAAATATCCCGCTTCCCCATGCAAAAGGGTACCGGAGATCATACCTAGGGCATTTACTATCAGTATCGGATAAGACATATATATGTATATAATACGTCTCAACACCAAGTACCTCAAACAATTTCTCAATATGATTGATCCAATTTTTTTTTTTTTTTTTTTTTTTTTGCACCTCGACCGGATCACTAGAAGTACTGAAAGACTTAGACTTGCTTCTGAAAACGTTCCAACCAGACATGAATACCATCACAGGTGGTGGTGTATTATCACCGAAGGTGCTCTGTGTTGTTCCTGCCAGAAGGTGGCTCTGAGTTATTTCCCCGGGTGGAGATCCTGTGTTGTTTCCTTCCGAATTCGCCTGTTGCATCGCTGGATGACTGTTTGAGCAGTCTGAGTCATCAGATTAGGGAGCATCCCCGAAATAACAGTGTCGACAACATTAGCGACCAGTGCTTCTAAGTTTGCATTAGACGAGGGGCCATTCGAGTTATTGCGGTTGTTCACACGTCTCTTAGGAGCCATCGGAAATGAAGATATACGTGTGAACACTAGAATTTAGATTGGGAACAAAAATTAGATCCTAACCCAACGTCTACCCATTACCTCACAAGTTTATTTTAATGTTTAAGTTTTCTACAGGAAGAGCCTTTGCTCTGATACCACAACTGTAACACCCCGACCCGGATAGGGCTGACGTGTCACTAATACGGATATCAAATCAAACGCATTCCCATTATTAAAACGATTACAAGTTCAAATCCAAAAACTAATTAAGATGTTCAATACATCAATTAAAGTAACAGATAATCTTGGTCTTCAATTCACTTCACTGGTTTCCCGGATTACCCTGCTGACCTGACGTGCATGAAAACAAAAGCACGCCTGAGCATAAGCTCAGTGACGGAATAGCGAATAACAAAATAAACAGATATGTTGATAAGCAAAGAATCGACGGATATCAAAAATAAACAGACATGGTAATAATCAAGGAACCGACAGATATCAAAATAAACAGACATGACGATAATCAGAGAATTGACAGATATCAAAAATAACAGACATGACGATAATCAGAGAATTGACAGATATCAAAAATACAGACATAAGACATATATCAGATATAACATACCCCGAGCTAACAATCATATCATATAATAACTGAACAGGGGGAACACGGGTAGCGAGCCCGTGAACCAATGTGAAATGGAGTATGGGCAGACATACAGACCATTCACCAGAGTCCTGAATGGAATGGTGTGTAACCATCCATCAGGAAATAACAGAACTAGCCTAGGATCGATCCATACGCCTCTGAGGAAATAATAATATAACCAGACATAATTTCAGAGTCCTCTTTAGAGACGCCGTGATCTCAGCTCACCGCCACGGTTGGTGCCACGTTATCGATGCCGCAATAACGCGTCTTGGTCACCCCAAGATAGGGAGACTCGGGTAACAAATTCAGAATATATATATATAGTAGTCAAGCTACTTATAACAGAAACAAAGGCAAATTATCTGTGTATGACAGGAATCAAAACCGGAGATAAACAGAAATCAAATACGGGACAGGAATCATGAATTTGTACTACAAAGTAACAGAAACAAAAGTAAATACTTATGGTAATAAAGAAACAGAATCCGTACTACTAAGTAACGGAACGAAAGTGAATATTATGATAACAAGAAAACAGATATATAATCATATCATAACATAGGAACATGTGATAATGAGTTCAATTCAGTAAATCTTAATCACAGGTAAAATAATACTAAATTCAAAGTGGCTTGACAAAATAATAATGAATCATGATATCAATAGATGTACGACCAACTGAAACGGATAGCAATATCAAAGACGTTCAGGAATTTCAACGGACGGTGGAAATCAAAGGGTTTCCTTAATCAAATCGAATACCACAACAATAATGAGTGAGGTAAGAATCCGTACCTTATACACGAGTGACAATATCCATAAACAAGGTCTAGACCGGTTAACGCCGCAAGAACCTGGTATCCTTAAACAATTCTGAGCTTGATAAAGAAAAAGATGATCACCAACAAAGCAATCCTAACTCTCACACGGTTTACGTACTCAATTCCACTCGATCTCACCGAGTTCTTGTTGTTGGCTATCCGTTGACCTCGATTGACCATGCTTTGACCGGGGTTAACCTAATCCAATACGCACCAAGATTACATGCAACACTACAACATTGATATCTCATAACCAAACGAAACTATAACCACAATATACGTTACCATATACTTCGGTTTTTGCCTTGAATCTAACATGCATCCACAAGAGTACCCTTAGATCACCACCACTAGCCTTTACCAACATCATCACCTTCGGTTTACACCTCCATTACCAAAACAACAACAACCACAGCCACAATCGCAGAAAACAACCATCAACACCTACTGCCACATCCGTCCTCTGACCTCAACTACAGCCAACAACAACCATCGCCACCATCACGGACCAATCACCAGTGCAGCATCACCTGCAGCCCCCGAACATCACATCACCACGGCCATCAACAGCCCCAAATCATAACCACAGCAACATGCATACATTTCCACGGTCATCAACAGCCCCAAACCGCCACTATGAACCTCGCCCTGTCTTTCCCCTGAACCCGACATCACCATCGCTGCTGCCTATCATTCACAACCATAAATCACAGCTAACAATTACAGATTACCTCACCATCCGTGGCTCCGATCTGTACAGATCTGCACATGAAACCCAAATCGAGAGAGAAGGCAGGGGGGGCGGGTCTAGGCCCCCTCGGTACTCCCTTCTAGTCACTGCCTCGACCGTTGCCGCCGGTGGTGCGGGAATACACGACAAACACACCATTCGCCACTGCGGGGGTCACCGGAGGGGTCCTTCGCGACCAACTAAACTCCCCACTGTTCTTCTTTAGCCAAAACCACACACTCCATCGCGTTCGTCATGGTCAGGGCTTCGATTTGATGTTTGGTGCGCGTGAGAGCACAGCCACACGCTGCCGTGCACGGTGGTCGGCCGCGGTCGCCGGTGGATCTCCGCCGGGTTCCGCCTCCCGGCTCCCCTTCTGGATCTGCTCTCCCCTCTCACACTCTCTAAGTGTGTTTGTATGTGTGTGAAATGAGTGAAAATGGGGGATTGTAGGTTTATATACTAGGGTTAAAGAAATGGGTTCGTAAAAAAGAGTCGGTTCGTCACGCGTTCGAATCAACTTTCACGTATCGTTATGAACTTCACTACCCGTTAGATTCGATTATTCAAAATGTTATAAGTATTCCGAGATTATAAATTTTATCGTATTTCGTACGTGCCGAAACATTAAACGAGTTGTAAGTTATCGCGTATTTAACATGTTAACGGTTTTACGCGTTTTTCCTCGAATGAACGCTTTTATTATTATATTTTATTTTATTATTATTATTATTATTATTTTTTTTTTATGGGTATATATGGCCGGTCCGGGTTAGCATTGACTTGTTATGAGGCGGTTGACCGGCTGGTTTGTCCCGAATCGGAGGTTGACCGGGGAAAACCGGACCGGTTCGAACCGGATGTTTTTTTTAATGGGTTAAAAAGAGGGTGTTGAACTATAAGTTAGTGTGTTGGATATGAAATATAGTTAGAGTTTTCTATATAACTATTAAAACATATATAAATTACTTATATTTAATTATATTATAATTATGACATCATCCGGTTCTTAAATCCGGTCCGATCGGTCGACAACAAACCAACAAGGCGTCCGGTTCAACGTCGATCGGGTTCTAAAAACATTACAATTAATAACATCCGTCCTCTTCGGCTCTTTGAAGGACCTCTAAGTTTTTCAAGTTTAGGACATTTTATGTTACTCTTAACCAAGTTTAAGATACCGTTTGACAATTTCTAATAATTACTATACTGAATTAAGTTGAATCATTAAGGTTTGAAACCATTAAAAGCTAGTATATCTTGTTATATTCAAAGGCAAATTCGACAATTCAGATAAATCTTAACCATTCAGCATTAGTATAACCATTCAAAGGCAAATGTCTGAACCTTCAGAACTTGTCGCGAACTAAACGTCTGAATCATTAAATATAAACTATTCAAAAATCTGAATCATTAAGAGTATAAAACAAACACCCCCTAGCACGGGTGTTATTTGAATAGTAGATTGTAAGTTGTTTTTTAAGAAAAGAATAACATTAAGCCTAGCCTAGTGGCATTGTCTTTTATTAAACGGTTTTTAATTGCTCTTAAATTCTATTAATTTGTCTATTTTTATGATTTGAAACATCGAAACTTGAAAAAAGCGCGAAATATTAGAGCATTCACATCCATTCCTTATCTTTATATATAATTACACTAAAAATCACTACTTCTTCTCTCTTCTTTTAATTAAATAAATATTTTATATTTTTTATTATCTTTTCTCTCTCCTTCACTCACAACCACTTTAAAAATATTAAAAAAATTTTAGGGTTGAACAGTGAATACTAAATTTACAGATAAACAGTAAACATTTTCTCTCTCCTCCACTCACAACCACTCAAAACTATCACATATAATTTAAGATCATATCACATAATTATAAGACATGAGTGTGAATGCTTTATGCACTAGATGTCGTTGGGCCATACACTCTTTTATGGTCTAGTGAGAATAATGATACTCTCTATAAAAATAATATGAGTTTAATCATTGTATGCGTAATGTTAGGTGGTATTTAAAATAAAATTATTCTAAAATACTATTCTAGTATTTTTTTTTTTTTCGTTTATAAGTTAAATGTTTGCTATGTTTTCTTTAGCTCTCTTGACATGTACGAGCATGTCTTTTCTTTCTTACTGATGTTTAGTTTTCTTACTGGTGTGATTAATAAATTGTTTAAAAAGTTAAAAAGGGCCAAAAAATAACAAAATAATTACACAAAAATCTACCCAGTTGTTATTAAAGTTAAGATTAGTGTTTCAAAAGTAATGAAATTAGTTTTTGGTCTCATATTGTAACGACAATTTACAGATGATGTAAACTCCTAAATCAGGTGTGTAGGACTTTAGCTTCCTTTTGATAAATGTTGGGCCAACTCTATAATTTTTAAGATAAAGACTCGCATATCATGTTTATTATTTGCATAATTCAACATGTTGTTAATTAAAAACTAACTTTTTATAACGCCATTCTTATAATTCTTTTAAGTTAAATAAACCACAATCTATAACATGTAGGATTTTGAACCTCTTCTTAGTTGTAGGTTACACGTAACCTGGAATAACGTTTTTGTCTAGTGGCGTTAATGTTTACCTCATTCAAGTTGTGCGTATCTAGTCTGATAAACGATGGATTTAGGAGTAAATTGTAGGAGCCGTGTCTTTGTCATAAAACAAAGAATAAAAAATTAGAAGTTTTTAAGATCAATATATATAAGAGAACGTCTTGGTTTATCACATAACGCCAATATGATAACTTTCAATGAAAGAAGATTGACTAGTTGAAAACTCATTTTGAGAGAGAAATCAAATATGGTGTTCCAAGAACAAGTGAAAAGTTTAAGGTTGATAGCTGGCAAGAGTGGTCTTTCATTCCTTGTCTTTTTCAATCTTAAATGATCGTTTTCAATGTCTGATAATGAATAGCTGTCAATAATCAAATATTACAATAAAGTATTATAGTAAAATTATAAAAGATTATTTTGAAGAATTAAAGTTATATATTTATTTTCAAGAATTAAAAACTGGAAATTGAACAAAATATAAGTTAAAACCATAATAGTAAGTAATAATATTTTTAGTTTTCTAATTAACAAAAAAAAATGTATGTTTTAGCTCATTACTTATTGATTATTAAGCTTGTAGACTTTAATCCCATAAATTATTAATTAAGTCTACTAGCTTATATTATGAAATAAACTTAGACTTTTAGGCCATAACTTGTGGTTCATGGTTGGAATTTCGTCAAAAAACACAATGATATCCACAATCGAAAACTCATATATACATCTTTATATACTTGTAAAAATTTACTATATTACCGTGATTCCGTCCCTTCAGCTACGTCTGTCCATGCCTAGTGGTAACCTCGTGTTTTCCAATAAAAGATCATAAGTTTCAAGTCTCGTCTAGATATATTATTCGTTAACGAGAATGATCCTGAGTATCCCGGTCTTTTCCGTAAAATAAAATTTATCAAAGACCAGAAATATTATCAAAAGATGACATGGAAAAAATAACGCATAGTGGGACCTCAATCACCCTCACCACGCCACCAAGCAACTTGCATAACATCAATCCCCAAACTACCCTCACATCTACCCTACAAAACCCCCTCTCCACCCCACCACCACCACCACCACCACCACCCACCAACACCACCACCACCAATCTCCGACCAACCACCGATCTCCGATCAACCACCACCTTACAGAACTGGCAACGTTCAACCACCTCTAGAGGATTCCGGCACGGTTTCCGTCGTACTCTCCCTCTACACATGCCCTAGCTCCCGCAACGTTCAGATCGTCAGCAAACTCCTGCCCCCGATCTCGAGTGGTGGTTCCATGGCCCTCCGTCGCACCAGTTCATGATGCGATTGCTCACCGGAACTGATACCAACCGCCGCTGAAAACTTCCAATTCGTCCCCATTCGATCGACGCCTTCGGATCTACGGTCATCGTCGAAGGCTGCGATCACCCGCCCGTGAGATCTCCTGGATCCACGCCTGACCGTCGATTCGCAGGGGGTTATCACTCAGGTTAGAGAGTATTTCAACACCTCACTCACTGTAACTCGATTCGTTCACTCTGCTAACCGATTTCGTTGAATTGTCCTTCGGTTTGGGAGAGTAGCCTCTCGAATCGAGTTGGAAAATCGTTCCTGGTTTGGTTTTAGCGATATAAGCTGAAATTGAGTCGAATCAAGCAGTTGGAATAAATCGAAGTTGATTTCGATTGTGATTTGTGTTTGTTTGTGAACAAGTGTTGTTCATCATCATATTGTGTTTGTGGTTGATGTATTTTGTTGATGTGAAATTGTACCTCGTTCTCTAATGGATTTGGTTTGTGTTGATTTTATAATATCGGTGTTCTGTTCGTATGATTGTGTGGATTTTGAGTGATGATCATGAATGGTTGAGGGTAGGTTATCAACAGGGCCGGCTTACCGTTTTTGGAGGCTCAAAGCGAACAAATATATGAGGCCCTCAAAAGATTATTTATATAAACCCTCCTCCTTTATCGGCTTGGGACCGGCAAAATAACTAACAAATTTACAATTGCGGAGTTAACAAAAATTGTTTTTAAAGTTATTTATTGTGCTTGTATAATCATACTTAGATTAAGTTTATTTTTTCTAGCTTTTTTTTTATTCAAAACTACGGATTTCGGTTGACATTGTTATAAATTCAAGAAATGTTAATGAACTAATGAAGTAATCAAAGTAATAAGATTATCAAATTCAAGCACTGTGATAATCAAATAAATTAATCAAAAAAAAACTAATTATCAATTTAGATAAAAAAAAACAATCAATCAATTCATAAACAAATTAACAAATCAATAAATCACTTAATAAAAACCAGAAAACTAACCTGATTCTGATTGAGTCACACTCCACAGATTCACAAATCGATCCACACCAACCAACTCTTCTTCTAGGCTTCTACAAATCGATCCTGCCCTTCGCTAATCACAACTTCTGAACTTCACAAGATCAAGTACCGCCCTTCCCTTCACTAATTCTGCACAATTTTCTTTGATAACTTGAGATGTATATTTTGACAAAATATAAAAAATAGATAATATATAAAATAAAACTAAAATATTCTGCCCTTCTTAGTTCTTATCTCGAGCAGTGAGCACTCAAGCAGCACCCCTTATTTCAACATTTCTTAATCACAATATGACATATCCAAAGTCGTAAAATCAAGATTCAAGTCGTAAATCGCAGGTTGAATAGTTGATCGAAAGGGGAGTGAGGATTTATTCAAAGATTTGAACCTAATGTTACCGTTATTCATCTCGAAAAGTCGCAGGCCATTTTGATTGCCGACCGTAGTAGGCAACGATTCAACGAATTGAATGCTTGGCTGCTTGCTATTCTCGAAGAGCCGCAAGGGAAGAAATGAAGCGTCGCGCCGTCCCCGTCGCTGAAGTGAAAACTGAAAGAGCCATGGGGATGGCCGAATGGGTCTGCGTCTCTGGCTCTCTGCGATGCGTTCATAGGAACTACCGACTAGGCTGTTTTGTTGGATTATTGTGTGGCTTGGATTATTGTGTGGGCTGCTGCCTGTTGGGTCATTAAACTTGGAGAAAACAGGAGGCCCTATATATTTGGGAGGCCCAAAGCCCTAGCTTGGGCCAATTAAGCTATTGGGCCGGCCCTGGTTATCAACTTATGATAAAACACGTACCCAGTAAATCCCACGCGATAAGTAGGGTCTGGGAGGGGTGGGTGGTGGCGAGTCTTTCCTCTATCTTGGGAGATAGAGAGACCGCTCTGAGGACTTGATCGAGGATAGGAGTGCATGAAGTGTAAAATTAAATTTAAGGACTTTTAGTGGGAAGTGAGGGTGGGAAGGGTAGACGCAGATTTGATGCGGGTATCCTCTAGTGAGATGTAGATTTCCGCAACCTGCTCCCATACGTGTTACTTGCCGCCTATTTCTTGTATTTACTTTCTAATTCTTTATGTGATTTATACCTTGGGTGGTATGCTTTATATTTTGATCGATATTGTAATATTAGAAAACATGCAAGAAAGATACGAATAAAGATATGATGTCCTTAGGAATCAATTAAAAAATATTATAATAATGAAAATAAATCTAAATGAGTAGTGCAAAAAATAAAAATTAAAATATCCACAAGACAAATTGGTTGAGTTATTTGCTTATGGTTCTTAAAAACTAATTTCTAAAAACACAAGGCTGCTTTGAAGAAAAATATAAGGGGTTGAATAGGTTTTTTTTATTTATAAATTTAATAAAAACCTATGTTTAAAGGTATTTTGTTTGTTAATTAACCAAAGTAATTAATAATAAAGAGATGTAAAAAGTTTAAGAAAGGAATGACAAAACCGATTTAATACAATTTAAAATTGATATTAGCTAATCCATTCTATGTTCTCTCTTTGATTGCCGATCAATAATTTGATCCACTAGGATTATCTATTAATTGAAAGAGATCATTGTTACAACGCCTCTTTCAAAATAAGTGATCATCTTTTAACTATCACTTTAAAAAAAGTGATTACTGTGATCTTACTGTGTTTCTAAATGGTAGTAATTAGTTAATTACCTTTTTCTTAAATCAACCCTTAGGTGCTGTTTGTTTTTGAAGAGGTAAAACGTCTGCAGTCTGCAGACCACATCTGCAGACATCTGTAGGAGAAGAGGTGGACCAAACCTCTGCAACCTGTATTAAGAAGACTGTTTGTTTTGTAACGTCTGCAGACTGCTGAAATAAACTGAAATTAATAAAAGTAAATTAACCAACATGAAGTTTTAAGAAATTGCATATTGAATCATCAGCAGCAAGAGGGGAACTCGGCTGGATAGGTCAACAGCAGCAAATTAAATCATCACAATTCACAAATCAAATTAACCAACATGAAGTTCTAAGAAATTGCATATTGTTAACCATAATCTACTACACAATAAAATCACAAACTAGTACTAACTACTTCAAAGTTTTATCAATCAAATACCCAAAACCAACCGCAAAAAGCCAAAAAATCGACTCATAGAGTCGCAGGCAGTTGAATCCGCTGTGAACCAAATATACGACGCGAACCATGTCCCTGCACGAACATGACAATCCCACATTTTGCGCTGTTGAAACCTTCCCACAACCTAAAATCTACAGTCCCCGATAACATCTTCTTGGCAGGTAGTTCTTGAGTGACCAGATCTTCAAAAGCCTTCGAACCACGAATCATTCGCTATAATTCGCCCTTTGTTATCGCCATTCTTGCAGTCGGTCACGAGCCCACTCTCGTACAATGCCACCATCACATCAACTCCTGCATCCAATTTAGCCCTCAATGACCCTTTTAAACATATTTGCAAATTTTCCGGTGAAGTCCTCTGGAATGTTGCCTAAAATCAAACCACAATGCAACCAAATCAAACATCAATGCACACAATATCAAGAATCATATTCTTGAATTCACTTTACAAAATCAAGATTTCGATTCTTGAACTCAATTCATCGGATTTTGATCATCAAACTGCAGATCACCTGAAACGACGGTGGTGGGTATCTGGGTACTCCGGCGATGGTGGATAACAGAGCATCTTCATCGTTTCCGATGCACTGTGATCGCCCCTTAACCACTACCTGTGGTGTAAACATGGTGTCAAGATTCAACGACTCCACATACTCCTTCTGCCTCACGGTCCACTGGCTCGATCCAAACGGAGCTTTCCACCCATTAAAGTCCCAATAATCAACATGATACGCCATTAATATCACCGGAATCTCAAGATTGAAATCACCCCTCCCCAATCTTGAAAACAACAGGTCAGCCTCCGGCGATGTGACGCACCCCTGTGACGAAAACACCTCCACCACCACCGCACCACCGTGGTGTAAGGCCCCGCTCACCGGGCACCTTACTGTTGGTTCTTCATCACATAAACATACATTTAATACATGATCATGAAATACGCAGCGGAATTATAAAACATATACATTCTCATTCATTCATAAAAGCTTTTACATCATTGTCTTGATTACAAATTACAAGCTTTTCTTTACATTGTTTAACTATACTATGATTGCTGCTGATACATATTCCACAGCAATCATAGGGTCATATAGCGACCTCTACTGAAATAAAATAATAGAAAGAAAATATAATCTTCTTCGTAAAGAAGATATTATGTTCAAAATATATTTTTCTTCATAAAGAAGATTTCTTAAATAATCCTGTTTATCAGGATTATCAAGAAATCTTCCACTTGCATGCAACATAATGTGTTGCGTGCATTACGGGCCCACAACACATGACGTGGCTGCATAATCAAAAAGTGAATGCCATCCCAAAAGAGCTGAGTAGTCGCCTCGTGCCATCCTCAGCAACACTACCTGCCAACTGGAAACACATAAAAGTCAGCGTTGCTGAGTGAGTTCTAGTTTTATAATAAAACATACTTTCATTCTCATTAACTGCTCTTTCATACATGTGTTCACACATCATACGTACACGTAGATAATATTATTATTATCTCATCATTCATTACTTACTTTCATTCGTGTACATTTCATCATTCTCATTTACTTTCATACATACATACTTCACGTACATTCATACGTACTTTACTTTCATTCTTACATTCATTACTTACGTTCGAACATTCATTACATTCATTCATACTTTCATTACTTTCGTTCGAACGTTCATTACATTCGGTGACATGTACCATACCCCCGTTCATCATACATACTGCTGGTGCTGGACCTGTGGTGGTTAGCCACGAACGTTGTGCACAAATGCTGATCCAGTCACCTGGGGTAGGTACTTGCACCACTTATCTTTTCACTTTACTTCTAACATACGTTAGCCGAGTCTCTTGCAGTGCGTGACTGCTCACCTCAGTGACAATCTTATGATTGCCTGCTAACCGAGTCTCTTGCAACACGAAGTTGCTCACCTCATTATCATTCTAACATACGTTAGCCGAGTCTGTTGCAGTGCGCGACTGCTCACCTCAGTGACAATCTTATGATTGCCTGCTAACCGAGTCTCTTGCAACACGAAGTTGCTCACCTCATTATCAATCTCAATGATTGACCCGATGTACATCCTTCGGGGTAGCTAACCCGTACACCGTTGAGCTAACACCTGCCAGGGGTGTGCACCTCCTTCATTTGCTTGCAAGCCTTTCTTACTTTCTTTCTTTAATGCATGCATTCATTCATCATGTTCCTTCTTTCATTATCTTTCACTTTACGTTCTTAATTCATTCGTTTCTTTCGTTCATTCATTCACGTAAAGTTATTAAAGATAAAACGCATATACATAAGGAACATACATACTTACATATCATCAGTATTCACCATTTATCATGGCAACATCATACTACATACATACATCATACTAACCTTCACATAACATTCATTCATCACCATACAAGGCATCATACATATATGGTATACTGCAGGTATACCCATGCAACATCATCATTATCCACAACTTAAAAGTCAACTCATATAACCCCCGGGAATCTCCTAGGTCAAAGCCTATCTTACTCACTTTAAGTTCCCAGACATCAGAATTCTGCTTAAGTGTTTACCCGCATTTCCTCTCTGATTCATCCGCATTTCTTGGCCATCCGCATTGGTCAATGCGGATGAAGAAGTGCCTTAACCGCATTTCCATACTGTCCGCATTAGACGATGCGGCTGAGGGAATGCCTTAACCGTATTTCATAACTACCCGCATTGGTTAATGCGGCTGAAGAATGCCTTGATCGCATTTCATATTCTACCCGCATTAGTTAATGCGAATGAAGGATGCCTTGGCTATTCTCCCCAACTTGCCCGCATTAGGTCAATGCGGCTGAGTATTTCCCTTAACCGCATTTCCTGACCCATCCGCATTTGTTAATGCGGCTGAGCAAAATGCCTTGTCCGCATTTTTCTTAGTCATCCGCATTTGTTGATGCGGTTGAGTATGGTGACCTGCACTTAACCTGTGAAATTCTACAACCTGCTCATCTTCTTAACATACATTAGCACTGATTTATCGTATCAGCTGCTTAGAATCAACTAAACATCATGCATATCATAAGAAGGATTCCTAAAACATACATTCGGCAGTACTCATATGATCAACATGCTGAGATTCATCTATCTGCCCTAGGATCTTACATACACTAGGCATAGCAGTCCAAACGGACCATACACACCTTCATACTCATACATACATACACAGATTGAGCGCTCACAGCTCGGGTCTTAGAACTCTTAGAACTTGTGTTGTTGGGTATGACTCCTTCGAAATCAGTAGCCGTGGAACCCAGTACCTCGAACTCGTCTTCCTCTTCTTTTGGTTCTTCCTTCAATCCCGTGGTCTGCTCTTTCTCTCTCTAGAACACTTCGAAGATTTGGGGGTTGTGAGAAAAGAAAAGTGGGCAGCCATCCCTATGCATATCAGATATTTCTCTTTTATTTGTACTTTTACACAAAACCCCCTTCTACTTTCTCTTTCTTTTCCTTTTCCTCCAAAATTCTTTCTTTTCTTTTCTCCTTATTATTTCCCTTTGTCTAATCAAATTGCGGGTGTTACAAGTCCACCCCCCTTATTTTAGGTTTCGTCCCCGAAACCTGTCATTCCTCGAACAGTCGTGGGTAATGCTGCCTCATTTCTTCTTCAGTTTCCCACGTCGACTCGGATCCCTTCCTGTGCCGCCACTGTACACGCACAAGGGGAACCACTTTATTTCTCAACCTCTTTTCTTTGCGATCTATGATCGCCACTGGTTGCTCTACATAATTGAGCTTTTCGTCTACCTCTATATCATCCAGTGGAACGACCATGTCTTCATCCGCCAAACACTTCCTCAGATGAGACACGTGGAAAGTCGGGTGGATTCCACTTAGTTCATCTGGCAGATCCAACCTATAAGCCACCTCCCCCACTCGAGCAACAATTCGGAAAGGGCCTATATATCGCGGACTCAACTTACCCCGCTTCCGGAATCGAATGATCCCTTTCCAAGGTGAGACCTTCAACATAACCCGGTCTCCCATTTGGAACTCAATTGGCCTGCGTCGTTTGTCAGCATACGACTTCTGTCGGTCTTTGGCCGCCTTCATATACGCTTTAATTCTTTCGAGCTTTTCAGTCGTAGCCTCTACCACTTCGACGCTTCCCAATTCTTTTTGACCAATTTCACCCCAACAGACGGGGGTCCTGCATCTTCTACCGTATAACATCTCGTAGGGTGGCATGCCAATACTAGCATGATAACTGTTGTTGTACGAGAACTCAGCTAACGGTAGATGGTCATCCCAACTTCCTCCGAAATCAATAACACATGCCCGAAGCATGTCCTCCAAGGTCTGAATGGTCCTTTCTGACTGACCATCAGTTTGAGGATGATAAGCCGTGCTAATATGCAACCTCGTTCCCATGGCATCGTGGAATTTCTTCCAGAATTTGGATGTAAACCGGGTGTCGCGGTCAGATACAATCGACACCGGTACACCATGACGAGTCACAATCTCCTTGATGAAAAGATCAGCTAACTTCTCGGACGAATATGTCTCACGCATCGGTAAGAAGTGAGCACTCTTCGTCAATCGATCCACAATCACCCAGATCGTATCATACCCTTTCGGGGTACGTGGCAGCTTTGTGATAAAATCCATGGTGATGTGTTCCCACTTCCATTCCGGTATGTCCAGCGGCTGAATCTTTCCATACGGCTTCTGGTGCTCCGCCTTCACTTGCAGACACGTGAGGCATTTACTCACATACTCCACCACATCGCGTTTCATACCCGGCCACCAATAATCTTTCTTCATGTCTTGGTACATCTTGGTGGCGCCGGGATGAATGGAGTATCGAGACTTGTGAGCTTCATCCATAATCTTCATTCGTAGATCCCCGAGACGAGGAATCCACATACGCCCAAACCGGGTTTTAACGCCCGTCGTGCTTTCTACTAGCTCCGCTACCAGTCCTCTCATTCGTTCAGAGTTAAGATGTTCATCTTTCAATGCTTCATCCTGGAACTCTCTGACTTGTTTCATCATGTCTGAGGTCATGATTAGTTGGTACGCTTTCACCCGAATCGGCTCGGGCCTCTCTTTTCGGCTAAGGGCATCAGCCACTACGTTAGCTTTGCCCGGGTGGTAATGGATTTCACAATCGTAGTCTTTTATTAGTTCCAACCACCGTCTCTGCCTCATATTCAGATCTTTCTGCTCGAAGAAGTACTTCAAGCTTTTGTGGTCCGTGAAGATGGTGCACTTCGTCCCATACGGTAGTGCCGCCAGATTTTCAACGCGAAAACCACAGCTGCGAGCTCCAAGTCATGAGTAGGGTAATTAACCTCATGAACTTTCAGCTGCCGGGATGCATAAGCTATCACCTTTCCCCTCTGCATCAATACACATCCCAACCCCGAGTAGGAGGCATCAGAATAAACCACCAAATCTTCACTCCCTTCGGGTAATGCCAATACTGGAGCTTGGGTCAGTCTCGTCTTCAGTTCTTCAAACGCTTTCTCCTGAGCTTGACCCCATACAAATTTCACATCCTTCCGGGTCAACTTCGTCAGTGGAGAAGCAATTTTGGAAAAGTCTTGGATAAACCTTCGGTAGTAGCCCGCCAAGCCCAAGAAACTACGGATCTCGGACGGCGTTTTCGGAGACTTCCATTGCATCACTGCTTCCACTTTCGCCGGATCGACCGTAATCCCATCCGGATTTACCACGTGACCCAAGAATTGAACTTCACGCAACCAGAACGCGCACTTGGAGAATTTAGCATACAACTTCTCCCTTCTCAACGTCTCCAGAACTTCGCGAACGTGACCGGCATGCTCAGTTTCACTCTTTGAATAAATCAGGATGTCATCAATGAATACAATCACTGATTTATCCAACATCGGCCGGCACACCCTATTCATCAGGTCCATAAAAGCAGCTGGCGCGTTGGTCAAACCGAAAGACATGACAAGAAACTCATAATGACCGTAGCGCGTACGAAAGCTGTTTTAGGGATATCCTGCTCCTTCACCTTCAGTTGATGGTAGCCTGATCGAAGATCTATACGTGAAAACCAACTAGCACCCTGAAGTTGATCAAACAAGTCATCGATCCTCGGCAAGGGGTATCTGTTCTTTACTGTCAGCTTATTCAGCTCGCGGTAGTCGATGCACATCCTCATACTACCGTCCTTCTTCTTTACAAACAGGACCAGAGCACCCCAAGGTGAGATACTCGGTCTAATAAACCCCTTATCCAGTAGCTCTTGTAACTGCTCCATCAACTCTTTCATCTCTGTCGGGGCCAATCGGTATGGTGCCTTGGCAACAGGTTGGGCGCCTGGTACTAAATCAATCTGGAACTCGATCTCTCTGTCAGGTGGCAATCCCGATAAGTCTTCCGGGAACACGTCTGGGACTCACACACAACTAGAACATCAGACAGTTGTGGTGCTGGCTTCTCTACATCCTTCACATAACATAAATAGGCGTTACATCCACGCCTCATACATTTCCCCGCCACTGCCATTGAGATCACTTTCGGAATCGTAGTAACCCGATCCCCATGAACTGTCACTGGACTACCGTCAGGCGCTGTCAAACTGATCATCTTCTTGCGACACACAATGTTCGCCTCGAAATCTGCCAACCAATCCATTCCAAGCACCAAATCGAAACCACCTAACGTCATCGCAAAGGGTTTAACTGGGAATTTGTGACCCTCCAGTTCTACATCGCAACCCTCAATTACCTCAGAAATCCTGGTGGTTTTACCTATAGCAGTCTCTACATCAAACGGTACATCCACACGTCTACTACTAACGGGCAATTTGGCACAAAAAGCAACAGAAATGAAACTCCTACTGGCACCGGAATCAAATAATACAGAGGCTAAAGTTTGGTTCACCAGAAACGTACCGGACACTACATCAGGGTCCGTCCTCGCCTCTTCCTGCGTCATCGTGAATGCTCTGGCGCTCGCTTTCGACCCTTCACCCCCTGTCTTCTTCATGCCGGAACCCTCAGATCTCGGCTTCTTGCAGTCTTTATTCATATGACCACTTTCCCCGCAGTTAAAGCATCTCATTCCTTTACATTCTTTGGCCATATGACCGGGCTTTCCACACTTGAAACATACATTCAGCCCCCATCTGCACTCACCACCGTGCTCTCGCCTACACTTCCCACACTTTCTCGACCCTGCACTTGTCACGACCACACGACGATCATCAACCCGTGCCTTCTTACTACTTGTCGAAGTATCACCCCGACCAAACCTCTTTCCCTGCCACTTCCTCTCATCACTTCCCTTCTTACTGCCCTCAGATTTCACCATCGCAGCCCGTTCATCGTACAACCTCCCAGCTAAATCCACCGCCGACCTGAAAGTACTTGGTCGGGCGGAAATCAAGTGCCAACGAATTTCGGCTGGCAACCCCTGAATATACCGGTTAATCTTGCGAGACACCGGCGTCACTTGCTCTGGCACCAACCGTGCCATGTCGTTGAACTTGGTCGTGTATTGTTGGTGGGTCATCGTTCCCGCTTCCAACTGCAGGAACTCTCTCTCAACTCTGTCCATCTCTCGACGAGGACTAAACTCCTCGATCACCATCCTCTTCAACTCAGACCACTTCAATTTCCCAATGGCCCTGCTACCCTCGGCCTGGACAATATTGTCCCACCAGCACAATGCCGTCCCCGTAAACGAGTGGGTAGCAAACTTTACCTTCTTATCCTCCTGGCAGTCACTGATATCCAGGACCGCCTCCATCTCCCTCACCCATTGGTGAGCATCAGCAGCCGTACCCGAACCATCAAAAGTCGGAGGCTTGCACCTCATAAATTTCCCGTAGTCACAACCCCGGGCGTTCCCCTAACCTGTTCTTCCTCCTCTTCCTCTTCGTCATCGGACAATACCGTTTCTGCCTCTGTCTGTTGCTGTCTACCGAGGACCGTCTCCTCCCTCGTCTATCCTCCTCTCGTACTGCCTTTATCGCTTCGGTCATTACAGTCGGTAAGATCGTCTGCATAACCTGGTGCACTTCCTCAATCACTGCCTCTTTTACCGAGGCTCTCAACTTGGCGCTTTCGTCCATCTCTTCCTGGTGAGGAACCTCGTTCTCCTCACGAACTACTTTCTCTTTCCTAAGTCTTCCTCGCGTGATACGCGGCTCATCACCACGTTCACCATCACGGGAAGCATCAGATGATCTATCACCGACCATCTTCTATCACACTGAAAGATTAAAACACCAACACGGTCATTCAAGGAAATAGCTCAGTTTATGTTAAGTACAGTAAGTCCCTAATTACAGTGGCCAGTTGTGATTAGCCACTTACTCTACTCTTCGTACCCCGAGCATCACCTATCCTGACTACATTAGTATCTCAGTCTAACAGCACACATCATTCACATAACAAGCGCACATAATACCAGTTAATCTTTAGGAAAATACCTGATGGCACGCGACTACTCAGATGACATTCTCATTCTCCCTGTCCCATTCTCAGTTTAAGTTTAGGTTTATTATAAAAATTTACCCATTTTACTTAAACTTTGGCTCTGATACCAACTTGTAAGGCCCCGCTCACCGGGCACCTTACTGTTGGTTCTTCATCACATAAAACATACATTTAATACATGATCATGAAATACGCAGCGGAATTAATAAAACATATACATTCTCATTCATTCATAAAAGCTTTTACATCATTGTCTTGATTACAAATTACAAGCTTTTCTTTACATTGTTTAACTATACTATGATTGCTGCTGATGCATATTCCACAGCAATCATAGGGTCATATAGCGACCTCTACTGAAATAAAATAATAGAAAGAAAATATAATCTTCTTCGTAAAGAAGATATTATGTTCAAAAATATATTTTTCTTCATAAAGAAGATTTCTTAAATAATCCTGTTTATCAGGATTATCAAGAAATCTTCCACTTGCATGCAACATAATGTGTTGCGTGCATTACGGGCCCACAACACATGACGTGGCTGCATAATCAAAAAGTGAATGCCATCCCAAAGAGCTGAGTAGTCGCCTCGTGCCATCCTCAGCAACACTACCTGCCAACTGGAAATACATAAAAAGTCAGCGTTGCTGAGTGAGTTCTAGTTTTATAATAAAACATACTTTCATTCTTATTAACTGCTCTTTCATACATGTGTTCACACATCATACGTACACGTAGATAATATTATTATTATCTCATCATTCATTACTTACTTTCATTCGTGTACATTTCATCATTCTCATTTACTTTCATACATACATACTTCACGTACATTCATACGTACTTTACTTTCATTCTTACATTCATTACTTACGTTCGAACATTCATTACATTCATTCATACTTTCATTACTTTCGTTCGAACGTTCATTACATTCGGTGACATGTACCATACCCCCGTTCATCATACATACTGCTGGTGCTGGACCTGTGGTGGTTAGCCACGAACGTTGTGCACAAATGCTGATCCAGTCACCTGGGGTAGGTACTTGCACCACTTATCTTTTCACTTTACTTCTAACATACGTTAGCCGAGTCTCTTGCAGTGCGTGACTGCTCACCTCAGTGACAATCTTATGATTGCCTGCTAACCGAGTCTCTTGCAACACGAAGTTGCTCACCTCATTATCATTCTAACATACGTTAGCCGAGTCTGTTGCAGTGCGCGACTGCTCACCTCAGTGACAATCTTATGATTGCCTGCTAACCGAGTCTCTTGCAACACGAAGTTGCTCACCTCATTATCAATCTCAATGATTGACCCGATGTACATCCTTCGGGGTAGCTAACCCGTACACCGTTGAGCTAACACCTGCCAGGGGTGTGCACCTCCTTCATTTGCTTGCAAGCCTTTCTTACTTTCTTTCTTTAATGCATGCATTCATTCATCATGTTCCTTCTTTCATTATCTTTCACTTTACGTTCTTAATTCATTCGTTTCTTTCGTTCATTCATTCACGTAAAGTTATTAAAGATAAAACGCATATACATAAGGAACATACATACTTACATATCATCAGTATTCACCATTTATCATGGCAACATCATACTAACATACATACATCATACTAACCTTCACATAACATTCATTCATCACCATACAAGGCATCATACATATATGGTATACTGCAGGTATACCCATGCAACATCATCATTATCCACAACTTAAAAGTCAACTCATATAACCCCCGGGAATCTCCTAGGTCAAAGCCTATCTTACTCACTTTAGGTTCCCAGACATCAGAATTCTGCTTAAGTGTTTACCCGCATTTCCTCTCTGATTCATCCGCATTTCTTGGCCATCCGCATTGGTCAATGCGGATGAAGAAGTGCCTTAACCGCATTTCCATACTGTCCGCATTAGACGATGCGGCTGAGGGAATGCCTTAACCGTATTTCATAACTACCCGCATTGGTTAATGCGGCTGAAGAATGCCTTGATCGCATTTCATATTCTACCCGCATTAGTTAATGCGAATGAAGGATGCCTTGGCTATTCTCCCCAACTTGCCCGCATTAGGTCAATGCGGCTGAGTATTTCCCTTAACCGCATTTCCTGACCCATCCGCATTTGTTAATGCGGCTGAGCAAAATGCCTTGTCCGCATTTTTCTTAGTCATTCGCATTTGTTGATGCGGTTGAGTATGGTGACCTGCACTTAACCTGTGAAATTCTACAACCTGCTCATCTTCTTAACATACATTAGCACTGATTTATCGTATCAGCTGCTTAGAATCAACTAAACATCATGCATATCATAAGAAGGATTCCTAAAACATACATTCGGCAGTACTCATATGATCAACATGCTGAGATTCATCTATCTGCCCTAGGAATCTTACATACACTAGGCATAGCAGTCCAAACGGACCATACACACCTTCATACTCATACATACATACACAGATTGAGCGCTCACAGCTCGAAAACAGTTTCAATATGTGCTCCAGCCCCAAAAATCGTTCAAAATACGTAAAAGAAGGGGTCTTAGAACTCACCTTGTGTTGCTGGGTATGACTCCTTCGAAATCAGTAGCCGTGGAACCCAGTATCTCGAACTCGTCTTCCTCTTCTTCTGGTTCTTCCTTCAATTCCCGTGGTCTGCTCTTTCTCTCTCTAGAACACTTCGAAGATTTGGGGGTTGTGAGAAAAGAAAAGTGGGCAGCCATCCCTATGCATATCAGATATTTCTCTTTTCTTTGTACTTTTACACAAAACCCCCTTCTACTTTCTCTTTCTTTTCCTTTTCCTCCAAAATTCTTTCTTTTCTTTTCTCCTTATTATTTCCCTTTGTCTAATCAAAATTGCGGGTGTTACAGGTGGTTATCTCCTCCGCCGTGAGCTCATCGATGGAGATTGCGTTTGATTTGGTGGCGTCGGTGGTTTTCGTGGTGGTGGTGGGGGGAGTTTGGTGGGGGTGAGAATGGGGACGAGAAAGAGAAGAGAAGAGAGGTCTAGGTTTTTTTTTTTCTTTGGTTAGAAGAGGTTTGTAGAGGTAAGGAGACATTAGTCCACCTCTTCTCCAAGAAGAGGTCACGCAGACGTTTTTTAATGAAACGTCTTAAAAAAAACAAACACTCTGCAGACCTCAAACATCTGCCCGCCTCTTTTTGGCGCAGACAAAAGAGCTTTAGAAGCTCTTTTTCTAAAAAACAAACACCACCTTAGTGATGCTCTATTACAAATCTCAAATAAAAGTAGTGACAAACCACCAATCAAATACAACACACATTAAAGAACAATGATGATCTATATTGAAATATAATTATTTTTGCTCTTGATCTTTTATCTTCAAATTGATGTTAGAGTATGATGAAATAGATATAAATATGTTAAATAATATTAGCTATCGTTTAGAGCAAAAGAGGTGAAAGAGTGTGGGAGTCTTTTATTTATAACACCAACAACATGAAAAACCTTTTGAGATGCATTGCTACCATATTAACTTTATTATCGTCTGGGTCATTGTAATATTTAAAATACTTCTCTGCCTTGAGGTTCCAATCCCTTGGAATAACCATAGTAAAGGAGGGTATGATACTTTTAATGGATGGCCGGAGTTGGTTATAAGGGTAAAAGGTCTCGTCATTTTCATTCCATCCAAAACCACCACTGGATTTCACCCGCTGGGACTTTAGGGTCGTGACAACTTCTTTGAGTGATTCAAACGATTCCAATCAGAAAGCAATCGCTAGGAACTAAGCAACTGTGAGATCAGGATGAGAACCGCTACCTTTTATTACACTCTGGGTCTAAGGAAACATTCGACTTACCAGCAATGAAACTAAATGGCAAAGTTTACTAGAATCAAAGGGAACCAACCCAATTCAAAAGGGGGAAACTCTTCAAAGGTTCATACAAACATTCAAAAATTCAAGACAAAACATGAAAGAAATCGACACAAAGCTAATATTGCTAGATGAGAAGACTTGCTTTCAACTACTTCTCTTCTTGTGTATTATTCTCTTGAGCTAATCGATTTAGGAAGGAACAAAACACCAATTGATATGATCCATAGATTTGTCAATGCCTTATTTGACTTTGTTCATATAAGAATGACTTTAATTGGAGCTGTATCATTCTCCTAAGCATGTGTAACATAAGCCTACATGGTTTTTGTGAGTTAATTTGATATTTCTAATATAAATGAAATAAGAAACAAAAGTATCTTTGCTCAAGTATGTCCTCGCATGTACGTAGGACAACTAATACTCAACACCTAACACCTGGAACAAACAAACTACATTCGATAATCCGCAACCTCACACGAGGTTAACTACTGGTTTAACACAATAACCATCCATATTCATATTTGGTTTTCATTTATAAGCTCCATCCAATACGGATACCCACCTGGTTAATTATCCCGACCCGAACCCGAACGGGTCCGTCAAAGCCTGTTATAAAAACTTTGGCCGCAACCTAACCGGTTTTAACCCGAACCGAATTAGAATTTGAACCCGATAGTCTGATAAGTGATACCTCCACCTCTTCCCCAACCCATCAACCCAGATAACAAAAAGAAATGCGGAAAGGGGGAAAGCGGTTGGGATAAAATTCAGGAACTTCATCGTCAAGATTCACACAAGAAACTGGATCAAACGAACCTCCGTATAGTCAATTTCGTGTCTTTCGTTTATGGGTAAATCGATTCCATCTTCACCAAAGCTTCAAGATTTCGCAAGGGTAATAACATCCAACAGGATCCAACAACAATCGAAACGAACCCCCAAATCCATTTCCAACAAGACCCGAGTTGCACCTCCGCCGGAGCCCGCGAAGCCAAAGGGGGTCCGGATTGTTCAATCGGAGAAGCAACAACAGAGATTGAAGACAATGGAGGAGAATTCATCGGTGGACCGCCGGATTCCGCTGGCGGAGGTGGTGCTTGAGTGCTCACGACGGTGGTTTCAGGACACCCTTAAGGAGGCTAAAGCCGGTGACATCAGTATGCAGGTGTTGGTGGGTCAGATGTACTGTAGCGGTTATGGGGTTGTTAAAGATGCACAGAAGGTGTTCGACCATTTGCCCCCATCTAATATTTTTAAAAAATTTTGTGAATGCCACTGATAAAGGGTGCATATTATTAGAATAATTATGTTCTTGATGCATTATCTTTGTGAAGATGTGGGTACCATTTGATGTTACATATGGCCTTAATCTTTGTTTATCTTGTGAACATATAGGCTCTGATTGGTGTTATAATGTGGGCATTTGTTGCAGTTTGTTATTCTTGAACTTAGTTTTTTTAAGCAGAAAATAAGTTTGTCTTGATGATTTGGATGTTAGGGACAAGCTTGGATTAGTAGAGCTTCGCGGAGTCGTAGCTCGGTTCGGAAAGTTGGTGATAAACACCCAGGTTGTTAATTGTTAATATTATTTTATATCTTGTTTATGGGCAGGTATGTAGTTTGTTGAGTGATGTTATCAGTGATTCAATACCCTTTTTGTTAATATTTTGATAGGTTACAATGCTAGTGACTCGGATTCTGATGAAGTGAAGGTTGAGGAAAAACAAAGCTAAATGTTCTATGTTCATCAAATTGATGGTAACAAAGTGAGTTGCATTCTTGTCCATATTTATGTTCATTGGTTTTTCTTGTCCAATACATTAGTTCATCCAAGCAACTTTGACTGAAAATAGTCTTTTTCTTTGTTTTTTAATCCTTCATACTTGTGTCTCTTTAACGTTTTCAGTCGTCTGGTTAACTATTAGTCTATATAGCATTATAGTGTACTCTTTAACGTTGATGCTGTCTTCTGCAGTGCATTATCGGGTCAACACAGTGGTCAATGCTTCAACAAGTCTTCTAGCCAAGCTTGATATCATGCCTTTTATACTCTCCTTTTATACTCTCTGTATGACTTACCAGACTTAAGTATTTCAGGTTTTTTTGTGAAAATTGCTGATTTTGCTAGTCATGGTGAAAAGAACTTGTTCATACATCATTCAATTCAGCTTCAAAGGTATGCCTTGTGATTGTTGTACTAGAATATCACATCTCAGTGAAATTTGTAAAACTATGGCTTTTTTCTCGTTTTGTATTACTACTGTAACCCGGGTCATTGACATGGGTTCATCCCCACAAAGCACCCAACCTGTGAAGTCATTCGGGGCAGTGACCCCTGATCACATCACACTTATCCGACGCTCACTATTGTTTCCTTCGTTGACCAATGTCATAGAAAGTAACAGTGTTGGTTCTACTTCTGGACATTCTGAGAACCCGGGGTCGGTAACCTCAGTTCTAGCTTTCTTAAAAAACACCATAGCCTGAGAAACCGGCCCGCTTTTAAAACCTCTAGCATCCTCCACTTGGTTTAGGCACTTTGAGGGGGTGAATAGTAGAAATACAAGGGGAAAAAAATCATACTGTTTACAATTTTGTTTAGAGAAAGAATAACTTGTACAAATAATTCTATCTCAACACTACTATGGATCCCTTAATGTACACATTTCAGATTAACGGACTTTTACATATCTCTAAGAAAACTGGTTCTTGTATCTGTAATTTAGTTTGGTGCTGTTTATCGGGTCATTTGCGGTAAGCACTCCAATATTCTCGTCATTTGGGACGTAAAACGGTCGGATCAAGATAGGTCGGGTAAAAACACTAGCGATAAATCATAGTGAAATCGAATCTCTTTTAAAGGTAATATTCCTCCCGTCATATTAACAATATTATTTGTTTTATTCATAAACAATTCACGAATTGGATTGTTTTGACACATACAAGCTTAATTGTAGAGTTATTCTTTCGTCCACAATCAATGCGTCCAAACATGTTAGTGATATTTGAGGCTAGATAATTCTTGTGGTTTAATCATGAAACCGTGACCTACCTTGCGGCTCATACTGTTTGTTGGTCAAAATTCATGAACTTAGTTACCATAGGGAAACATATCATGAATATGTATAAAAAATAAAATACTTGTTTTTTTTTCTTGTTTGAGACAAGTCGTTAATCTAGAAGTATCTTTCTTGTGAACAAAACAAAACGGTGTGGATTTGGGTAAGGCGTCACATGAGGGGATGCTAAAACGATCGAATCCCTATATCAGTTGTAAATCTAACGACATGAAACAAAATCACAAAACATTAATTACCCTATGAATTAAACAAGTCTAACAAGGTGTTGATTTGTTGAGATGCGACCAACGACCTTGGTTACAGTGGTTCAGATGATCATGAGGATGACCAAAGTTATTGAAACGAACCCTTAGTATTAAAGAATGCAAAAATATTTCGAAACCTTAGTAAATGTCCATATTCTACAAAGAGCATATAATCTAATAGTATCAAAGTGTTGGGATTGTAGTTCTCTTAAGTAATTGAAGGTTTAAGTCTTGTTGTGATAAATGATATAGATTTAAGACTAAATATAAATGGTGTGCGCCTTCACCATTAAAAATAAATATACAAAAGATGTCTTGTTGAGATGTGTGCATATGACCCGCATTTGTCAAAGTGTGCCCTTTAGGGGGAAAACAAAAAGAGATAACCTTCGTGTAAGAAAAAAAGAAAACCTTCGTGTAAGAATAAAAAGAAAACCTTCGTGTAAGACTAAAGCGTTTGGTTGGAAGGAATGGAATGGATTGGAATTGAGAAACTAGTATAATTTTCAAGTAAAATTATGTTTTAGTGGGTAATGAAATGTAAAACCCAAGGGAATGTTTCACCTCAAATTCCCTTGGTTGTGGGATTTCAAAATCCTTTCACCTAGAGAGGGAATTTGAAATCCCACAACCAATGGAATTTGAGGTGAAACATTCTCTTGGGTTTTACATTTCATTACCCACTCAAACATAATTTTACTTGAAAATTATACTAGTTTCTCCATTCCATTCCATTCCTTCCAACCAAACGCTTCCTAAAAGCTTTTAAGCTATGTCTGGTTTTTGCAAAACTAATTTCCTGTTTAATCATTAAGGTCATACGTAATGCTCCATGCTTCGGGTGTGGGTAAAGCGCAATCAACACAAAGTGACTGGCTGACTTGTCATCTTAGCTCGGGGGCAACGCCGTGACCATAACTTATACCCAAAGCTGTGACTGTGAGTGGCGACCATCTTAGACACGCTCACTCCCTCACACGAGTATAACACACGGCCTAAGTTTCGTTAGAAATATGGGTGGGTATTTTTGTAATAATATCAATGGACGCGTATTTGAGAATGATGGTTTTCTCCCTTTAACACCTTTAGACACACATTACGAGATGCTTTTACCAAAGTTGTTTCTATATTCATCACATCACCGAATCCAATTCCTTCTTTCCCTTCACATTCAGATTTCTAATTTCAAATCATCTTCCAAGAAAATCAAATGACTAACGTCAGTATCATCATCATCATCATCAATTCATTTACATAATATTATGCACCCGTATGGTTGCTAACGTTTTATGCATGATCAGGTGGTGGAATTGAAGGTGGGATTACACTGTGAAGAGTGCATTAAGATGATATTAAAAGCCATCAAGAAGATCCAAGGTACATACCATTATGTACTATAATATTATTGTTGTCGCTTCTAAGACGGATCGATGATAAAGATTATTGTTTGATTCAACAGATATCGAGACGTATGATGTTGATACGAGATTAAACAAGGTGACTGTTACAGGAAACGTAACGAAAGAACAAGTTGTTAAAGTTCTGCAGAAGATCGGGAAGCAGGCGACCAACTGGGAACAAGATTCAACCACAAGCTACTAGATCAAACATGAACCTCGTCCTGTACTCGCTAAAGGTTTTCATCAATGTTCAAACTTTTTATGTAATTTGTTCTGTAATCTACAACCACCAGATATAATATTTGTTAGTAAATTAGAACCAAACAAAACCATGAACCAAAGCAAAGGATTTAAGCATGAGATAATAAAAAATAAACGCCCTGATGTTTTACCTTATTAATTGGAACTTGATTCAAATTTGCATGGTTATGAAAAGTAAATGATCAACTTATTATTAGTAGTAAGTTGTCACATATCATTAATAGTATCTGAGAATAAAATTTTGATCAATCAATGGTAAGTTAGATGAGTCGCACTTGTAAACAATGGTAATTGTAATCAGTAGTGAAATACAGTTGATTAAAGTTTAGGGATTGTATAAAGGAGTACGTAAAATCCACTAATTATGCACTTTGTTTTCTTTGCATAAAGGAGTACGTAAAATCCACTAATTATGTGCCTATGTGGGTATAGAGAATTGTTCAGAAAAGTTACTTTATCTCATTGATAGAAGGATATGTCAAAAGGGAACTCGGTTTCCCGGGTTCGATTCCCCCATCGCACTCTTTTCTTTTCTTTGTGTTTTCTTCTGACCCGATTCACTTGGTTTAGCCTTGTCTCTCCAATCCACAGTCACACATCAGCACCTTTACAGTCGATCACCACCCTCCACATAAACTCCTTGTTTTTTATCCAATATCTCTACCGAGACGACTTCGTGTCCCTAATATACATTTGAAAAATGACTCTACTTCTACATCAACATTGGCCGATTAGGACAATTCTTCATACACCTTGGTCACTCTAATCTCAATATAATTTCTTTTCTAAAAACAAACCAGCGTAACACGCGAACAAAACTTGCTAGTACATGATTGTAATGCAATAGAAACAAACTCCTTTGAGAGTTTCAATTGCTATTTTGAAAATGTTGAAGATTAATGGGTTGTTTGTTTCAACATTTTAATGGTTTAAATGTCTGAATGATTCAGCATTTAATAGTTCAGATTGTTTATTTCGCGAACAAATGTCTGAATTGTTCAGACATTTGTCTCTGAATGGTTATACTAATGCTGAATGGTTAAGATTTTTTTATCTGAATTGTTCGGATATTTGCCTTTGAATAATTAAGCAATATACTAGCTTTTAATGGTTCAGAACTCTTAATGATTCATCACTTAATAGTTCAGACATTTTATTGATTCAGTACGTAATTATTCAGAAATTGTTAAATAGCCTGTAACTCTTCACGCTAAACAAAGATTAGGACTTAGGAGGTACATTAGCAACTAAAAAATATATGAAACATTTCACATTAACCACATTCTCCACCACCGCATAACCACCAAACCCCACCGATCACCACCCAACTCCGGCGACCCAATGGCCGCACCACCACCACCATCCATCTCAATCTCCACCTTCCCACCCACCGAAACCACCACCACCACCACCACCACCACCACCACCACCACCACCACCGCCCTCCGCCTCTTCTTCTCCCGGCTCTCCTCCTCCCTCCGCCACTCCCTCTCCCACCACCGCCCATGGTCGGAGCTTCTCGACCGCACCGCCTTCTCCCGGCCGGAATCCCTCTCCGACGCCACCTCCCGCCTCCGCAAAAACTTCTCATACTTCCGCGTCAACTACACCACCGTTGTCGCCGGCGTCATCGCCGCCTCCCTCATCTCCCACCCCGTCTCCCTCCTCCTCCTCCTCTGCCTCCTCGCCGCCTGGATACTCCTCTACCTCCTCCGCCCATCCGATCAACCTCTCATCCTCTTCCGCCGTACCTTCTCCGATCGTGAAACCCTAGCTCTTGTTGATAATTTTAGTGTTATCAATAATTTTAGTCTTATTGGATTAACTTACTGATATGATGAATCGTAATAGTAATTAAACGAGTTAGGTGACGCGGGAGTGCGGACTCGTTTTATATTAATACGATTAATTATTTATATATATATATATATATATATTGATTTTGTTAAATTGGGTTTAAAATATTTCAGTAAACTCTAAACACTAAGGCCCAATTTTAAGCCCAATAAACAAAACATAAAAGTCCACTTATTATTCATATCAGATCGAAATCGAAGAAAGCAATTGGAAAAGAACACAGATGAATGAAACAAAAGAAAACCCAAGTCCAGTCGGACTGCTGATCGGAGGATGAAAATCGTCCGGTCGGATCTATGAGGATGGGTCGATCGACGGTTATTTGTCGGTTGGACAGTTTGATTTCGATTTAGTCACGGTTCTTTGGTTCTCGGTCACACTCTCTCTCTCTCGAACAAAACAACAGAAATATAGATTCATCAAAATCTCAGATTTAATCCGATTAAACACTTGATTATTGCGGTCAAATGGTTTAATCTGACAGTGCTTTTCATCACGTTTCTGAGATTTATCCAAGGTATCAATTTATGATTTCTGATCTGTTCGGTGGGTTCAACATTCATACTTCGCCTTCAAATCGCTCGATCAAAAGGTATTTACATCTGTTATTAGTTGTAAGGATTGAAATTTAAGAATACTACAACAAAGATTAAACCAATTCAAGTTTTGGTATTCTGCAATTTGGGTGTTTTGACATTCTGCGATTGGGTTTGATTAATCTGTGATTGGGTTTGATTAATCGATCAAAAGTGTTTGACTTTGGTGGCGTTGTTTACTATCGATTGTTGAAGTTATTTGGTTGTGGGTTTGGAATAATTTTCTATTTATAAATCAATTGTTGTTGGGAGTGGATCTGTTCGACTGTGGTTCAAAAGGTAGAAAGGATTTGAATTCACTTTGGTTTAAAGGCTTCAATTGGCTTTGGATTGTCACTGTTCAAGAGGTTCTTTTTGGGTACTGGTTCGCAAGAAAGAAAGCAAAAGAGCAATCTGATTTAAATATGGGAAGTGGAGAATCTGTTCGTGACATGTCTAGCAAATTTGCAAAATTGGAAAAGTTTGAGGGTCAAGACTTTAGGCGATGGAAAAAGAAGATGCATTTCTTGTTGACAACATTGAAGGTTGCGTATGTACTCTCTACGCCGATGCCCGACATTGTGGAAGATGAAACTTTGGATCAACAACGAAGGAGACTCAAGTGGGAAAATGATGATTACATCTGCAGAGGCCACATACTCAATGGGATGACTGATTCACTATTTGATGTATATCAGAATGCAGAATCTGCCAAAGACCTCTGGGATTCACTCGAAGCAAAATACATGGCCGAGGATGCATCAAGCAAGAAATTCCTAGTAAGTAATTTTAATAATTACAAAATGACAGATTCTAGGCCAGTAATGGAACAATATAATGAACTTCTTCATATCTTGGGTCAATATGCACAACATGATATGCATATGGATGAGTCAATCTCTGTGTCGAGTATAATCGACAAGTTTCCACCTTTGTGGAAGGATTTTAAACATACTCTAAAACATCAAAAGGAGGATTTGACTTTGGTTCAATTGGGTAGTCATATCCGTATTGAAGAATCACTTCGGGCTCAAGAATTGGATAAAACCAAGGGTAAAAACCCAGCATCGTCCTCGGTTAATAATGTTGAAGATGATGGGAAATTCAAAAGGTTCAACAAGTCAACGGGTAATAAACGCAAGTTTAGCAGTGATAACAAACATCCTAATAAGAAGGCAAAACCTGCTTGTTGGAGATGTGGAAAACCGGGACATTTCAAGAAAGACTGTCGGGTGAAAATGTCAGGTGGAAGTAAGGCTAATATAGCCGTCCTAGCGGGTCAAAAGACCCAAATGGAAAACCAGGTTTGTGTCCTGGCTCAGTTTTTAATTCTGTGAAGAATTATGTTTCCTTGATTTCTGAATCATTCTATGTCCAGGATGATGAAACTGCGTGGTGGGTAGACTCGGGTGCTACAAGTCACGTGTGCAAGGATCTAAGGTGGATCGAGGATCTTAAAACAATTGAAGATGGATCCGTGCTGAGAATGGGAAACGTGGCAACTGAGCCTATCAAAGGAATTGGAAATGTCAAACTTGTATTTACTTCTGGAAAACAATTAATACTGTATAATGTATTGTATGTACCAGGGATTCGAAAGAATCTCTTGTCTGGAATTATGTTGAACAGTTGTGGTTATAAACAGGTCATCGAGTCAGATAAGTTTATCTTATCTAAACATGGAACCTTTGTTGGATTTGGGTATTTATCCAATGGCATGTTTAAACTTAATATTCATGTTCCATTTGCTAATGAATCAGCATGTGTTGTTTCCTCTTCATCTAGTAAAGTAGATTATATTTCTAAATTATGGCATGCTAGACTAGGTCATGTTAATTTCTTTAGAATGAAAGATATGTCAAAAATGAGTCTGATACCTGCTTTTGACATGCATGATAACAATTGCCACACTTGTAAATTAACCAAGATTACTAGAAAACCATTTAAGGATATTAAAAGGGAATCTAAGGTGTTAGAACTTATTCATTCTGATTTATGTGACTTTCATAGCACACCTTCTCTTGGTAATAAAAAGTATGTAGTCACTTACATAGATGATGCAACTCGATATTGTTATGTATATCTTGTTAATACTAAAGATGAAGCACTTGATAAATTTAAAGTCTATAAACAAGAAGTTGAATTGTTTCATGGTAATCTAATTAAAACCCTTCGAACTGACCGGGGAGGGGAGTATTATGATCCAGTGTTTTTCCAGTCCACTGGAATAATACATCAAACAACAGCCCCTTATACACCACAACAGAATGGTGTTGCTGAAAGGAAAAATAGAACATTAAAAGAAATGGTTAATTCCTTGCTATCATACTCTGGTCTGAGTGATGGATTCTGGGGAGAAGCGATGCTAACTGCTTGTTATTTATTAAATAGAACTCCTAACAAAAAAAATAAAATAACTCCTTATGAGTTATGGAAAAGGAAGCCTCCTAATTTAAACTATTTAAAAGTTTGGGGCTGTAGAGCAGTAGTTCGCCTTACTGAACCTAAACGAAAGAACTTAGGTGAGAAAGGAATAGACTGTATATTTATTGGATATGCTGAAAACTCAAAAGCGTATAGGTTCTATGTTATAGAACCCAACGACTTTGTATCTGTAAACACTGTTATAGAATCAAGGGATGCTATCTTTGATGAAGATAGATTCACTTCTATGCTTAAGCCTAAGGACAGCATCACAAATTCTCAAACAAGGATTCTTGCTCCTGTTGGGAATAAAGCAGTTGACTCGGTTAAAGCATCGTCAAATGCTGACAGTGTATCTAGTCCTTCTGAACCAAGGAAAAGTACAAGAACTAGAAAGGCTAAATCCTTTGGTTCTGATTTTCATCTCTACTTGGTTCAAGGTTCCAGGAGTGATATCAGCTATCAATATCAATATTGTTTTAATATCGAAGAGGATCCAAAGACATATAATGAAGCTATGGCATCTCGAGATGTTGCTTTCTGGAAAGAGGCAATTCAAGATGAGATGGATTCTATCATGCATAATAATACGTGGAAATTGACTGACTTACCACCTGGATGTAAACCTCTAGGTTGTAAGTGGATATTTAAAAGGAAAATGAAAGTTGATGGTAGCATAGACAAGTTTAAGGCCAGATTGGTTATCCAAGGTTTTAGACAAAAGGAAGGAATTGATTTCTTTGATACATATGCTCCGGTTGCTAGAATTTCCACTATAAGATTATTACTTGCTTTAGCTTCAATTCATAAACTTATAATTCATCAGATGGATGTAAAAACAGCCTTTCTGAATGGTGAACTGGATGAAGAAGTATACATGAAACAACCTGAGGGCTTTGTTTTACCAGGACAAGAACATAAAGTATGTAAACTAATTAAATCACTGTATGGTCTAAAACAAGCTCCCAAACAATGGCATCAAAAATTTGATGAGGTTATCTTATCTAATGGTTTTCTCTTAAACCAAGCAGATAAGTGTGTATACAGCAAATTCAATTCCTCTGGAAAAGGAGTAATTATTTGCCTATATGTTGATGATATGTTGATCTTTGGTACTGACCTAGATCAGGTAGATAAGACTAAGAAATTACTGTCTTCTAATTTTGATATGAAAGATCTGGGGGAGGCAGAAGTTATCCTAGGTATACGGATAAAACGAAGCAACAATGAGATATCAATAACTCAATCTCATTACATTGAAAAGGTATTGAAGAAATTCAATTACTTTGATTGTTCGCCAGTAAGTACTCCTATAGATCCTAATATCAAGCTTATGCCTAATAAAGGTGATTCTATTTCACAGGTAGAATACTCCAAAGCAATTGGATGTTTGATGTATGCTATGATAAGCACAAGGCCTGACATAGCATATGCCGTAGGAAAACTGAGTAGATTTACCAGTAATCCTAGCACACATCATTGGCAAGCTGTGAATAGGTTGTTTAAATACTTGAAAGGAACCATAAATCATGGTTTATGTTATTCTGGTTTTCCTTCAGTTATAGAAGGGTACTCAGATGCAAGTTGGATAACAAATATGGAAGATCATTCTTCTACAAGTGGGTGGGTATTCCTACTTGGTGGTGGTGCTATTGCCTGGGCATCAAAGAAACAAACTTGCATAACTAATTCGACTATGGAATCTGAATTTGTTGCTTTGGCTGCAGCTGGTAAAGAAGCTGAATGGTTAAGAAATCTGATCTTTGAGATTCCATTGTGGTCAAAACCGATATCATCTATTTCTATCAGGTGTGATAGTGCAGCTACTTTGGCTAAGGCATATAGTCAAGTGTACAATGGGAAGTCTAGACACTTAGGTGTTAGACATAGCATGATTAGAGAATTAATCATGAATGGTTTGATATCTGTTGAGTTTGTAAGATCTGAATTTAATTTGGCTGATCACCTAACAAAAGGGTTAGGGAGAGATCTCGTGAAAAGATCAGCCATAGGGATGGGTTTAAAGTCCAATTAAATTTCTTGTGTCAAGACACCCAATTCCCGTCTAATACAATGTTAGATGCTGAATTCAATGTGGAAAGCTTGTCATGTGGAAATTGGAACACATCAATACATCATCCCAAGGTTTGTGTTCTGACTGCAAGATAAAGTAGGATGAAGTTTATCTTCTTAATAGTTCTTTGACAAATTGCATTTGCAGGTGCAAGATTAAAAGAAACTACCTATAAGAATATGAAGTTTAGCCGCTTCAAGAAGCTTGGACTTGGCTTCGATGTATTCTTTGAAGGATTAGGACACAGGCTAGTAAAACATTGTGTCAAGTGAGAATCTAAATTTGTAAACTTATGTGTATATTAAATTCAATTATTTATATGGATAGCAAGGGTTCAATCCATTGTGATACCCTGATATCCTAATATTTGAATATAATATACTAAGATGGAAATTCAATCCATGAGACATTTTCATTTATGCATAAGTTTGTGTTATGTGAGAGAAATTTAAGTTAATCATGGATATCACTAAAATGGGGGAGGAATGTTGATAATTTTAGTGTTATCAATAATTTTAGTCTTATTGGATTAACTTACTGATATGATGAATCGTAATAGTAATTAAACGAGTTAGGTGACGCGGGAGTGCGGACTCGTTTTATATTAATACGATTAATTATTTATATATATATATATATATATATATATATATATATATATATTGATTTTGTTAAATTGGGTTTAAAATATTTCAGTAAACTCTAAACACTAAGGCCCAATTTTAAGCCCAATAAACAAAACATAAAAGTCCACTTATTATTCATATCAGATCGAAATCGAAGAAAGCAATTGGAAAAGAACACAGATGAATGAAACAAAAGAAAACCCAAGTCCAGTCGGACTGCTGATCGGAGGATGAAAATCGTCCGGTCGGATCTATGAGGATGGGTCGATCGACGGTTATTTGTCGGTTGGACAGTTTGATTTCGATTTAGTCACGGTTCTTTGGTTCTCGGTCACACTCTCTCTCTCTCGAACAAAACAACAGAAATATAGATTCATCAAAATCTCAGATTTAATCCGATTAAACACTTGATTATTGCGGTCAAATGGTTTAATCTGACAGTGCTTTTCATCACGTTTCTGAGATTTATCCAAGGTATCAATTTATGATTTCTGATCTGTTCGGTGGGTTCAACATTCATACTTCGCCTTCAAATCGCTCGATCAAAAGGTATTTACATCTGTTATTAGTTGTAAGGATTGAAATTTAAGAATACTACAACAGCTCTGTTAATCCTCTCAACAATCATCATCGTCTTCTTGACGAACGTAGGGTCGGTGTTGATCTCTTCAATTTGATCGGATTGTTCGTTCTGTGCGTTCATGGAGGGTTTAGGGTTCCGGAAGATCTGTTTCTGGATGATCAGACACCGGCGAATGCCGGATTCCTTTCGTTCCTCGGTGGCGCTGCGTCGTCGGCTGCTGCCGTCGTCCCACGGGTTTGATGATTGATGGTTGATGATTGAGGTGAGTTTCACTCCATTTTTGTGTAGGATTTTGGTGCCCTAATTTTGGTTGATTTTAGAGGTTTATCATTGATTGAATTGATTTGTTATCATTGGGTTTAGTTTTAAGTCAAATAGTCAGTATCTAGTGCAGGTTACAACATTTTTGGTATTGAATTGAATCATTGATTGAATGATCATGGGTTTATCTGTTCAATTTGCATCAGTCATTTGAAGAATTGCAGCAGTTGTTTGTTAATATTGAACTAAGTGCTTTTTTTCTTGTTTTATGTGAACTGATTATTGGTCACTACATCTGTTATTTATTGTGGGTTCAACTGTTCAAGATTTATGAAGATTTGGATGAATTTAATGAAATGCAGATGTTTTTGTCATCTCAACAATTGGGTTTTGCTCAAAACAGCTAAAATGAGTGCAAATGTGAGGAGAAAAATATGAAAAATCAAGAGAAGATGATCTAGGATTGGCAAACAACTACAAAGTGTAACTTGGTGCATAAGGTCACAAAGAGCTAGCTTTTTTACACACAAACATGATGTAGGTGATGCGAGTCGAGTTGAGTCAACAAGTTCAAGAGGTTGCGTCATATTCAAAGAAAGAACTAGGATTAAACATGTGTGGGAGCTTATCATGTTGAATGTGCTCAAGGAATGGATTAGATCGAGACTTAAAAAAGTCGCATAAGAAGAAAAATAATGATCAATAATCATAGAAGGTAAACAAGTTATGAGGAAAACATTTGTGACGTAGGCATGGTACTTGGATTTCTACTGCAGGTGCGTATGAATGAGTATGACTCGGCACTTTTAAGTGTTTGATGGTACATGAAAATTTCTTCTCGACAAAGGGTTTAAAGTGGCAAGATGAGTAGATAACTTTCATGTGAGATAAAGGCTACATTCATGTGGACCGACTAATATCATTGATGAATACGATGAAATAGGGGCGAAACAAGAAACAATAGGAGGGAGTTCCTATATGTCATAGGGAATGATATGCAGAATCAATATCTTACGAGATAAAGATGGATAAAGATGAATAAAAGGTAATCAAGTAGACCTGGAAATACTACAAGCGTTGTGATTTGTTTTTAGAGATTCAATAGAAACAAGAAGAGATGAAATGTGAGAAAATACAATTAGGTGGATAATCATGTTGTGAGTCTCACAACTCACGAGAGATGAATGTAGTAACAGAAAGCAGATAAAGCTTATGCGGTCTAAGCACTACACAATGAAAGATTTGGCGTGTCGGAGTTACAACATGAGAATACAATAGAAAGTATAACAAAACCGATTTGAATGGTAGTACGATAACTTTCGCAACATTTCCAAGTATCACACTTCCAAACTAAAATATCGTGTCACAAATCATTTTCAGATTAGACATCATATGGGTCATGGCACTAGAGTCGGAATCCATGTGCTAGCTAAATTATATAAAATCTGATGAAAAGGTATGAGGGTTGGGGCCTATTGGTAAGTAAAGAATCCCACAATCAAGAGTTTTTGAGTTGAAACCTCATTCAAGGTAAAATTAGTCTAGAAAAACTCTAGGCATTGTTGTTAACAAATTGAGATAAAAAGTAAATAAAGTAGTTGTCAAACAAATGTATGAATAATCTGGTTGTTGAGGGGTCCAATTAACTGAATATATTTTGGGCTAAACTGATTGAATAAAACCATCATCCGGATGTTGGGCGTCATTTTTTTGGGAGTGGATTCCCGTTTTTCAACAAAAAATGGACACCACTAGGGAGGAGTCACGGCTTGGGGCTGCGGGTTTAGTGAAGCCGCACGGCTACACCACGACAACAAATGCGGGTTTGCTACGGTTTGTTGGTTCACGGTTACATGAAGCTGTGGTTCACATTCTCAACTCGGTCAAATATGACCGTTAACCCAACGTCTATTTTATCCCAACAGCTTTTTTTTTTAAAATCAACTATAAATACCCAAAAACTATACAAAATTATCTCCACACCTACTATCCTCACAAATACCAAACTATATCCACACAAAACATACACATAACAAGTACCAAAAAAATCACTTTGTCGGACGATAGCAGTCTCAAATTTCAGACGGTATGTTCTCGGACGATAGCAGTCTCAAATTGCCGAAGCTAAAGGTGACACTGCAATGTCAAAAAAAAAAAAGAATAGTGCCACGTGATCGGGAGGCGGGTCACAAAAGACTAATGGATGATTATTTTAGCAACAACAAAAACTATGATGACAAAACGTTTCAGAGTCAGTTTCGTTTGCCGTTGTTTTTAAAGATTGTTGGAGACATTAAAAGGGTGGATGCGTGGTTTTAAGAGGGCCATGGCGGAAGGTGGAAAAAGAGTTTCACGACGTTACAAAAATATGCCTCAGCCTTGAAACAACTACGAACAGCTAATCCTCCAGGCGAATTCGATAAATATTTATGCATGTCTTATGCATGTCGGCTAGGACTTCACATAAAAGCCTAGATTAATTTTGTGAAGATATAATTATTTTATATTGCAAAGAGTTCTTACCTCGACCTACAAGCCACGTCATTACACTTTTATACCAAGCACATGAAGTTAATCATCTCCCTGAAATTATTGGTAGTATCGATTGTACACATTTCGTTTGATGAATGTGTCCAACTAAATATCGCAGTCAATATACGAGGGGTGATCACAAATACCCGATGATCATGTGCGAAGTCGTTGCTTCACAAGATACGTGGTTTTGGCATGCGTACGACAATATCACAGGGTCAACAATGACATTAATGTTCTTCAACAATCTCCCTTATATCTTACGAGTAAAATGATATCGCCCCTAAGTGTTTGTTTCATTTAAACGGTCGAGAGTAAAAACATGGATACTATCTTACCGATGGGATTTACCCTACTTGGGCGATGTCGTGAAAGTGACTCCATTTCCGGTCAATCCTAAGGAAAGAGGTTCAAGACAGTTAAGAGTCAGCAAAGAAAGACGTTGAATGAGCTTTTGGTATTCTAAAGGGTAAATGGTGTATACTTAGCGTCCTCTCCGAGCTATGTGTGCAGATAAGATCAGGGGGCAGGTTCACGCATGCATGATATTGCACAATATGATCTTTAAAGAAGACGGGAATGCAATATCACTGATATACATAAGAGACCTGCCCGTGGAGCCATCAGTTGATGAAAATATCGAACGAGAGTTGCAAGATACACATACACATTGCCAGCTTCGATATGATGTAACGGAACATCTTGCAACTTTAGATTTAGATGTGGATGATACGAGGATTAGTTTGCGATTTTTTTTAATAATTGTAATTTTATATTTACTTGGCTTTGTTATAATATAACAAGTTATTTTAATAAAAATATGTTAGGTGTTTTGTTAAAATATAAAAAATTAGAAAAAAAAATAAAAACCCTTAGGTTATATGAAAGCTCCAGGGTAACCTGTCTTGATAGATCGTCAGGTTCGAAGTCCTCTGCCATTCAAAAAAAATATGAAAGCTCCAACCCCACCTATAAGATTACATGTGACGTGACATATGATGAGGGTAGTAAGACTACATTAAAGCTCCATCTCCTCCTTAACTTTTAAGAAGTAAAAATGCGGTTAATACATTTATCAAAACAATTTTTTTTATTAATTTCTGACATGTAGTGGAATCCGTCTGCTTAATATAAGCGATTTATTTATATTTCTGTAAATCTAATAATTGATTTTTTTCCAAAAGAAAAGATGGCTGCTTAGTAAAAAAAGTGAGCTCTATATTCGGTTTCTTCGACCTAATTCGATATCAAGCCCTTTTATTTTAAAACTAAATTTTATTTAAATAATATTTGGAGGGATATATCCTTGATTTTGTAATAGTGTTTAATTCTTTTTTCTATTTTAACAATAAGCTATGATAATTTCAAAGATAAAAACAAAAAACATGAACGAGATGAAAAAAAAATCAAAATTTTGACGATGAACTAGAAAGAGAACATGGATTCTAGTATGAATTATTATCATAGCAAGTGGATGAACTCTTTGTCAAACTTGTAGATAAATTTACTATGCTACTTGTCTATAAAAATAGTTTACATTGTCTACCAAAATGATTGATCTTTGTAGTATAAATACCACCTCAATGTAAAAAAGAAAATACACTTCTTGTATACACTTTCATAAGATATGCATTTCTCTTCTTCTTGCTCTTACAATTCTCTTTAAGTTCTTAAGGTTATAACACTAATCTTGTGTTAAATATCGTGGTATTATAACACGTTATCAGCACGAAAGCTTCTAAACTCAAATCAAGAAAGTCAGTAAAGCATAAAGTCACCCACTAATCAAGGTAAGAGCTTCATTGAGTAATAATATATAATACTTTATATTGAGAAGATGATTAAGATAAATAAAGTAAGCATAAAAGGAGATCTTATTATGGACATCTTGATAACCATGGTACTACTAACAAACTAACTTTTATTTATGTATCTAACTTTTGATTATGCAACTAACATTTTATTTTATGTCAACTAACTTTTACTTATACATCTAACCTATTATTTATGCATCTAACTTTTACTTATGCAACTAACATTTTTTTATTATGTTTACTAATATTTATTCGTACTAACGTCTTATTCTTATCCTAACTTGTCGTTCTTATTCTCTTTTGTTTTTATAAACTAAATTCATATTTTTATAACATAATCTTATACTACCTATTTTATTTAAAATTGTTGTCGATATATCCACACACAACGAATATATAGCCGTTACAAACGGTTATATAGCCGTTGTACATAGTCGTTACAAACGGTTATAATTTAAACTATAAATTGACCACTATCTATCTATTTTCAATAAACAGATTATCTCTTATCTACAAGTTTATCCAAGGCAATTTTTCAAAGATGATACACCCGGTTTTAATACTGGCAATCATAATGCTTATTTTAATTCTTATCCCCATTGCTGAAGTACCACCCGAAAAATTTAAACTTTTCTTATTTCTGTATTTGTTTATAGCTCTACCGTTTTATTGTATTGCAATGCTTATTGATATATATGGATTCTAATAATTATCTTACTATTTGCTTAATTCTTGTTTAGAAAACAAAATGTCAAACATTGCAAAAATCGAATTCCCAGCTCTAAATATCAATGGAGAGAACTATATGCCGTAGACGGCCCATGTAAAAAGACATCTAAAATCCATGGGTGTCTTAGAAACCATACAAGAGGGGAATGTTTGCTCTGAACAAGACAAAGCAAAAGCTGACGTCTTTTTGCATAAACATATTGATGAAATGCTACAATTTGAATATTCAAATTGTGAAGATCTGTATGTTTTATGGAAAGATTTACAAATCAGATTTGATCACCAAAGGGAAGTTTTACTTCCCACTGCTAGAGATGAATAGAATAATCTAAGGTTTCAAGATTTTAAAAAGGTAAACGAGTACATATTTGCTTTGTTCAGAATATGCTCTACCCTTTGATTATGTGGGCAAAAAGTAACCGAGGAAGATATATTGGAGAAAACTTTCTCCACATTTCATGCATCAAATATAAACTTGCAACAACAATATAGGTTGAAAAAATTTAAAAGATATTCTGATTTGAATTCATTTCTCCTTGTAGCTAAGAAAAATAATGAGCTTTTGATGAAAATATATCAATCTCGTCCCACGGGATTGTTAGCAATTCCAGAAATAAATATTGCTACTAAAAACTCTGGAAGAAAGTGGGGACGAGGTCGTGGTCGTGGTTTTTTTTATAAAAGTTACCCCAATAATCGCAACCATTTTTTTAAGGGTAATAATAACTACCAAGGTAATTTTTATAGCCGTGGACGTGGTCGTGGCCGTGGATATGGCCATGGTAGAAATCAAAGAACAGTCAATTATCACGCCTCACAAAATAACAATTCCAACCAGTACAAAGGGAATGAAGCTGGTAGGTTCGAAAACAATGTCACTTCCTGTTTTAGATGCGGTAGCACAAACCACTGGTCGAAGGCTTGTCGCGTAGCTCCATATTTGTGTGAACTATACCAATCCTCTCTTAAAAGAAAAGATAAGGAAGTAAACCATGTTGATAATTTCAATGATCTCAACGTTGAGTTGAACACTGCAGACTTTGACATAGACCTCTGAAACACATGTTGCTTGATCATACTAGTTATATGCAACAATTAAGTGTTTTTTCTATCTTTAATTATGTACTTTTCTTCATGTAATGTTTTCCTACGATTCAATAAAGTCTTTATTAAAATATAATAATATCGTCGTTATTCACTTATTATTTTTCTTTATACTTTCAAGATTAAAATGCGGAGCGCAAGATCAAACAAATGAAACAGATATATGTATAGCGGATAGTGGATCCACACACTATACTTAGATCTATGAAATATTTTTATGAACTTAAACCAACAAAAGGAATCGTTAATACAATATCAGACCCTACAGACCTGATAGAAGGAGTGGGAAAGGTTAATTTAGCATTACCAAATGGTACAAATCTTATAATAGAAAATGCTTTATTTTTCCCAAAATCAACAAGAAATCTGTTGAGTTTCAAAAACATATATCATAACGGATATGATACTCAGTCAAGGACTGTTAACAATAAAAAATATTTGCATATCATAAGCAAAGATAAGATATTAGAAAAACTGCCAATGTTTTAGTCTGGTTTACATTATACACACATTAATGTGCCTCAGGCATATATGACAGTTAAAGAAAAATTTTATGATCCTGAAACACTTAACTTATGGCATGACAGATTAGGCCATCCAGGATCCACAATGATGAAAAGAATAATTGAAAACAGACATGGGCATGCCAATGTTTTAGTCTGGTTTACATTATACACACATTATTGTGCCTCAGGCATATATGACAGTTAAAGAAAAATTTTATGATCTTGAAACAATTAACTTATGGCATGACAGATTAGGCCATCCAGGATCCACAATGATGAAAAGAATAATTGAAAACACACATGGATATCTATTGAAATATCAAAAGATCCCACAATCGAATAAAATTCTTTTGTGTACATCTTGTTTTCTTGGGAAATTAATCACAAGGCCTTCGCTTGTGAAAATTAAAAAGGGATCAGCCATGTTTTTTTGAAAGAATTCAAGGAGATATATGTGGGTCAATTCATCCACCATGTGGATCATTTAGATACTTTATGGTTTTGATAGACGTATAAAGTAGATGATCTCATGTCTCTTTGTTATCGATTAGTAATGTAGCATTTGCGAAATTTCTTGCATAAATTATTAAATTACGAGCATATTTTTCTGATTATGCCATTAAAAGAGTGAGACTTGATAATGCTGGTGAATTCACATCACATTCCTTTAATGATTATTGCATGTCTGTGGGAATTATTGTTGAACACCCTTTTACTCATGTACACACACAAAATGGCTTAGCTGAGTCGTTAATCAAACGTCTACAACTAAGAGCTAGACCATTAATAATAAGGACAAAACTCTCTGTGTCTATTTGGGGTCATGCAATTATTCATGCTGGATCACTAATTCGTATAAGACCAAGTGCAAATCTTAAATACTCACCGTCACACCTTGTTTCTGACAATGAGTCAAATATTTCCCAAAACTCTCATGAGGAGGATTTGGATGAAAATTACAAGATATAAAGCTAGTCTTGTAAACTCATGAAAAGGATAAAAATCCTTAAAAAAGAAAAACTCATGAAAAGGAAGTTGACCATAAAGTTACAAGATATAAAGCTAGACTTGTAGCTCAAGGTTTTTCACAAAGGCTAGGGATTGATTATGAGAAAACATACTCCCCTGTTATGGATGCAATAACATTTAGATACTTAATCAGCTTAGCAGTCTCTAGAAATTTAGAGATGCATCTTATGGATGTTGTTACAGCTAACTTGTATGGATCACTAGATAGTGACATTTATATGAAAATTCCTGAAGTCTTTAAATTCCCCGAAGCATTAAGCTCAAAACCTAAGGAAATGTATTCCATCAAATTACAAAGATCCTTGTATGGACTCAAACAATCTGGAAGGATGTGGTACAATCGTTTGAGTGATTATTTAACAAGTAAAGGATATACAAGTAACCTTATTTGTCCATATGTCTTCATTAAGAAGACAACATCAGCATATGTGATCATAGCTGTGTATGTTGATGATCTAAATATAATTTGAACGTAAAAGGAAATTAATGAAGCAATTGCTCTTTTAAAAAAAAGAATTTGAAATGAAAGACCTTGGAAAAACCAAATATTGTCTTGGTTTGTAGATTGAGCATATGCATAATGGAATACTTGTACATCAGTCAACTTATACTGAGAAACTCTTAAAGCATTTCAATATGGACAAACCAAATCCTTTAAGCACACCGATGGTTGTTAGATCACTCAATGTTGATAATGATCTATTCCGTCCTTGTGAAGATAATGAAGAGGTTCTTGGTGTAGAGATACCATATCTCAGTGCAATTGGAGCTTTCATGTATCTTACTAACTGTACAAGACCTGATATTTCTTTTGTAGTTAATTTGTTAGCAAGATTTAGTTCAAATCCTACTAAAAGGCACTGGAATGGGATTAAACATATTTTTCAATATCTTCGAGGTACTATTGATTTAGGCTTGTTTTATCCTAATAATTCAAAAGAAGGACTGGTTAGTTATGCAGATGCAAGTTATTTATCTGATCCCCATAAAGCAAAATCTCAAACTGGATACATATTTAAGAATGGAGGAACTGTGATTTCATGGCATTCTCAGAAACAAACATTCGTTACGACATCCTCAAATTATGCTGAAGTCATTGCACTACATGAAGCTTTAAGAGAATATGTATGGTTAAGATCTATGACACAACTCATATCAACTTCTTGTGGATTAGAGAAATATGAAAATGCAACACCAATCTATGAAGATAATGCAGCTTGTGTCTCATAAATGAAAGAATGGTATATCAAAAGTGACAGAACAAAACATATACTACCAAGATTCTTTTCATACACTCAAGATCTTATTAAAGATAAACAAGTTAAAATGAGATACGTTCAATCTAGCAATAATCCAACTGATCTTTTTACAAAGGCACTTCATAAAACAACTTTCAGAAAACATGTTTATGATATTGGCATGCGGCGCGTGCACGCAATGTAATGATCTACAGAAGACAATTTGAAGGGGAGTTATAAGCTGCATTCTTTTTTCCTTAGCTAAGGTTTTTTCCCAGTGAGTTTTTCTTTAGCAAGGTTTTTAATGAGGTAGTATTTAAACTCTTAAAGTTTAAAAAGTGTCATCCAAGGGGGAGTATTATGAATTATTATCATAGCAAGTGGATGAACTCTTTGTCAAACTTCTAGATAAGTTTACTATGCTACTTATCTACTAAAATAGTTTATCTTGTTTACCAAAACGATTGATATTTGTAGTATAAATACTATCTCAATGTAGAGGAGAAAATGCACCTCTTGTATACACTTTCATAAGATATACATTTCTATTCTTCTTGCTCTTATAATTATCTTTAAGTTCTTAAGGTTATAACACTAATCTTGTGTTAAATATCATGGTATTATAACAGATTCACATATATTCTACATCTTTTGAGAATAAAGTATGATTCGTGATTATAATTTAGTAGACAAACAACCGTAAATCTCTTATATCTCTTTTGCAACTTATTAGTCTCGACTTTTAAGGCTTTCTTGAATCTTAGTCACTTTTGGCTCTCGGGTGCATAATCTGTTCGTGTTTCAACTGTTCGTGCCTATTCGGTTTATCTTCAAGAATCAAGACTTCATCACTTCTCGCTTTTAGACTTTAGTAATAGAAAATTTTCGTGTTTTCCGAAAAAACATTATATTAGAATAAATAGATTCGGCAGCAAATGTTGAAGACCCGAGAGAAACAAAAAAACACTGAAAAGGTAAAAAAAAAGGAACGTTTAATAATACAAAAATGATAGCAATGGCAATCAATATACATTAGATATTAAAATCGTGAATCACACTACCACTTAAAATACATGGTAAATTACCTAAAAAACTATTATATTACACCACTTTTAAGTATCAACGAATTAAAAATTAAAATTTTCAGTACCTACAAATCTACAATGACTACATTAAATGGTAACGCTAGAAATTGTCTTATATCATTCTGCTCAGTTGTTTGGAATGCCAAATTAATTTTTTAATTTTTTATTTGGATCTCTTTTTGGCATGTGTATAAAAGTGGCTTTTGGGTTTCAACATAGCTTGTAGTCGTCTACCGATCGATCAAGATGCATTACGATGCGTCAAATGAACGTTGCAAGGTTTTTTCAAATCATGGTGGTCACCGGATACTATATCTTAAGCTATGCGTTTCTATTTGTAACTCATAACTAGAGGTGGCAAAATGGGTGGGTTGGATTGGGTTGGTTGTTAGGTTATGATGAATTTGGGTCAGGATGGGTTTGGGTTAGGATGGGTCATTTAGAAAAAAAGGTCAGGATGGATTTGGGTCAATATGGGTTTGGATCAGGATGGGTTCGGATCAGGATGAATCATAATTAAAAAAGTCAACACTATTTTACTAGTTTTCTACAATCCAATAATACATATAGATAGATGCATATACGAGCTCAAAGAGATACATATAAGACTTCATCTATAATAGATAGATGCATCTACAATCCAACAACACATATAGATCGATGCATATACGGATCCGTGGCGAGGCCGCGGACCGGTGGCGACAGGGCGGACCCGTGGCGACGTGGCGGACCCGTGGCGACGCGGCGGACCCGGGGCGACGCGGCGGACCCGGGGCGACGCGGCGGACCCGGGGCGACGCGGCGGACCCGGGGCGACGCGGCGGACCCGGGGCGACGCGGCGGACCCGTGGCGACGCGGCGGACCCGTGGCGACGCGGCGGACCCGTGGCGACGCGGCGGACCCGTGGCGACGCGGCGGACCCGTGGCGACGCGGCGGACCCCTGGCGACGCGGCGGACCGGTGGTGATGCGCGATGAAACTCGACAGAGGTGGGAGGTTGTATGTGTGTTGGTGGTGTGGTGGACCGGTGGTGATGCGGTGGTGGTGTGGTGGACCGGTGGTGATCCGGTGGTGGTGGTGTGGTGGTGTCTTTTGTGACTGAGGCGATCATTGAGTGAAAGAAACATTGACTTAGATTTATAGATCTAATTTTAAAAACTCATCTTGACTTATTTTCTTTTTTTCCAAAAAGGCTTTTAACTCATCTTGACCTATGTTTCTTTTTGTCAAAAAGGCTTTTAACCCATCTTAACCCCATTGTGTTTTTATTTAATCCATTCTAACCCGTCTTTATTTTTAAAACACCCATTATGACCTAAAATCACATTTTTAAATTTCTTTTACCACCTCTTCTCATAACATTAATAGTAAGAACCTCAAGAGAATGTGAATATTTGTTTCTAAATTTATGATATATTTTTGAAAAAAACTTGTTGATTGTTGATATGCCATTTAGTGAAAGAACTTTGTAGATTCCACGACAATAAATGAAAGGGTTGGATTGGAGCAGTTTTTTTTAAAATAGTTCTAAGCATTCGTTACTACACTTACTGATTACACCATGTTCGGAATTTATGTAACACTACATATATAACACCCACTTTTCGAAAACTCGTTTAAACGAATTTCTAATTCAAAGTGTATCAAAATATGTGATGTTGAGATATCCTTCGTTAAAATACCGGAATTTATGTTTTTGTTAAAGTTATTAATTATAATTTATAACTCAATAAATAAACATGTTATTTACACTGGATGAGAAAGGATCAAATATGAAGTTTTTAAAACTAAATTACAAGTAGCATGACCTCGAAGAAGCTAAGGAAGGAAATATTGAGATGGTTTAGATGCGTGAGGAGAAGAGAGCAAACAAGCTCTGTAAAGATTATGAAAACTTCAATGTAGATGAGAAGTTGAGTGAAATCAAACCAAAACTAACTTAGAAAGAACATATTAGGTAGGATTTGATAGTCTGACACCTATCTAAGGATGTAATTAGCAAGTGGAACTTTTAGAGACGTTAGATGAAGGTTAGAGATTTTTAAAAAGTCAGATTGAGGAGGTATGGGATCGGGGTTGTATTTTGGCTTGTGATTTTTCATTTGGGTTGCTTTTAGTTGTATGTGTAGATGTTAAACAATTATCTTGTTCTACCTTTAGTCTTAGTTATTTCGTCAATTAGTGTATGTGTGTAACTTTAAGGATTAGATGTACCTCTATCTTTAGAGAACCTTTAGCCGTACTTGAGGGCTTGAGGTCTAACATTATCTAAGTTTTAATTCATACGTGTTTGTGTATGTCTTTTTTTTTCTTTTTTTTATCAATCACTATCTATGCTATTGACAGACTTTTTAGATTTTTATGTGTCGTTTATATGTGTTTTTATCTTCATCTTCTTTGCTCTCTTTGAGCCAGAGGTTTTTCGCCAGAATCGTTCTCTTTACGGGCTAGGTAAGATTTGCATTCATTTCATGTTTTTAGTCATCTCCTTATTTTATTTTTCTAGTGAGAATTTTAGAGAAGATATTTCATATTTGTTTGTTTATTAACTAGGGATGTTAAAAAGGTGAAATGACTACCTTAGTGGTTTAAGAATAGGAAAGTGAAAGTGATGTGACTTAGATTTGAAAGTAATGGAAAATTTGAGATGACAACCCTCATGTTTATCCCACGACTAATGTGTTCCATCACAGGTCATATAAGTATATAACAACATTTAAATTTATACTCTAACAAAAGATATATAAAAATTATTTTATGGAGTATAAAAATATTAGAAGTTATCTAAACCTTAAAGACATTTGGTTATTTTACTTTCATGTTGTGTCTAATACTACGCTTCTATTTCTGGTTATTTAAACTGCAATGATATGATTAACTTAGAAGACATTTCCAAAAGTTTAGGCAATTTTAATTTTTCTAATAATTACTACAAAAGGAAATACGGATGTTTGATTGATATACTACATGGGTAAAAGTAAAAGCTTCTAAGTATAAAAAGTTTATAACTTCTTAAGAACAAAATAAATAAACCTTTCAATGTAAGAGTTACATTAATAATCTTCTAATCACTATATCTTAAATAGTAACATCGGGGACTTTTACTATTTTCTAAATACTACAGTATTGTCATTATTCTCCTATATATGAAAAAAATCAAATCCATGAACAGTGTTTCGAGGGTGTTCGGTCATTTGCTCTGTTTCTCGGTGGTTGTGTTGTTGGTTACACAGCTTGTCCTCATCCACGCGTCCTCTGATCTTCATGTTCTTCAAGAGGCGCTGGTACGCGTGTTTCATTTGTGTTCTTCGGTGGTTGCCCTTTGATGTCGTCTGGAATGGTTTTTTTCCGGTGTTGTTGGTGGTCATCCAAGGGTTTTGGTTACCACTGCCTCTTTGTACAGACATAGATCTCATCGCCTCCATCTCTTCAACATGCCTTTACAAACACAAGATGTCGCCGCCGGTCTCTACTACTGCCTTGGGTGGCGTCTCACCACCATCTCTTCGTAGATCCCATCACTACCGCTTCTTCGGTATTCCTTTACGGAGATAGTATGTCTTCGGTGGTCTCTATGACCACCTTTGGTGGCTTCTATGTCGCATCGAGAGTTGGTGATGCTTCTGCTTGAAAATCCTAACCCGTTGATGATGATGGGTGCGCCTCATCTAAGACGTTGTGTGATTGTGGAATTTGGTATATGATGGTGGGGGTTGCATCATCTGAGACCTCTTGGAGTGGTTTTATTTTGTGTACTTTGCCCATTGTTGCTTGATGATGGTGGCGTTATGTCGATGTTGATGAATATCTATTCATGTGAGGCAACTTTAAACGTGTAAGCTTTGGGTTATATTCCAATATGATTTCTTACATGTCTTTTTGGGGTTGATTTTCGAATCTGTTGTTATCATTCTGTTGTTAGATGCGTTCATCATCGATGACTTTGTTGGGTTTTCCATTAATCTCTCTTAGCTTGGTAGCAAAAAGAAAAACAAACATATTTTCGTTTCACAATCAGAGGTGTATTTTTACGATTAATAGGCAATGACAACAAAAAAGGATGTTGGGTTCATTGTTTTGGTGCGGTAAATGATTGTTTACAGCAACATACTGTTGTTTTGGCTTGGTGAATGATTGTTTGCAACCACAAAGAACTGAAATTTCTAAGCCTTAAATTCTATGGTTATGTCGTTTGTTTGTGTTTCTTGAGGGTGTCACCCAAGGGTGCATGACACACCACAACGACCGGACCTGTCTTTGTTTTGTTGGAAATGTTTGATCTATGACGTTGGGGGTTCCTCATTTGAGACGGCTTGGGATGGTTCTATTTTGTTTAATTCAGTCAAGTATGACTGTCGTGTGCGGGTTGGTGATGCTACCGTTAGGTCAATGATGATAATGATGAGTGATTTATCAGAGGTCTGTATACACATATCTAAAGGTGTTGATGATGGTAGATTTTATCCTTTTTGAGGGTTGGTTGTTGGCCTTTGTTGTTGAGTGTTATGATTGTAGAAAATGATGATAAATGTTGAAACATTACACCTTTTGCTTTAGAACACTATCTAATCTGTTGTTGGGTCTGTTTTTGGTGAATCCGTGCTTTCTTCAGTTTACACTTACTCCGGTTGTCTGTGGTTATGAATTCATGTGTCGATGATGATGGACGTATGTTTGATTGAGACCGTTCATTTTGGTTCTGAGCCACACTCTATTCTGTTTGTCTTAGGCTCGGTTTTAAGACGTGCAATGCGCGTCGGGAAATAAACGCTAGTTTAGATAATTTTAGTTTATCAGTTGGTTGGAGTTGTTTTTTTAGGATTTTTCTAAACCAGCCCTCCCATGTTCGACCCCAAACCAAACAACTTGATAGTTCTTTATGGCTACAGGTTTAATTTATATTCACGACACAACTCTTTTTAATTATTTTAATACTTGTATTTTTGTAATATTTTTTCACATATTTTGTCTTTTTAAAATGAAATGGAGCACTCCGAACATCACGTTGCGACGTGCTTATTTTTCTTACGTTTTGTCTTTTTAAAACGTAATGAGGCATATACCGACTCAGTTTGGATAACATTTACACCAAAACTTCATATGCTTCTCAGCCGAGCTAATACAACTTCATATGCTTCTCTTTACATTCTTACCACTCCAGTGTCACCGTTACAACCTGGATATAAAGTTTTTTCAGAACCTGAGTCACTCTACGTTTCGGCATTAATATTATTCGATACCAAAGCAAAATATGATATGTTTTTGCTTCCTTTTTCTAAATACTCTTTTACGCTTTGTTAAACTCATTTTAAAACGACGTGGCTTATAACTTTTTCTTCACACCAACTTCTTCATACGCATCTATGTACATACTTAACCATGTCAGTGTAACAACCACAATACACGGTGATGCTCGCTACATCATTTTGAAAACGATTCGTGCTTTAACGCGCTACATCCCGCAGGTTTTATTAGTAATTAAATCTTAAAATACGTTATCATTGATCTCCAGTATTTACACATATTCTAGTCCTCATCTTCATAAACTTTATACGTCAGAGTTCCGACTTCCAAGTATTTGTATATATTTCACTCGTAGTTTTGCATACAAGATACCTGCATCGATCACTGAGTCCGGAAGCGTGCCCATCACGTGCAAACATCAGCAATCTTGTTCATCATCTATCACATCCCACAACAATATCACACTATTCATCTCCTGCACGCCTTTGTTTAAAGCCTAAAACAGAGGATTCTTCTTCTTCAACTTCAACTTCACTTCATCAATGGAGTCCACTTTCACTTGTCAAAAAGACCTCCATTTTCACTCATCCATCAAGAAACACACACACACTCTCACCTTCACACTACACCTACTCATTTCTACTTATTTCCACACATACCCATCTCAAAAAACACTTCATTTTTCACCCAAGCACCAATCTTTACACCAATGCAACACTAGCTTCAAGAAACAGAAGAAACAATGGAGGAAAAACACACACTTTTTCACCTTCATATCACACCTACTCATTTCCACTTATTTCCACACACACCCATCTCAAAAAACACTTCATTTATCCACCAAGCACCAATCTTTACACCAAGGCAACACTAGCTTCAAGAAACAGAAGCATCAATGGAGGAAAAACACACACTTTTTCACCTTGTTAACACACCTACTCATTTACTGTTTAACCTTTGTGGTTTCAAGCCAATCTTGGGATGGGATTATAGTCACTGAATCAGACTTTAAAGCCCTTCAATCTTTCAAATTAGGGTTGATTGACCCTAATGGTTTCTTGAAAAGCTGGAATGATAGTGGTTATGGAGCTTGTTCAGGTGGTTGGGAAGGGATCAAGTGTGCTCAGGGGCAGGTTATTGTCATACAGCTGCCATGGAGAGGGTTAGGTGGTCAAATTACTTCAAAAATTGGTCAATTTCAAGCTCTTAGAAAGCTTAGTCTTCATGATAATGCAATAGGTGGTTCAATCCCAAAGGAATTAGGGTTTTTACCAAATCTGAGAGGGCTTCAGTTGTACAACAATAAGTTTACAGGTTCAATCCCTCCCACGTTGGGTTCATGTAAATTGCTTCAAGATCTTGACTTTAGTAATAATTCTTTGGTGGGTGGAATCCCTGAGTCCCTTGGGAATTGCAGTATGCTTTATAACATCAATTTGAGTTTGAATTCTTTGTCAAATTCCATTCCTGTGTCACTTATTCAATCCAATTCTCTCATGTTTTTATCTCTCCAGTACAATAATCTTTCAGGGGTTATCCCTGATTCTTGGGGTGGTGGGGTAAATGGTGGTAAACCCATGGTCAAATCCTTGACTTTTGACCATAACTTCTTCACTGGAAGAATACCACTCTCTTTAAGCAAGTTGACTGATCTTGAAGTGATTTCATTCAGTCATAACCAATTCAGTAATGAAATTCCTATTGAAATTGGAAAACTTGTTAAGCTTAAAAGCTTGGATCTTTCTTACAACTCCATTAATGGCAGCATACCCAACAGCTTCACTGATTTTAAGTCACTCACTTCATTAAATTTAGCTCACAACAATCTCACTGGTCAAATCCCTTCTTTCTTGGGTGGTCAACTCAATCTTGCAATCTTGAATGTGTCCTACAACAATCTATCTGGTCATGTCCCAGTTCAACTCTCATCAAGATTCGATCCGAGTGTTTTCACTGGCAATCTTGATCTTTGCGGGTACAGCCCTTCAACCGCGTGCACCACATCTCCAGCCGAGAGCCACCACCGGAGAATTAGCACCAAAGAAATCTGGCTCATTATAGGGGGATCTTTGATAGCAGGTTTTCTGCTAGTTTGCTGTATACTTTTGTGTTACTTGTTAAAGAAAAACGACACCTTGAAACAAAAAGACAGTGAACAAGGTAGAGTGGGCCCTGCAAAAGAGATTCCGGAGGAGGAGGCGGCGGCAGCCGGGGCGGGAGAGGGTGGAGGGAAGCTTGTGCATTTTGAAGGTGGGATTGAGTTTACAGCTGATGATCTTTTGTGTGCAACAGCAGAGATCATGGGGAAGAGTACTTATGGAACTGTTTATAAGGCTACTTTAGTGGAAGGGATTCAAGTGGCTGTGAAGAGATTGAGAGAAAGAATTACAAAGAACCAAAAAGAATTCAAGAATGAAGTGCATTCACTTGGGAAAATTAGGCATCCAAATCTATTGGCAATTAGATCTTATTATTTGGGTCCAAAAGGGGAGAAACTTCTTGTGTTTGATTATATGCCCAAAGGAAGTCTTGCTTCTTTCCTTCATGGTACTTTCATCACACACGCATATACATTTACGTATGAATACGCATATGTAGTGTATACGCGTATGCACATTGCATATACATAATATACATCAAGTCTAATCTTTTATTGAATTTTGTTGTAGCTCGAGGACCCAACGTACCAATTGATTGGCCGGCAAGAATGAGAATAATGAAAGGAATGACAAGAGGTTTACTCAATCTCCACAAGCAGCAACACATAGTCCACGGGAACCTAACATCAAACAATGTTCTTCTTGATGAAGATCTTAACCCCAAGATAGGGATTATGGGTTGTCGCGGTTAATGACAACTGCTGGGAACTTGAATGTGGTTGCAACCGCGGGTGCACTTGGGTACCGGGCGCCTGAGCTTTCCAAGCTCAAGAAAGCGAGCACCAAGACTGACATGTACAGTCTTGGTGTGATCATGTTGGAACTACTAACCGGAAAATCACCAGGAGAGGTGGATGAAGGTGTTGCTTTGCCACAATGGGTGGCTTCTATTGTGAAAGAAGAGTGGACTAATGAAGTGTTTGATTTGGAGTTGATGAAGGATGCTATTGCAATTGGTGATGAGTTGTTGAACACTTTGAAACTTGCTTTGCATTGTGTTGACCCGTCTCCATCCGCTCGGCCTGAGGCACAACTAGTTCTTCAGCAGCTGGAACAAATTAGACCGGAAACCGCCACAAGCTCTGGTGATGAAGTTGGTGGTGGCGGCGGCCCTTCTACGAGGGAATAAAGCTAGATCAGTAGTTTATGGACCATCCGTTCATTATTGAGTTTTTTTGGGTTATGTTGTAAATATGAGTTCATCAACTTGATTCTGTTTCAACAAGTAGAAAGTTTTGGTAGCACTTGTCATGTTAATTAGAGGTGAGCATAAACTTATGGATTTATAGTTTTATAACCAATTGGTTATGTTACAAATGGTCAAGTTTATTTCGGTTACTAGAGTTTTATAACCGATTTTCATAACCAATGTGTAGGCTCCTTATATCTAGAGGGGTACAAATTAGGTTTTGGCTCAAAACCGGGTCGGGTTGAAACCAGATTGATTTGTTATTAACAAAAGTCATACAAAAGTCGAAATCGCTTTTTGTTATAACTGTTTTAGAAGTGAGGAAGACCCAAAATCCCTAGTTGCACTCTTATTAAATATACCAGCTTATGAATTTGAGAGCATTTGAGATTTAATAGACTGGTGAGCATTTGAGATCAAAACTACACATTCACTACTTATTTATACAAACATATGGGACAAAAGAGTAAAGAGAACATGAAAAAACAATCATAAACAGCTAAATCGGTTCTGACGGATAACCAGTGCCCCAAACTGGTTTTGATTCCGAGTCAAGAACCTCCAAACCAATCCTAAACCGGCGGGTTGGGTACAAAAAGGACTGCTTCCTGTCAAACCGGTTCGATTTCAGGTTACAGATTAGTTCCCATTCTCGAACAGAACTTTTTGTACACCTCTACTTATATTTGTCAGTTCAAGCTTGTCTGATTATTAAACCTAATCAGACTTTGAGTCGAATAAAAAAACAAGATGCATTCATAGAAGGCACGGATGTTATCTTATAAAGGAGAATATCTAGAAAAAGTTATTAACAATTATTTTCATTATAAACTATGATTTATATAAAACATAAGGAAAAAAAACTATATAAAGGTATAAAGCATAAAAAATACAAGGACCAGTCATTTTGGACATGGGATCACTTAAAATACACCTTTCAAAACACTATTTGGGTGGTTGCTGCACAAAATTTAGGTAGTGGCAGTTAATATGCACTTACAAAAACCTTATAACAAAAACATCCAACTTTCAGCTACAACTTTGTGCATATCCACTTGTTTCGTTGGCAAATGCTTCCCATACACTTGCCATCTTCTCTGCATATCCTGCCTGTTACATAAACAAACCATAATATGCTTCATTCAAATTATAGCTACACATAAACATAAAACAATCTCCAATTTCACTTCCTTTTTTCTAAAAAATCATGTCAATTTCAACCAATTTATTAATAAGTTGGGTTTATTTGAGTCCTGTTTTATCTCAAACAACTCTAATGAGTCAAACCGATTGAATTGGAAGTTGTCCGATGTCTAATTTTCCACGCAACCTTCTAAATCTATTTTGATTATGAAGTTAGATTAGTGATGTATGATATTGTTTTGTAGGTCAATTCCGTGAAGTTTGACCCATGCTAAGAATATCCAGTTTTGACATGTTATGCGAGTATGCGACCACCCATCTCCTCTGCCTAATATGTACTTAGCATTTTAGATGAGATTATACGAATATGGTACCTGATTAACAACGAACCCTTTCAACATCCCAAAAAATTCTTCCCGCTTCTCTTTGTCAAGCCTCTCAAATTCAGTCTTGTTAGTCTCCTGCATTTTAGTGTATTATTATTATTATTTAAGCACCAATAATCAAGATCTCTCAGCAATAGTAACAACCATCGAGAACAGGTATGCAAAACTGATTACTGGTACAAAGTATTTTACCTTTATACGTTTATATTCTCTGACTGCACAGTTTTTGGCATCTTCTGTAATTCTCATGGTTTCTTTCAACTCGTCTATTTGCTGAATTCTGGATCTGTCGGCACCAAATATCTTGAATGCAGCTGCTTCAAGTTTTTCAATTCTTGAATTTAGAATTGAAAGCTCTGATACAACAGTCTGTACTGTCAACAAAGCATTTGATCGATCTGAATATGCATTATTCACATCTAACATCACCCCTAGGTAGTCATGAAGCTTGTCCTGTGCCCAACAAAACATGTTGCTATTAAATTGAAATGAAATTAGATAACTGTAATTTGGTTGTGGCATTTTCAACCCATTTAATCATTAATGGGTCAATTCAAGTTACTTTCTTTTTGCATCCAATGAGTCAAAGAAATATATTTAAGAGAAACAGATCAAAACCAAAGTGTACTTTTTATGCATAAAAACTCCTAAATCATTTTTATCCACATACCATATTATTGTTATTATAAAATAAATAAATAGCTTGTGTATTCATATTGACACACTACTAATTTATTGAAAGAAGCATGGACAAAAAGTGATGCAGGTCGACCCGATCAGCTCATTTTGCCACCTCTAGTGAGGTATCTAGAAGTTACCAGATGTTTGATGGTTTGTGCATTCAGTTCCCGATACAATCTGCTTGCTTTAACAGAAGAAGTAGCCATATTTTTCATATCTCTGGCTCTTATTTTCTGAGAGATGAACATAGCTTCCTCGGTTTCGAATTTATTTAGTTTAACAAATAATAACCCTAATTGTCCCATTGTTTCGCCTATGTCTTGTTGAGCTTTAACAAGAGATTCAGCCTGCAGTTCAACAAGATGATGAAATTAAGTCATATAATGGTTACAATAAAACATGTCAGACTTTTAATGGGATCCCCTATCCCTATATAGCTCACATTTGTTTAGCCGTAACCGCAAAATGATTTATTCGTCTAAACTCCACAGTAGCAGTAGTCATCAAAATAAGCAAGAAAAAAAAAACCGTAAAACAAATAAGCTAGGATATGAATTCACATATATGCATTTAGTTAAAACATGAAACGTTAGGAAATTGGATTAATGCTACGGCAATAATGCAAAAACAAATCAAAATATAAAATTCAAATGTTGAGCTCAAGGAAAAACATAAAAAGCAGATATCATAATTGAACTTCAAAGATGTTTGTTATATGTGTCTAGTTAACATGTGCTCACATTCAGGAGATAAGGCATTAAGGCAGAAGTCCATACCCACAGCCATTAAACAATCTACGTACCCTTTAACTTGATTGTTAAATCTTAAGTATGGTTCACTGATCCCTTCACATCTCAAAATGTTAATTTTGGTGATTTGCTTTCTCAATGAAGAGACAATATGACTAACTAGCAAATAAAAGTAGTATGCATGGTAACATGTTAACATTATAAGTTTTGGAAAAAAAATTGGTTCTTAATGGCATTAGCAAGAATGAAACTCAAAGGGAATGAGTGATTAAGTACATATATTTTACAAAAGCAGAACACCATGTAAAACTTCTCACAGGTCTCATAGCCATGGCCCACGCATTAAAAAGTTGCCCATACGCTGACTTGCTAGAAGCAATAGAATGAACATTTGCATATCTGCATCACCAATCTACCGTTGCTAATGTTCTATAATTAAACATAGTTTACAATTTTTCATGTATTAAGATGATAACACAAGAATTTGCTTATGAGGGCATAGTTTTTGTCATGAGAAAAGAATTTACAGTTAAAAATAACCACAACCTCAATAAGTATCAAACAACAAACGTTGTAGCCATAACCTCAATAAGAACTAAACCACCACAGTTTGCAATGTCTACTCCTAATTTTCATTTCCTATCTAAACCTTTGGTATGTATATGTTTCCTAACTTCTTGGTCACCAAATTACACGCCACCACCTAAGCTACTACTAAAAGTATCTTTCTTGGTGTATATTGACAGTTTGCTAATATTCAAACTTTCATAGTTTTAAAGCTCTAGATGACAAGTCCATAATCAATCACACGACCAAAACCAGTAGAAATGCATACTCAATACATGTACAACTAACCTGCAGAGACACGTTACTCAACTGCAGCTCAAAATCCTGCAACTTCATCTTCTTCTCCAAGAACTCCCTATCCTCCTCCACCAGAGGTGGCTTCGTCGCACCCCAACCATACGTAACCGATTGCCTCAACTCTTTAAATATCCTGACCAAATCTCTCCCTCCTTTCCCCTGATGCCCCACCTCACCAAGATCAACACCCGCAGCCACATTCGAAGTGTTCATCAACGGCATATCCCCCTTCACCTGTAAAAACACTCTCAAATCCTCACTACGCCGTATAACAGGATGAGCAGCCAGCTTTCTAAAGTACTTCTCCAAAGCCACCCTTCTCTGCTCAATAAACTCATGCTTCTGCATAACCTTACCCTCAACCACACCTTTATCCGGCCTAGTTGGAATGAAAAACCCTCGATACGACTCGGATAACCGATCGGATAACATCACAACGTCTTTAAACCGTCTCCGAACCCTAAACTCCGATCCATTAAACTCTAAAAGGTTAGTCGATGTGGTTATCAAGTAGGTCAAGTAATTCTTCCCACCGGAAACAACCGAATTAGCTAGATCGTGCTTCTTTCTCGGATCAGTAACTGAAATTCTCATGAAATCGTAACTTACAGACGGTTCTGAAGTGGATACACCATCGTGCTCGTTGATTTCATCGGTTTGAACATCCTCAAACGATCTGAACACCGCCTCCGCGTAAGAAGGAGGATCAACGAACGAATTGAAGAACTTAGGGTTATTGAAGTCGTCGTGAAGAACTAGAGACTCCATTTTTTCACGAGAATCGTTGAATTGGGGCTCTATGAATCGCGCTTCTTCGTGTGACATCATCGATTGCTGTAATTCGTGAAGTGAAGTGAGGAATTGAAGATGATTTAATGCAATTTTAGTTTGAAATGATAGGGTTTTAATTTTGGGGTAATGTAGACAAAGTGTGGCGGAGTGATAGAGATCATCGCCGGCGGTATGTTTCGGAGTTAACACGGCGAGTGTTGACGTTGACTTCACTTTTCATTCTTATTTTTTTATTTGTTCGACTTTAACCAAATCAAATATTATTAAAACTAGGTTAGTTCCTGTGTATTACACGGATGAAATAAATAATATTAAATTATTAGTAATAAAAATTTATGTATTATAAAACCATGCTTGAAGATAAATATGATTATAGTTACGTATAAATAGCTATTTTAAGTAAATAAATAATAATTTATTTTTCTTAAACTTTTATTTTTGTAGAAAAATAATGATTTTTAAGTATTTTTTAAATAAATTAATTTAAAAAAAATAGTTTGTTGTATTTTTATTTTTAAAAAGGTTTGCTTTTAATAAACAATAGGTTTTTAATTTATTAAACTATACATTTTTTAATTTAAAAATAGTATGTGTAATATTATTAGTATTCAATATTATTATTAATAATATAGAGAAATAAGAAAATAAGTTTAATGAGACTTACAATTATTTCACGCTTATTTTAGTATTTTTATAAATAGGTAGATAGGCTAAAACCCAGTAATTAAATGGATATAGTTAGTAATAACGACGAAAAGTTACAGTATAATATTTTAATATAAAATATAATTAAAATTAGATACACGTAATAGTTCAAAAAATAAAATAATTATGCTACAATTCTATTTTTAAAAAATAAAATTAGATACACGTAATCGTTAAAAGATGTGATTTCTAATTTTCTTAAGAAAATATATTTCTTAAAAGATAGTTTGATTTTAAAAAATCTAGATAAGAGAGAAAAATATAACAATTAATAAAAATCATTTTTAATAAGAGAGAGAAATTTGTATGAATATTTAAATTACTATAATACCCTTTTGGAGGAAAAATTCATATGTGGATGTCTAAAAGAATGACAAGTGGCAAATAGTGGATTAAGAGAATGACAAGTGGCAAAAGAAACTTTATTTTATTAGATACTATAGATTAGAATATGTGTTACATGTAAATCCAGGTTGGGTATCGTTGTCGGGTCGGAGAAATCTAGCTTTCCCGAGATAGATTTTTTAGCTGCAAAGACAAGTAAGATCTCCTTAAACTTTTTATTAATGTTATTTTTAAAGGAACAAATTTTATAAAATAAGAATTTTTTCTAAGATATCAAACTTTTTTAAAAATACGATATCTTTTGATATTGGAGTTTTTAAAAAGTAAATTTTTCATAAACAAAATAAACTAAAATTAAGATTTACAGTAAGAAAGTTTTTAAAAATAATAATTTTTTAAATTATTTGTTTTGAAATAAAATTTTCATTTTTTTATAATAAGAAAGATTTTAATCATATATCATCTTAGAATAATATTTTATAATTTATATTGATTTCCTAAATATCTCTCTTAAAACTTTTTGATTTTTTAAAGGTAAATTTTAAAAGCATTATAGTCTTTTCCAAAACCATTTAGTTTTTAAATGTAATTTTTATAATTATTTATTTTTTAAATATTGTTTTTAAAACTATTTGTTTATTGAACCTTTTAAAAAATATAAAAAATATCATCTGAGAATGAATTTTTGAAAAAGATGTATAAAAAAGTGATTGTTTTTTTAAAGATGCTTTAAAAAATAAATGGTTTAAGAAAAAACTTTAGAAAACCAAACAGCTTTATGAAAACATTTTAAATATCAAACGGTTTTAAGAACAACATTTATAAAACGAACTGTTTAAACACATTAAAGAACAAACATTTTATAAAGTATGTTATTAAACAATTATATTCACGTATTTAAAACGTATTTTGTTATATAATAAACATATTAATAATGAAATAATAAAAATATTAAAAAACATAAAAATTGAAAAAACAAGAATATAAAACTTTCCTTAATAAAAATAATACTATAGTTTAAAATGTAAATTAAATGGATGGTCGACGCGGGTAAAATATCATTTTTATAATTTCTAACATTATTAATTGTTGACTAAGAGAGTTTCGAGACCCTAGATGAAAAAGAATGAAATATTAGGGATCATATTCAAAAATTTTAAACTTTAAAAACCAAACCCAAAATTTTAACATAACATAAGGACCATGCGTGTAATTTAATCTATTTTAAATATAACCTTCTCTCAACCCGTGTAACACATGGGTGGTTAGGCTAGTATTTTTATATATTTAACCCTGTAATACGTGACTTTACTAAAGTCATGTGTTATATATATATATATAGGCTTTACTTATATATAGGATAGATACGTTGCCTCTTAAAGGAGGGTGTTGGGTTCAAACTCAGACATGGTGTAATTTGAAGTAGTTTAGGAGTATAACAGGTTTGTCTTTAAAAAAAAGATAAGTTGACGTTTTCTTATTGATTCAATTTAGTATTTTCTATCTTTTAACAATATTTATCATACTCAATGTAGGTGTTAGCCTAAAGAGGGAAAAAAAGATACCAAGATAAGTCGGATCACTTGATGTCTTCCAAACATGAATAGTTCTTTTTCTTATGTATCCTTGTCACATTTTTGCCTGTTAATCTTCTAAATTCTTTCTAATAATCGGACTTATTCCTTTTGTGGCCTTACATTTGTCGAAGGAACGTGTTAGTTTTGTGTTTTGATGTCCAAAATCAAGTTTTGCGTTGGCTTCTTAATTCTGAAAGGGATAGATACCGTAAACAATTGGGCCGTTTTAGTGGGTTTAATGCCTGGGCTTCTTATTCTTCTTAAATGGAGCCCAACAAGTCAGATTGCACGATTTAACAAAATCAAACTAGTTTTGTAAAATTTAACTATTTATCCAAACTTTTTGCCGTTCAAAAAGTAAATTATAAAAAATTACAGAGCTATATATTTCTTAAAATGTCTCTATATTATAGTTCCAGATAGCATATATCATATCATTTTAGACTAAGGATTATATAATGGAATTGACGTATTTTAATCAAAGTTAGCCGAAAATATCAATTGGTTATCTATCATTTGTTAATAGTTTACATACAGATTATAAATGTTATGATACATTCATAGTATGTTAAAGTTAAGTCTTCCATCACCACAACTCCAAGATTATAAAATGACATTTTCGACGCTAAAAGACAATAGGCTTTTAATGTTTTTTATATATGAATATACGCGTTTATTGGTTATTTCTAAGTAAACTTTAGACTAAAACAAAGTGTGAACATTTCATGAAAGAAATATTAGAATTTGAGACTTAGATATTAAACTAGTATAATGACTCCGCGTTGCGTCGGGGGCGTAAAATGACGTAAAAACTAATATCAAAACGTAGTAGCAAACCCGCGTGTTTGAGGCATGTAAAACCATACAAAAAATACGAACATCAAAATGATGTTGTGAACATCAAAAAATACGTCTCTGATGTTTCATAAAAATTGTCATTTGAATCCAAAAGTTTAAAATATTACCATTTGCATCCAAATTGTCACACCCCAACCTTGACGGCGGAATCATCGAGATGTGAGGGTTAAGATTGTTCACAACCACATAACGCTATATTTAAATGTAAATATCAAATTATAAGTTTCAAAATACATTACAAACATAAGTCTCAAATATGAAATAAGTTCAAACATAACATAACGAAACATAGTTCTTTTATTCCATTAACTAGGTCCAAATCCTATATTATTGCAAGCTTCAAAAGATCACTTTAAACTTGGGCTTGACCTGAAACATGATAAAAATAAAGGGTCAACTAAAAATAGTTGGTGAGTTTTCAAGGTTTTCATACATAATATGATAAGGTTACAATTAGCAATTCATGTCATAGGTTATAAGTTAGCAAGGTTATAGAACACATATCGTTCCAACCAAACCTCGACTTGATTACAAGTATATAAAATTGGCTAAGTGTATATGGTTCCCATGATGAACAAGCATACGTCATCAGGAGCCGGCAATACCTCGGCTTTAGCACCAAATAGGCTTGTCAGGCCCAAAGATCTAAGACGTTGCCAGACTAGCAATAGTTAATGATTGTAAACAAACTATGTATCTCATATAATCACTTACAACATACAAATAACCATGACAAAAATATGAATTGCAAGTGATTTACAAGTCTAAACGTTTACAAGTACATTATGTATAAGTAATCATGTTTCACCCCAAATTAGTGTGAAAAGATAAAAAGGGGCAAGGAAACTCACCTGATCAATAATTATGCAATGAAGATTAATAATAAAAAAATAATAATAATAAACGTCGTTCCAAGTATCGTCACAAGGCACCAAGTATATTTAAGCACAAGGTTAAAGTTTAATATTAAGTTAAAAAGAATTATTATGAGCTAGGGTTCTATTTGAGATTTGGAGTTTTGTCAATTATATTTAACAACAAAACCAATTATATTTTCGTGGAAACGATTTGTTTATATTATAAAATATGGAACAAGAATAACATTTATAAAAACTTAGTATTATTCATAAAGTTTAATTAAGGTTTTGTAATTAAATAATAAAAATGAACATGATCTAATCGGCAACTTAAATAAACAATGGTTGAAATAATAAACTAGTATTTTAAGTCTAAATTTTATAGAATATATATTAACTATAACATTCAATTTAGAATTTTAAATAAAATATAAAGATATTTTTATAAATAAATTTCAAAAATATCTACATGGTTTAAAATACCCGAAGTCTATAAAAATGATTTTTTATAATTTTTAGAATTTTTTATATATTTTAAAAAGTTGCAAAACATTCTAAAAAAATGTTGGAGGTCGCCGGGTTCGAACCCGAGACCTCTAAGTTGAAATGTGGACATGGAACCATTAAACCAAGGCTCTCGGCCGCATTACAACACACGTTTTAATTTATAAAATTCCAAGTTAACAAAACCCCCAAATTACATATGAGCCCTAGAATCGTGTAATTCCAAATCGAACCCCAATTTGATTACGATAATGAAATTAACCTTGGGGCTTTTAATCCCCAAGTAAAACCGAGTATGTGAGTGTATTAACTACCCGTATAATGTTTGAATTGAAGATGATCCTAATCGAAGAACAAGTCGCGACCGTGGGTACCCAATGGATGAGCAATCCTCGATGATGATCCAATTAAACTTGCAGATAGCTTCGAATGATGATCTGGACTAAAAGCCCTCTACTAATTTTGATTCTTGAACTCCAGAGGGTGATGTTTGACTCGTGTGCAGGTCGCGATGAAGATGATGCCTGAATTCGTTGTTTGTGTTTGATTCAGGTGAAATTGAAGGGTGTAATCGATTGGAGACAGATAAATGACTGTTTTTGTTAAGTTAATTTCGATTATTATTGTGTTTTAATGACGGAACGGCCATGAATTAAAGGAGTTTCGGTTATACGAACGAATGGACTTGGTAACCGATGTATAAACTCAATTATTAGGTGCATTCAAGTTCGAATTACGTATACGAAACGATTCGGATCGGTTTTGGGTTACGAAATCGAATGGTTTTGTTGTTCTAGGCTCGCCGGACGTCGGCCGGAGAGTGGCCGAAGTACCGGCAGGAAATACAGGGTGGGCGGGGGGTTTGGGTTGAAATTTTGAAATTTACATCCTTAGTCCCTGTGGTTTCATTTTTATCATTTTATGCACCAACTTCTCATTTAAGTTTATAAATTGACATTATGGCCCCCTTAACTTTTTAACTTCAAGTTTTAAACACTATCAAGTAAAAAAAACTTTTAGAAATTATTATTATTATTATTAACACTATTATTATTATTACTATTTATTTTGGTTATTATTATTAATATTATTATCATTATTATTATTATTACCATTATTGTTATTGTTAATATTAATATTATTACGATTCTAGTTATTATTGTTATTAATAGAGGCAACATCATAGTATTATCATAACTATAATTATTATCTTTATTATTTAACCATTGTTTTTATTATTATAATTATTAACCTTGGCATTATTTATAATTATTATTATAATTATCCAAGACATAGTCTAATAAAACACAAATCCAACTTAAAAGATAAGCACAAATATCCCAAGATGTACATAATTGACAATGATGGCCCTTAAAGGAAATTAACAAAGTTAACTTTTAATTAATAAAAGTTTCAGGATATTACAGTCTCCCCCAACTTAAAAGAATTTCGTCTCGAAATTAAGAATGAAACTATACAAATAAAAACGGGTATTTCTTCTTCATGTGCTCCTCACGTTCCCAAGTAAATTTAGCGCCACGTTTATTCTCCCAGCGTACCTTGACGATTAGGGTAGTGGTGGTTCTAGTCTTCTTCATAATGCGATCCATAACTTCAACGGGTTTCTCGACAAAGTGTAATGACTCGTCGATCTGGATGTCATCCAACGGAACATGCAGACCTTCGTCAGCCAGACACTTCCTCAAATTCGAGACGTGGAACACAGGATGAACTCCACTAAGGTCGGAAGGTAATTCCTGTTTGTAAGCCACTTTCCCAATCCTTTCAGAATCTTGAAAGGTCCTACAAATCTTGGAGCAAGTTTACCCTTCTTTCCAAAGCGAATAACACCCTTCCACGGTGAAACCTTAAGAAACACCATCTCCCCTACTTGGAATTCCAATGGCTTACGTCGCTTGTCAGCATAGCTCTTTTGACGACTTCTCGCCACTTCAAGGTTCTTGAGCATGATAGAAACTTTATCGGTCGTCTCTTGTATAAGTTCAGGACCAGTGATGAAGTTTTCACCAATGTCGGTCCAGCAGATCGGTGAACGACATTTACGACCATAAAGTGCTTCGAATGGTGCCATCTTGATACTCGAGTGGTAACTATTGTTATACGAAAATTCCAAGAGCGGTAGATGCGTATCCCAATCACCACCAAAGTCAAGGACACACAGGCGTAACAAATCCTCCAAGGTTTGGATTGTTCGCTCGGGTTGACCATCAGTTTGAGGATGGTAAGCCGTGCTTAGATCTAGTTGTGTACCCAAGAGTTCTTGCATAGACGACCAAAAATGCGAAGTGAAACGACCGTCTCGGTCGGATATGATGTGTAGAGGTACCCCATGACGACTTACAATCTCATCAACGTATATACGAGCCAACCTTGATGTCTTGTAAGTGTCACGTATGGGTATAAAATGTGCTGATTTGGTCAATCGGTCAACGATCATCCATATGCTATCATGTCCTCGAGATGTTCGGGGTAGCTTGGTTATGAAGTCCATGGATATGTGTTCCTACTTCCACATAGGAATCTCAGGTTGATCAAGTAATCCACTTGGACGTTGATGTTCGGCTTTAACCTTCGTACACGTGAGGCACTTAGCTACATAAGTCGCTATGTCTTTCTTCATTCCAGGCCACCAATATTGACCACGTAGGTCCATGTACATCTTATCAGAGCCAGGATGAATAGAATAACGAGTTTGATGAGCTTCGTTCATGACAAGGGTACGAAGATTATCACGATTTGGAACCCAAATTCGATTCGCGAAATACATCAACCCATTAGGTTTCGTCTCCAATTGAGTTAGAAGGTTATGCTCCAGTTCATCCTTCATTCTCCCTTCTTGCTGAACTATTTGTTGAGCCTCCAAGATACTAGACTCGATGTCACTATCCATTTTCAAGTTTTGTAGTAGTACAGTAGCTTCGTTGACATCTAGTCGAACTTTAGTATCGAATTCTCTCAAAGTATCAAACCATTATGGTCGATCGCGAATTTCTTGAAACAAGGTCATCTTGTTATGGACTTTACGACTTAGTGCATCGGCTACGACATTTGCCTTTTCAGGATGGTAACGAATGTCACAGTCATAATCACTAATCAACTCAACCCAACGACGTTGTCTCATATTGAGATCTTTTTGACTAAAAACGTGTTGAAGTCTTTTGTGATCGGTGTAGATGATGTGCACAAAGTAGTTCAAATAATAAAAAAAACAATTAAAACGACTCCAAATTAAACACTAAGTAATACTCTAGACACTTAAAAACTAAACTACTGACAGGCAAGCGTACCTATCGACTCTAGTAAAGCTAAATGTACGTCAGGATATTGAACCCACAAGACTCCTAATGAAAAACGAAAACTAGACTTAATTAAATAAAATTGGAATTGGGGGGAATTTAGCTACTAATACTAAAAGACTTAAAATAAGAACTTAAATGAGAGCAAACTAAAGACACACAGGAAAGCTGAGACTGAATTCAGATGATGTTAAAACACTACCTAGGCTGGAGTCCTATACTTGACTAACACTTCTTCTATCGTTAATGGAATGATTTGTGAAAACCAGGATCTTAAGGTTCTAAACTAAAGGATGACTTAGAGAATCCTCAACCCTTCTCAAGGATGACAACTAAGAAACCCTAAAGCCCTTTTAACTACCGGTTTAGCTAGATCTCCCTCACAGGTTTTCTAACTTAGTAATAAAACTCCCGAAAAGCAATCTACCTTACGGCACGACTGTCACAACACCCTAAAGTGAAGAGGATAGATCTAAGATGAATACATAGACTCGATTAACAAGATGTAAAAGACACACTAAACGGGATTTTCTCACGAACACTCTCGATTAGCAATTCAATCACACGAGACTAACCGATAACCTAACAACTTCACAGATTTTAGATTAGTTGAATAATTAGTTTAGTTCAATTCAAGATTACCAATTTAATGGAATACTATGTCTAGCAAACCATCCATAAATCGAGAACACAAAGTAAACGATCTAGCATGCAATTATCCTATGAAAGACATTCACCAAATCACATGAAAACTAGAAATCAATCACAAGAACAGAACTTTGTTACTCATACACATCTGATCATTCATATTAAATCATTCGTTTATTACAAAATCACAAGATCAGACCATAAAACCGATAAAATTCATGTTAATCAAGCATAATCATCACAACCTAGGTAGTACAAGAGTTCTAGCCAATAGTCATCATCAAAACAGAAGCAAAACAGGTTTTTGAAGTCATTGAATACAATTAAAAACTAAACACAAAGTCTAGAAACATAAAACCGGATTGATTGAATGCCGAAAACTCGATCTTCAACTCCAAAGCTTCAATCCAAGCATCCAAGAGCTCCAAAACCTTCAAACCTCTTCTGCAAATTGCACACCCCAACCTTGACGGCGGAAACGTCGAGGTGTGAGGAATACGATTGTTCACAGCGACATAACGCTATTGCCTGAAACATGTTAAAAATAAAAGGTCAACATATTGTTGGTGAGCATTCTATAGTTTTGAATACATAAGTATATAAAAGATGGCAATTCATGTTGTAAATTAGAGAACAAGGTAACTAGGGATGTAAGACAGAATGCACAATCAAACCTTGACAAAGTTTTACAAGTTCTCAAACGTTTACAAGTATATACGATTAGCTAAGTGTACTTGGATCAACTAAGCAGGCTTGTCAGGCCTATAGATCTATGACGTCGCCAGGCTAGCAATAGTTAATGATTGTACATGTATTCGACATTACATGGTAGCTACAAGATTCAACTAATCACAACACACAAGTAAATTGCTATAGGTTTACAAGAATCAACGTTTACAAGTGCAATGGTTAATAAGTAATATGTTTCACCCCAAAGTGCAAAAATATGAAAAAGGGGTATAGAAATACTCACTTGGCGATTAAGTATATATATTGGATGATTAATAAGAAATAATAACGCGCGTCGTTTCAACGAGTTTCTTTACAAGGTACCTAAAACGTATTTATTACAAGATTAAGTTTGATAATAAGTTTAACATTTAGACGTGAACTAGGGTTTTAGATGGAATTAAGGGTTTTGACAAGTAATGAAATTACTTGTATTTCGATTTATTCGATAATAATTTGTTGATCTAAAATAATTGTTAAAGTATATTTTATAAGAAATTACGTTTGTAAATAATCGTGAAATTATAAGATGTATAATTTCTACAATTTACAGGACTATTTCATAATTAAACATGATATAGTGTCCATTTTTATAAAAATAATTATTTATAATATTTATAAATAATATTTTATAAATATTATTAAGGTTTTTAACTAAAATAAATTTACAGAATTTATTTATGTAACATTTTAAATAAGAAAAGTTTATAAGATTTATTTTTATAATTTTTAAGAATTTTTCTGAAATTTTTAGAGGCTTAAAAAGGCATTTTAAAAATATAACCGGGGTCGAACCCGGGACCTTCTGAATTGCAAACGAGTGTGGAACCAGTGAACCAGGCATATAGCCGCGATATGGAACCATTTGGAATTCTTTTAAACAGGTTCAAGAATTTCCCCCAATTCCTGAAAAACCCTAGATTTGATTTGATCCAAATTGAAGATCAATTCAAATCTGTTAATGATTAGATTCATGGGGCTTTTGATCCCCATGTAAAACCGAATGTATTGATATGTTTAATTACTCGTATGATGATCGATTGGAGATGAACCCAACGGGAGCAGGTCGCGATGAAAACGATGATTGATTTTGATATATGTGTGTGTGTTTGATCGAATTGAGATCACAGAAAGTTTGGGTGAGTGATTATGGAGGTTTACCCTCTATTATATAGGTGAAATTTGAGCGGGCGAGCTCCATTCGATTTGATTTTGAAAGGGGGTCGCGGTTTGATTTTGAACTTGTAAACGAGGCAAAATTTTGAATTGGGTAGGGCCATGTGTTCGAATCATGGTCGCGAACCTGTCGGAAGCCTTTAATTCGAATTAAAGCCGCGTGATTTGAGTGTTTGATATCGCCGGAATACGGCCGTAATGCGGCCGGAGAAGAAGGCGACGGGGAAGGGGGGCTGGGTTTTAAAAAAATACACTTCGGCCCCCTGAGGTTTGTAGGCTCTGTTATTTTTTTGTTTAAAGTTTCAATTGAAGTTTCAAAATTACAAACTAACCCCTGGACTTTATTATTATTATTATTATTATTGTTATTATTATTATTATTATTATTATTATTATTATTATTATTATTATTATTATTATTATTATTATTATTATAAAAGATTAAACGTCGTGAAATGCGAGATGTTACAGTCTCCCTTACTTTAGGAAATTTCGTCCCGAAATTTGTTCACGAGGAGGCGGAGACGAAAAGATGAGGACGCTTGGATTTCATTTGGTCCTCACATTCCTAGGTGAATCAGAAGGTGAGCATGAAGCCACAGATAGATCATAGTGATTCTCTTTTTCTTTCTTGATGCAGTTTGTGTTTTCATTTTCTGAGGTACACTTTGAAGAACTTTCGGGTTTTGATGAGGTTATCGAAAGAAGAAAATTCATCATCGATTAAGCTGACCGCTTTAGTGTTTACTTTATGTGCAATGACAGAGCCATCAGAGGTAAAAAGAGAGTTTAAAGTGTGTGGCTTCTAGTTAACATTATAAGCTTTCACGTTGATTAAGAATGAACGTTAATACAAGATGTTACCGTCTCCCCTACTTTAAAGAATTTCGTTTCGAAATTAAGAATGAACTTAAATGAGCAAAAGAGTTTAAATGAAGATAAGTGTTCAAACTAACAGTGATTGACGTTTAATTATAGATAAAACGCTTCACTTGATGGAATCTTACAAGATTCTTGGCATAATGCATGCCAATTTGAACCCTATCAGTGAAATGTGAAACGTTTTGAGATGAAATGTTGGAAGGCGATGCCGAGTTACCATCGTATATTAGACTTATAAATCACAACTTCCAGAATATAATTTCATGGTAAGGTGATGTCTAGAAATCAATAAAAGACCAACAAGGGTAAGCAAGGTTAACCGTCGGAATTTAAGAATCTCAAATGTCACCATATGAAACGACCTTAACGCATATCTTGTGAATATGTATTTCTCCTTTGACCAACCATCGGTTTAAGAATAATACACTATGCGAAGATCTTGAAATGAGTTCACGACGATGGTTAAGAATATTATTAAAAACAAAAAAATGAATCATTCGTTCAAAATAACGATCGATGTTTTAACGCCATACCACGGTATACGAATATTTGAAACAGATACAAGTCAATTTCTCGACGTTGTGAGATAATGGGTCGAATTGAATTTTTTATCCAATCGGTGTATAATGCACCAATTGTCATCATGACATTTAAAATAAGAGGCACCTAGTGGATGAAAAGTTAAACAGAAGATTTACGGGAACACAGAGATTAGGTTTTGTCATATATAAAGGTAAGACACTTGGACACATGCCAAGTTACGCCTTTTCCTTTATGCCAAACCCATGGCTACAAGTTACGAAGGTTTATGAACCATTATATCCACATCGCAATGAGGATAATAATAGGTCTTGTTGTTCAAAACCAAGTTGGAATTTCAATGATTTTCAAGGTTAAAGATTCAAAAACAATTCAAGAAGTGATACAAACAATAAGAAAGGTATTTGTAACCATGTTTTGCAAGGTAACAAATTTCCAAATGCAGTTTTGCATACGTAATACATCAAACAATAAGATAGGTATTTGATAATATCTTTATTTGACAAAAGATTGTTTAGGAAGACTATACTTATGGGTTTGATGATATCTCAAGATGAAAGTTGATAAGTAAGGAATAAATGGTTCGATGTAGCTAGATCGAGTCAATAAAAATAAAGGAGAAGAAATCGATTTAAGAATTTAAGTGCTCCAAGGTTGGAGTCAAAATCAACCTAAAACGATCGGGTCTTCTTTCAAGTTCATAGATTATACTTTGGCTTGATAGGTCAAAACACTAACATTATTTTACCCGTCAAGTTACTACATGCTTCTCATTACTTGGTTACAACCATAGTAAGTTGAAGATCAAGAAATGAGAGTATTCATCAAGGTGTGGTTTTCATTCCTAACTTGATGGTGTATTCCCAAGATATGACCACTAACTTACCAATCAACTAGTTTGATCCCAACCAATTGTTGAGGATTCACATAAATAAGACGTGTTAACTCACCATTAAGGTAAAGAAAATCACTCCTATCTTAACGGTGAAGTTCTTACAAAAACAAAATGTAACAAAATGAACTTCTTCATCAAAATCCAGAATCCACTCCTATTTTGATTAGGTCGTTTCATTTGAGAAAATTATAATCCATAAAAATGAAATTATCATCAAGGTATGAAATTATGCCTATCTTGATGATTGAGTTCCATAATAACAAGAAAACAATCGAGGATTAACATTTGCCACCAAAGTACGGGTTTCAATCCTATTTTGGTGAGATCATGTCATTTGTGAAATACAAGTTACAATGAGAATAATTGAAGTCAATCCTCAGGATGAGGAATTTGCCCTAATCCAGAGGATGAAATTTCATAAAACACATAACTGGAAACCATTTATCGAAACGAATAGAGAATCATCAAAGTAAGGAATCACCCCTGTTTTGATGAGTTAGAATTGTTTAGGAGGTACGAGTGTTCTTAGTCATAGACTGACTTACAAACTCTTGCATCTCTCACGGTGCAGACAGTTTAAGGTTCGACTTAACAATGAAGAGAAAAGAATATCACTTAGAAATTCAGAAAATTTCAAGTTACATCAATGTAACCAAAAGGAAAATCATGCTTACAAAATTTAAGATCAAAGTTCGAGGTAACAGGATTTGTTATGATGGTGTTCAAATCTTGAATAATTTCAATCAGGGAGACAGAATCAAGAACAAGAATGATTCGACAACATGATGAGATGTGAACATTCGATTCACAATCGAAAGGAAAATACAAGGACTTCTCAAGATATGAGGTCAGCCATAGCCTTATTGAAGACACGCGTACTTATAAGTGATCAATCATCACAAGGATTTCGAGTCGAGTAAACGGATTCAATGATCGAATCAGATCACCATTTACACTTTGCTTAGACAAAGTATCCAAAGATGTAAGAATTTCACCTTACAGCATTGAATGTCTTTAGTCATGGGACACACCTTAGGAAGATTTCAGAACCATAAGTAATGGTTTAAAGTTTTAAAGACCATACGGTTTAGATTCCCAATATCTTTAGGTATATTAAGATCCATGTTCGCGCTGGTCAAGGTAAGAAGATAGTTACATGAAACACTGAGTTCAATACCGTTACACGTTACACGTTGAGCGTTTAAACGTAAGAGTTGAAATGTAGGATGAGTTCAATATTAAGAGGAACATTATTTAGGTAAAGAATGAGAAAGTATTTAAACTTTGATGATAAACCAGTTCAAGGATTCAAAAATTTTCAAGATGCAAGAGGATGGTTCCATTTGGTAACGCATTACCATTTGGAATCGTTGACACGTCAAGGTAAATTGACTCATTTGCCTTAGAAACTAGTGTATTGACCATAGTTTATCACTCATCCCAGAAATCCCCAGGTAGCGTAACGGGTCTCACAATGAGATTTATACGAATACGCTTGCCTTAGCCCTCAGGCCTTTTTGCCAGGAAATCCAGAATACAGGTGTCTATGTGTCACACAAATTTTCTTGGTTTATAAAATCAAAACCTTGATGAGATTTGTATAGATTAGACATACGTCTAAAAATCCAGATCATAAGTATAAGTATACGATTCCACATGTCGTCGAGAATAAGATTGAGTGATTTTATGTTCGGGGAGAGTCAAAGATGAGTTTAGGGAGACAAGTAACTAAGTTTAGGCAATCATATGCTAAGGCATCAAATTGCACATAAGAAGGCATAGCATTATGTAACATGCAAACCGTGTATTTACAAGATAAAAATACTATAAGGTGCATGCATAAGCTATAGTCTAGGTCACCATTTCTAATAACCTAAATCCCTATAGTTATGGGCTCTGATACCAATCTGTCACACACCAACCTTGACAGCGGAAACGTCAAGGTGTGAGGAATACGATTGTTCACAGCCACATAACGCTATTACCTAGGCTGGAGTCCTATACTTGACTAACACTTCTTCTATCGTTAATGGAATGATTTGTGAAAACCAGGATCTTAAGGTTCTAAACTAAAGGATGACTTAGAGAATCCTCAACCCTTCTCAAGGATGACAACTAAGAAACCCTAAAGCCCTTTTAACTACCGGTTTAGCTAGATCTCCCTCACAGGTTTTCTAACTTAGTAATAAAACTCCCGAAAAGCAATCTACCTTACGGCACGACTGTCACAACACCCTAAAGTGAAGAGGATAGATCTAAGATGAATACATAGACTCGATTAACAAGATGTAAAAGACACACTAAACGGGATTTTCTCACGAACACTCTCGATTAGCAATTCAATCACACGAGACTAACCGATAACCTAACAACTTCACAGATTTTAGATTAGTTGAATAATTAGTTTAGTTCAATTCAAGATTACCAATTTAATGGAATACTATGTCTAGCAAACCATCCATAAATCGAGAACACAAAGTAAACGATCTAGCATGCAATTATCCTATGAAAGACATTCACCAAATCACATGAAAACTGGAAATCAATCACAAGAACAGAACTTTGTTACTCATACACATCTGATCATTCATATTAAATCATTCGTTTATTACAAAATCACAAGATCAGACCATAAAACCGATAAAATTCATGTTAATCAAGCATAATCATCACAACCTAGGTAGTACAAGAGTTCTAGCCAATAGTCATCATCAAAACAGAAGCAAAACAGGTTTTTGAAGTCATTGAATACAATTAAAAACTAAACACAAAGTCTAGAAACATAAAACCGGATTGATTGAATGCCGAAAACTCGATCTTCAACTCCAAAGCTTCAATCCAAGCATCCAAGAGCTCCAAAACCTTCAAACCTCTTCTGCAAATTGTCACACCCCAACCTTGACGGCAGAAACGTCGAGGTGTGAGGAATACGATTGTTCACAGCCACATAACGCTATTGCCTGAAACATGTTAAAAATAAAAGGTCAACATATTGTTGGTGAGCATTCTATAGTTTTGAATACATAAGTATATAAAAGATGGCAATTCATGTTGTAAATTAGAGAACAAGGTAACTAGGGATGTAAGACAGAATGCACAATCAAACCTTGACAAAGTTTTACAAGTTCTCAAACGTTTACAAGTATATACGATTAGCTAAGTGTACTTGGATCAACCAAGCATGCTTGTCGGGCCCATAGATCTATGACATCGCCAGGCTAGCAATAGTTAATGATTGTACATGTATTCGACATTAAATGGTAGCTACAAGATTCAACTAATCACAACACACAAGTAAATTGCTATAGGTTTACAAGAATCAACGTTTACAAGTGCAATGGTTAATAAGCAACATGTTTCACCCCAAAGTGCGAAAATATGAAAAAGGGTGTAGAAATACTCACTTGGCGATTAAGTATATATATTGGATGATTAATAAGAAATAATAACGCGCGTCGTTTCAACGAATTCCTTTACAAGGTACCTAAAACGTATTTATTACAAGATTAAGTTTGATAATAAGTTTAACATTTAGACGTGAACTAGGGTTTTAGATGGAATTAAGAGTTTTGACAAGTAATGAAATTACTTGTATTTCGATTTATTCGATAATAATTTGTTGATCTAAAATAATTGTTAAAGTATATTTTATAAGAAATTGCGTTTGTAAATAATCGTGAAATTATAAGATGTATAATTTCTACAATTTACAGGACTATTTCATAATTAAACATGATATAGTGTCCATTTTTATAAAAATAATTATTTATAATATTTATAAATAATATTTTATAAATATTATTAAGGTTTTTAACTAAAATATATGTACAGAATTTATTTATGTAACATTTTAAATAAGAAAAGTTTATAAGATTTATTTTTATAATTTTTAAGAATTTTTCTGAAATTTTTAGAGGCTTAAAAGGCATTTTAAAAATATAAGGGGGTGCCCGGGGTCAAACCCGGGACCTTCTGAATTGCAAACGAGTGTGGAACCAGTGAACCAGGCATATAGCCACGATATGGAACCATTTGGAATTCTTTTAAACAGGTTCAAGAATTTCCCCCAATTCCTGAAAAACCCTAGATTTGATTTGATCCAAATTGAAGATCAATTCAAATCTGTTAATGATTAGATTCATGGGGCTTTTGATCCCCATGTAAAACCAAATGTATTGATATGTTTAATTACCCGTATGATGATCGATTGGAGATGAACCCAACGGGAGCAGGTCGCGATGAAAACGATGATTGATTTTGATATATGTGTGTGTGTTTGATCGAATTGAGATCACAAAAAGTTTGGGTGAGTGATTATGGAGGTTTACCCTCTATTATATAGGTGAAATTTGAGCGGGCGAGCTCCATTCGATTTGATTTTGAAAGGGGGTCGCGGGTTTGATTTTGAACTTGTAAACGAGGCAAAATTTTGAATTGGGTAGGGCCATATGTTCGAATCATGGTCGCGAACCTGTCGGAAGCCTTTAATTCGAATTAAAGCCGCGTGATTTGAGTGTTTGATATCACCGGAATACGGCCGGAATGCGGCCGGAGAAGAAGGCGACGGGGAAGGGGGGCTGGGTTTTAAAAAAATACACTTCGGCCCCCTGAGGTTTGTAGGCTCTGTTATTTTTTGTTTAAAGTTTCAATTGAAGTTTCAAAAATTACAAACTAACCCCTGGACTTTATTATTATTATTATTATTATTGTTATTATTATTATTATTATTATTATTATTATTATTATTTTAAAAGATTAAACGTCGTGAAATGCGAGATGTTACACAAATCGTCCTCTAGCCGTCCAATGCCTTCTTCCTTTCAAATTCGACAACTAGGGTTTATATAATGAAAAATACGTTTTTTTTTGCCGACTTAAACACCCGTCGCGTAGCGCGATGGGTTCTTCAAATGCGTGGCGCGTAGCGCGAGGGTCCGCATAACCCGACAAAATAGTCGGGGTGGCATCTCGGGTAGATCCACGGGTTCATTAAGGGTAATTTGGTCATTTCACCACCTTTTTCAGCTCTCGCGTAGCACGCCGATGTGATCCAAACACTCTCGCGTAGCGCGAGAGGTTGTTTTTCTGATTTTTTTTTTATTCTTTTCATCTTCAAACTCCATCACGACGCCCCGGGATCTCGTTCTTTCTCGTTTTCTGACCGTTTTAGCTTCAAATTCACCCGAGCCACTGCAAATACCAACTTGAACAAATAATATGCACTAATAAATAAATAAAACACACAAAGACTCGAAACAGACACGAAACTGACACTATAAACTCAACTAATTAACACTATATCAAATATCCCCACACTTATCTTTTTTCGTCCTTGAAAAAGAATTATGCTATGGAATCATAGTCAAGTTTAAATCCGGTTTCCAACATTTAAGTCTAATTACTTATTAAAATTTACTAATGTGTTAACCGCGATCACAAGGTATGGTTGTCCACTTAAACATCCAAGCCCCCAAGAGTATAGCATTTAAGTTCAAGTATTCTATTTTATTAATCATGAGCCTCACAAGTCGGTATCTATTCCTGTTTTCAAGCCTCCAAAGCAAAGATTAAATCAAATTCCATGATTTTTCTACCACTGTAACCTAATACCCACATGTATTTAAAACTAACTTATTTTGGATGAAAGCTAAGCTGCACTATGTATATATTTTTTCTTTTCAGCACTTATTCTTCTTTGCAACTCTTTTTTTTATATATATATAGCATATAGTTTTTCTTCCTAAATTGTGCAAGATTTAAAAACAACAGGATCACGACCCTAACTCAGAGGTGTTGCCAGCCAAGTCGCCATCCCTGCAGTCAAGCACATAAGCTTCAGGCCACAATCATTAAGCACTAGCCTAGAGGCTTTTGACAACAGAGTCACAATCCTCTCGCACTTAATTGTCATCTTCAAACCTCACACAACACTAAGATGGAATCCTAAGGCGCCACCTAATGTGTGCCAACTATTGCTAATCTTAAATACAAACGGGTTTCAACCTACAGTGGTGCTTTTTCAACCTTCCAACAGTTTTGACTTCCATTTAGTGAGAACACATATATTGAATTAAATATTTAATTAGATGGATTAGAATACATCTATGAAAACCCTTCATAATCGGCTGGGCCTACCCGTGCATCCCAAATTAGACACGTTTTCAATTATTTATTTATCTCATACATATAATAGTTGAAAACCAGACACTTGACTTTACCTATCATCTTCCATATTTTATATAATGCAAACTTCAAAAACAGGGACATTTTTCAAAATTTTTCATATTTTTAAGACTCAAATAAGCAGACAAAAATAATAAAACTAACTAAACACACTCAAATTAACTATTTGACTCAAAACAGACTCAATAAACAAATGTTCCCATCCCCACACTTGAATTTTGCATTGTCCCTAATGCAGGAATGAAACAAAACAAAACCAACTAAAAAGAGATAAATCAGAAAAAAAAACTTAGCTGGTAAAAAGCAAGACTGTCAAAGTGCCAGTCTTCTCCATCAAGAACCGCCCTCCTAATCGAATGTGCTCAGCAAATAATTCCTACTCATCACACACAAACGAAGCGGCAACCTCCACAAACAAACTCAACAAATGGGATGATTCAAAGCATATTAAACATAGATAAGAAAGATAAAGATAAGTTCAAATGTTTAGAAGTTTTAACCAACCCATCATCCCTTAATTCCCAGTACAGACCATAAATGTAGCAAAAATTTACAGGGATAGAAACAAACAGAAAAAGGCACATCAAACATCACAAACCCGCAGCAGCATCACCAGCTAATCCTCATCATCATCTTCATCATGCTCCCCTGACGGTCCCTGTGGCTGAAAGAAAGGAGGTACCTGTATCTGCATGGAACTCATCATGTACCGCAGCGCATCCTCCTGTCGATGTTGTCCCCTCATCACCTCCTCATGGCTAGATCTCCAGAAATCCATACTTCTCTCATAATATGTGTCCATCCTCCCACAAAGTGACTCTAGAGTAAGCGGGTCAGGGATAGGCTCACGCAGAGGATACTGCCTCCCAGCTACATCTCTCCTAAAAACTGACCTCTGACGGTGTGTAGGAATACTAGATCTCATAGCATCTGCCGCCTCTGACCCCTGTGGAGGAAAAGCCTGATATCCAACCCTAACACCCTCAAATCAGGGAGGATCATCCCTAGTAAGAATACCCGCTTTCTGTAGATCCTTAATCTCAATCGGTGTGGTCACCGGCCCTAAAGTCGTCAAATCCGGGGAATACCTGTCAAACACTCCCAAATTCGCAGCAAGCCTATACACATAAGGACCCATATCAAGCCTAGCCCGAGTACCACCTCTCCTACCCCTACTAAATGACTGGGCTATCAAACAATCAAAATTGGGCTCCCGGCCCTGAACCATGCAATAAATACAGAACAGATCTATCCAGCTCACTTTTTCCTCACCTGAGTACCTACCAATCACCGTACATGCTAGAACCCTATGAATATACCTCAGAATCGGGTCCCTAATGTCAGACTCCACCATGCTGGTGGAAAAAAGTGAATCAGCAATAGATGTCCAGAAAGCACTCAACTCTGTCTCGCCAATACTATAATCCCTTGGCCTCCTATTCGCACCTCTCAACTTAGTCAAAAACCCAGGGCTCTGAACCTCCCCATCGGTGTAAAAACCAGTGGCTACAGCAAACTGTGGAATCGTCATCTCAAATAACTGTCTTCCTAAAGCAAAAGAAACAGTATCAACCTCATCATACTTGTCATCATGGTGAATGAACGTGGAATGGAACTCAACAGTCAACTCCCTATATTTTGGCCAATCACAATTCAAAACATTAAGCCACCTTGGCCCTAGCATCTGCTCTACTTTCTCTCTTTGCCCCAAAACTCCCAACAAAGTCCAGTCAAAAGTCCTATGATGTAACAGGTTCATAGAAACAAACCTGTCAAGCCTCTCTGACTTAAATGTATCCAACTCAAACCTGAGCAAAGTATGCTCTCTCAACCTCCTAACTCTACTAACTGGCACCCGTTCATTTTCCAAATATTTGATTTGCCTCCCGTGCCTTTGAGCATCCATGGGTGAATCTGGGGCATCCCTTGGACGGGGAGCTGGACCTCTTCTCCTCTTAGCACCTGCTGCAGATGATTCTCCTCCTGACATTCTTCCAAACGATGATTCTAAGACAAATACAAGCAAAGAACAGAGAAACCCTTGAAAACCCGACGAAAATTTGAACCCAACCGGCTGTGGTGGTGGTTTATGGCGGTTGTTGGTGGTGGCCGTCGTGGGTGGTGGGAGGTGGTGGTATAAGAGAAGTGGTGTAAAAATGGGGTTAGGGTTTGAATTTGGGGCTTTTTGCCCCGTCTGGTGTCGCGTCGCGTAGCGCGAGGCGTAGAGGCTGGGTCTGGCGCGTTACGCGAGAGACAATGGTTGACCAAAAGTTTGACCAGACCTATCGCGTAGCGCGAGGGGTATAGGGTGAGTCTGGCGCGTAACGCGAGATGGTATTTTCCTCAGAAGGTTTCGAAATTTTTCATGACTTAACCATTTTTTTTACAATCCATACTTGTTTAAAAACTGATTTTTTACAAGTTAGGAGTATAAAACTTAACTGGTATCCCCATGATTGTGCTCGGTATCCATCAACAAATAACAATGCCCTGCACAACACTTAAAAAACACGAAATAAAAGCAAAACAAATACGAAATAGACCCAAAATGACCAATAAACGATCAAAACACCAAAACTACAAACTTTACAAACTCTACACTTGGGAATGCACCCAAGAACTATCACTCACAATCACTCGGGTGTTTCAAGGGGAATCTCCTCCCCCTCACTTGATTCCAATGATCCTCCTAAGTAATGCTTCAACCTATGACCATTCACCTTCTACGCGTTTCCATCAACCTCATTCCCCAACTCAACCGCACCATATGGAAACACCTCTTGCACCGTGTAAGGTCCCGTCTATTTGGACTTAAGCTTTCCTCCAAACAACTTCAAACGCGAATTGTAAAGCAAGACCTTATCACCCTTCTTAAATTCCTTCAAACCTTTAATTCTCCTATCATGCAACGCCTTGGTTTTCTCCTTAAGATTCAAAGAACGTGCATACGCCGCATCCCTAAGCTCCTCTAACTCATGAAGTTGGAAATACCTTCTCTTAGCCGCTTCGGTTAAATCAAGATTAACGGTTTTAAGAGCCCAAAGCGCACGATGTTCTAACTCGACGGGAAGATGGCAAGCTTTGCCATAAACAATCATGAATGGTGTGGTGCCTAAGGGTGTTTTAAACGCGGTCCTAAACGTCCACAAAGCATCATCTAACTTCTCGGACCAATCCTTCCTACTCTTCCCAACGGTTTTCTCTAAGATTCTCTTCACTCCCCTATTAGCATTCTCAACTTGTCCACTTGTTTGTGGATGATAAGCGGTGGACAAACGATGAGTTACTCCGTAGCGCGCTAAAACTTTCTCCATCAAGGTGTTACAAAAATGTGTACCACGATCACAAATTAGAGCCCTAGGGGTACCAAAACGAGTAAAAAACTTTTTCAAAAACTTGATCACAACTCGGGCATCATTAGTAGGAAGAGCTTGAGCCTCCACCCACTTTGAAACATAATCGATGGCCACGAGAATGTACTTATTACCACTAGAAATGGGAAATGTCCCCATGAAATCTATGCCCCATACATCAAAGACTTCAAGAACTTGAATGGGATTTTGAGGCATTTCATTCTCGTAGGAGATGTTTCCCGTACGTTGACACGCATCACACTTTCTCACAAACTCAAGGGAATCCTTCACCACCGATGGCCAATAAAACCCACAATCAAACACTTTTTGGGCGGTGGTGTGATGACCATGATGACCCCCTGTCAAACCCTCATGACAATGCCTATTGATCTCTAAACCTTCCTCAACACTAACACATCTCCTTAACACTCTATCTCCTCCAATCCTAAACAGATAAGGATCGTCCCAAATATACTTACTCGCATCCCTGAAAAACTTCTTCTTCTGTTGGGTGGTCATACCCTCAATCATATTGCCATGAGCAAGGTAATTTGCCAAATCAGCGAACCATGGCATACCTTGCTTTTCTGCTGCTAATAACTCAACCGACTCATGAGGAAACCTATCACCTATCTCCTCCTCACGCGTCTCCTCTCTACTAGGGTCCTCTAAACAAGATAAATAATCGGCCGCTACATTCTCCGCCCCTCTCTTATCCTTAATCTCAATATCAAACTCGGAAAGCAAAAGAACCCAACGAATCAAACGAGGTTCGGCATCCTTCTTGGCGAAAAGAAATCGCAATGCCGAATGGTCGGTGAAAACGGTGGTTTTAGAAAGCACGAGGTAGGAACGAAACTTATCAAAAGCAAATACTACTGCTAGAAGCTCTTTTTCTGTGGTGGTGTAATTCTCTTGAGCATCATTAAGAGTTTTACTAGCATAGTATATCGGATGGAAATGTTTCTCACGCCTTTGTCCTGACACAGCCCCAACAGCATAATCACTAGCATCACACATCAACTCAAAGGGCAAACTCCAATCCGGGGCAACTAAAATAGGAGCACTAACTAACTTCTCCTTCAAGAACTCAAACGCTTTAAGGCACTCATCATCGAAAACGAAAGGAACATCTTTTTCTAGAAGACGGGTCATGGGGCGAGTGATTTTGGAGAAATCCTTAATGAAACGCCTATAGAAACCCGCATGACCAAGAAAACTGCGAATAGACTTGACACTAGTGGGTGGTGGAAGTTTACTAATCGTGTCTATCTTCGCCCTATCAACCTCAATCCCCGCACTTGATATCTTATGACCTAAGATAATGCCCTCTCTCACCATGAAGTGACACTTTTCCCAATTAAGCATCAACTTCGTCTCAACACACCTCTTTAACATCCTCTCTAAATTCAACAAACACACATCAAACGAGCTACCATAAACCGAAAAATCATCCATGAAAACCTCCATGGAAGTCTCTATCATATCCTGGAAAATGGCAACCATACAACGCTGGAATGTAGCTGGAGCGTTACACAAACCGAATGGCATACGACGATAAGCATATGTGCCATAGGGGCACGTGAAAGTGGTCTTATCCTGATCCTCCGGTGCAATGGGGATCTGGAAATAACCCGAGAAGCCATCTAAGAAGCAATAGAATTGCTGGCCTGCTAAACGCTCTAGCATTTGATCAATGAACGGGAGTGGAAAGTGATCTTTTCTGGTGGCATCATTGAGTTTCCTATAATCGATGGAAACACGCCAACCAGTGACTGTACGAGAGGGAATAAGCTCATTTTTGGAATTCATCACAACAGTCATCCCCCCCTTTTAGGGACAACCTGGGTCAGGCTCACCCAAGCGGAATCAGAAATCGGATAAACTATACATGCATCCATCAACTTCATCACATCTTTCATAACAACCTCTTTCATGTGTGGATTTAAACGTCTCTGAGGCTGTACTACCGGCTTATACTCATCCTCCATGAGTATCCTATGGGAACAATAAACTTGACTAATACCCTGAATATCGGAAAGACGCGAAGCAATGGCTTGCCTATGCTCCCTCAACACTTCTAACAACCTATTCTTCTCCTCCTCCGTCAATCTAGAAGAGATGATGACGGGTAACGTGGACTCTTCCCCTAAGAAAGCATACTCGAGATGGGAGGGTAGGACCTTAAGCTCTAAAGGTGGCGGTGAATCAATCGAAGGAATCCTACTCTCCTCTCTAACCTCATTAATCTCCATGACCTCGGCTAACAAACGAATCTCCTCCTCAAACTCATCTAACTCCTCCTCACTATCCTCAATAACTAAATCCGCTCCACAGATGTAATCTAGACACCGATCAACACGCGAGATGAAAGAATTTATGAAGTAAACGGAATGACACGGATCACTAAAATCATCATCACTACCCGGATGTCGCATGGATCTAACTATCTCAAACGTGACATTCTCCTCCCCTACTCTCAACGTGATTTTACCATCAAACACGTCAATCACCGCCTTAGCGGTACGCAAGAACGGACGCCCTAAAATGAGTGGAATGGTATCATCGGCTTCCATATCAAGAATCATGAAATCAACGGGGAACACGAACTTATCGACCTTCACTAAAAGATTTTCAACTATGCCTCGAGGATATTTGACTGACCGATCAGCAAGCGAGAGTGTCATGCGCGTTGGAGTCAGATCGCCTAGGTCTAGCTTTTTATAAATCGAATATGGCATCAAATTGATGCTAGCACCTAAATCCGCCAACGCGCGACTCTGAGTATCACTACCAAACAAACACGGGATCGTGAAGACTCCCGGATCTGTCAATTTTTCCGGTAGCTTATTCAGAATCACCGCAGAACACCCTCCAGTCAGTGGAACATTGGACAACTCACCTAACTTATTCTTACGCTTGAGTAGATCTTTCAAGAATTTGGCGTATTTGGGCATGTGCTGAAGAGCCTCGATAAACGGAAGATTAACTTTCAATTGTTTGAAGATATCAAGGAAATACCCATACTCCTTCGCATACTTCTGATGGGCCAAACGAGCGGGATATGGAAGACGGGAATGATCTATGACAGGATCGGGACTAACCTCAACAGGCTTCCTAACTACCGGCCTATCTACTGAAGACTCATTGTTTGGTGCTGTACTTGCTGGGACTAGCCTAGGTTGCACCCTCACAGGAGCTTCTACCTCTATCTCCTCATCCACCGGTTCATCTTCCTCTACCGGTGGTCTAACTACTTCACCTCCTCTACCACTACGGGTTGTGACTGCCTTAAGCTGAGCATTCGGATTGGGTTGGGCTTTTCCTGAAAACTGTCCTTGAGGCCTCTCATCTAAACGCCTAGCAATGTCACCTACCGAACGCTGAAGATCTAGGAAAGCGGATTGTTGATTCTTAAGAAGGATATCATGTTCAGCAAGGGTTTTTTGTGTACTAGCATCCTTAGCAACTAACTGTGTCAACAACTCCTCTATCCTACTCATGTTACTTCCACCCGAGCTACCACCTGCACTACCACTAGGAACTTGACCCTGCCCTTGGTTTTGATTTGAATTGTAATGGAAACCAGGGGATTACCAGAAGAACGCTAAGTGGAAATTGAATTGTTTCTCCAATCAGAATTATAGGGGGCATTGAATGGATTTGTGGGAACCCTATTTGGACCTCCTATGTACTCTACCTGTTCCTGCTCAATCAAAGGACACTCATTCGTACCATGCCCACCCCTACACAGCTCACACCTATCAACTTTCATCTTCAACTCCTTAACTTCTTTCACTAAGGTCTCAAGAACAGCATTGACACCAGTATCCATTGTGACATGGTGAACTCCTCGAGATGAGGAACTGGTGACAGGATTTGATTTCCTGTTTCCTGACCGCTGTTCGTATTCAGCCTGGGCAAAACTCTCAAACATATCCTTACACTCAGTGACATTCTTTTTACCCATGAGATGTCCCCCCGCAGAAGTATCGAATCACGCACGAGTTTCATAAGTAAGCCCATTGTAGAATTTCTCTACAAGAGCCCACTCAGAGAGACCATGTTGAGAACAACGACTAAGCAAGTTTTGAAAACGCTCCCACGCACGATAATACGGCTCATCAGGTTCCATCCGGAACGAATGGATCTCATCATGAAGTCGGGAAGCCTTGGCCGGCGGGAAATATTTGTTCAGAAAACGCTCGCGAAGAGCCGGCCAAGTAGTGAACGTACCAGCAGCATGAGACTCGAGCCAAGTAGCAGCTCGATCAGTAAGGGAGAACGGGAAAAGCTAAAGGAAAATGGCGTTTTTAGTGGCGCCTTGAAGCTTGAAAGTCCTACAGATACGCTCTAAACGACCTATATGGGCTGGTGCATCCTCATCCTCACGACCATGGAATTGACAATTGTTAGCTATGGCGGTCATGACATAAGACGGGATTTGCCAAGAGTTCTCATTAGTAATGGTAGGAATGGTGATGGGGTTACTAACGCCAGTGAAGCCTTCAGTGGCTTGTTGGTAAACGGTTTGGTTAGCAGCCATTGGGTGTGGTGGTATAGAATGTGTAGAAGAAGGGCTAGAAGGGGTGTCGGGTACGGTGTAGAATCCTGAGGCGGTCCATGAGAACGCAGATGTGGCATAAACTGCAACAGAAACACACGAATATAAGGGAAACTGACGAAATAAAGAAAACAAGTACTAAAAATAAACACGCAAATTAAAGACACAAAGTACAAAAAGCACGTAATATCAAATAAGCCTAATTAACGCAATCAAGAAAGAAGTCCCCGGTAACGGCGCCAAAAACTTGATGTGCACAAAGTAGTTCAAATAATAAAAAAAACAATTAAAACGACTCCAAATTAAACACTAAGTAATACTCTAGACACTTAAAAACTAAACTACTGACAGGCAAGCGTACCTATCGACTCTAGTAAAGCTAAAAGTAAGTCCGGATATCGAACCCACGAGACTCCTAATGAAAAACGAAAACTAGACTTAATTAAATAAAATTGGAATTGGGGGGAATTTAGCTACTAATTCTAAAAGACTTAAAATAAGAACTTAAATGAGAGCAAACTAAAGACACACGGGAAAGCTGAGACTGAATTCAGATGATGTTAAAACACTACCTAGGCTGGAATCCTATACTTGACTAACACTTCTTCTATCGTTAATGGAATGATTTGTGAAAACCAGGATCTTAAGGTTCTAAACTAAAGGATGACTTAGAGAATCCTCAACCCTTCTCAAGGATGACAACTAAGAAACCCTAAAGCCCGTTTAACTACCGGTTTAGCTAGATCTCCCTCACAGGTTTTCTAACTTAGTAATAAAACTCCCGAAAAGCAATCTACCTTACGGCACGACTGTCACAACACCCTAAAGTGAAGAGGATAGATCTAAGATGAATACATAGACTCGATTAACAAGATGTAAAAGACACACTAAACGGGATTTTCTCACGAACACTCTCGAATAGCAATTCAATCACACGAGACTAACCGATAACCTAACAACTTCACAGATTTTAGATTAGTTGAATAATTAGTTTAGTTCAATTCAAGATTACCAATTTGATGGAATACTACGTCTAGCAAACCATCCACAAATCGAGAACACAAAGTAAACGATCTAGCATGCAATTATCCTATGAAAGACATTCACCAAATCACATGAAAACTGGAAATCAATCACAAGAACATAACTTTGTTACTCATACACATCTGATCATTCATATTAAATCATTCATTTATTACAAAATCACAAGATCAAACCATAAAACCGATAAAATTCATGTTAATCAAGCATAATCATCACAACCTAGGTAGTACAAGAGTTCTAGCCAATAGTCATCATCAAAACAGAAGCAAAACAGGTTTTTGAAGTCATTGAATACAATTAAAAACTAAACACAAAGTCTAGAAACGTAAAACCGGATTGATTGAATGCCGAAAACTCGATCTTCAACTCCAAAGCTTCAATCCAAGCATCCAAGAGCTCCAAAACCTTCAAACCTCTTCTGCAAATCGTCCTCTAGCCGTCCAATGCCTTCTTCCTTTCAAATTCGACAACTAGGGTTTATATAATGAAAAATACATTTTTTTTGCCGACTTAAACACCCGTCGCGTAGCGCGACGGGTTCTTCAAATGCGTGGCGCGTAACGCGAGGGTCCGCATAACCCGAAAATAGTCGGGTGGCATCTCGGGTAGATCCACGGGTTCATTAAGGGTAATTTGGTCATTTCACCACCTTTTCAGCTCTCGCGTAGCGCGCCGATGTGATCCAAACACTCTCGCGTAGCGCGAGAGGTTGTTTTTTCTGATTTTTTTTATTCTTTTCATCTTCAAACTCCATCACGACGCCCCGGGATCTCGTTCTTTCTCGTTTTCTGACCGTTTTAGCTTCAAATTCACCTGAGCCACTGCAAATACCAACTTGAACAAATAATATGCACTAATAAATAAATAAAACACATAAAGACTCGAAACAGACATGAAACTGACACTATAAACTCAACTAATTAACACTATATCAGTAGACTATACATTACGTACCATAAAGGTAATGTCTCTAAATCTTCAAAGCAAAAACAACAACACCAAGCTCGAGGTCGTGTGTTGTGTAATTCACCTCGTGAACCTTCAGTTGTCTCGATGCATAAGCTATGACCTTTTCTCATTGCATAAGAACACAACCAAGGCCTTGCTTTGATGCATCACAATATACGGTGAAATCATCGTTTCCATCGGGTAGGGTCAAGATAGGAGCATTGCACAGTTTGTGCTTTAACGCTTCAAAAGCTTCTTCTTGCTCGGGCCCCCACTCGAATGGTTTATTCTTTTATGTCAAGGAAGTGAGCGGCTTCGCGATCCTTGAAAAGTTGGTGATGAATTGCCGGTAATAACCAACAAGACCAAGGAAAGAATGAATCTCGGTCGGAGTTGTGGGAACACACCAATTCTTCACAGCTTCCACCTTTGCAGGGTCAACGTGAATTCCTTGGCTATTCACCACGTGTCCTAGAAATTGAACTTCCTCGAACTAGAAATCACACTTCGAGAACTTCGCGTACAATTGCTCTTTCTTCAACAACTCAAGAACTTGTCGCAAATGCAGTTCATGCTCGGTGTTAGTCTTGGAGTAGATAAGTATGTCATCAATGAAGACGATCACAAACTTATCTAGATAAGGCTTGAATACTCGGTTCATGAGATCCATGAAGATAGCAGGAGCATTAGTTAGGCCAAAAGGCATCACCATAAACTCATAGTGTCCATAACGAGTACGGAACGCGGTCTTTGGGATGTCATCATCATGGACTCGTAATTGATGATACCCAGAACGTAAATCAATCTTCGAGAATGTAACAGCACCTTGAAGTTGATCAAACAAGTCATCGATGCGAGGAAGAGGATAGCGGTTCTTGATGGTAAGCTTGTTAAGCTCATGATAGTCGATGCACATGCGAAACAACCTATCTTTCTTCTTTACGAATAGAACAGGTGCACCCCAAGGCGAAGAACTAGGACGAATGAAACCCTTCTCGGTTAGCTCTTGAAGTTGACTAGAGAGTTCTTGCATTTCCGATGGTGCAAGCCGATATGGTGACTTAGCCACGGGTTTGCTCCCGGTATCAAGTCGATTTTAAACTCGACTTCACGCATGGGGGGTAAACCACTAAGGTCATCGGGAAATACTTCAGGAAAGTCTCGTACGATAGGGACATCCTTAAGTTCTTTCCCTTTGACTTTCATGTTGACCACGTAAGCCAAGAAGGCCATATACTTCTTGCTTAAGCACTTTCGGGCTTGAGTACAAGACATGAGTTTAAGTCCTTTGGAAGATTTTTCACCGAACACTTTCAAAATATCTCCAGAGGGTAACAGTATATGAATGCACTTATAAAAAAATGATCTCGGCATGGTGTTTGGCTAACCAATCCATACCAATGATGATGTCAAAGCTACCAAGTTTCATAGGTATAAGATTGATAAGAAAATCGTGCGCGTTAAGACTTAGGATGCAATCACGGGTAACGACATCCACGGTGATCGGCTCTCCATCGGCAACTTCAATGGTGAGAGGTCTTTCTAGTTTCGTATGTGGCTTAGCAAGTATGGGTTCAAACTCTAATGAAACAAAACTCTTATCGGCTCTAAAATCGAATATAACATATGCATAAGTTTTGTTAATAAGGAACATACCTGTTCAATTTTAAAGGTATTCAACGATACAAGTAACGCATGAAAAGAATTAGGTCGTAAAAGTTAAAGGAAAATTAACGTACCATTCACCACATCGTTGTTTGCTAGTGCTTGATTTGCGTTGATGTTGAAAGCACGTCCTCGGGCTTGTGGAACATTACCCACCAGACGAGGGCATTGTGGGCGGAAATGACCAGGTTCCCCAAAGTTGTAGCAAACACGGTTTGTAACCATGGCGACGTTGTTAGGTGCATGGTGACAAGTCGCCACCCAGTGACCATATTTACCGCATAACGTACAGATACGACATGGATGATTTCCCGGATGATGATACCTACACGTGTTTCACATAGGTTGAGGACAAGCATAGGCTCTAGCCCCAGGCACTTGTGTCACAGGTGCAGCGATAGATACAAGTTGTCTTTGGGGTTGTTTGGGTGTAGCCACGGCATAGTTGCGTGCCGGTGTAAACTTACGCTTCTTGTTGTTGTTGTTGTTGTGAGACGGTTCAGCTTTAGTCTCCTTAACAGCCTCAGTAGCCGTCTTTTCCACCTTCTTTGCACCTTTCACAGACATGGTGCCCGCTCGTATATGGTTCTCGGGGAGTTGAGCGGTGATAGTGATGGCTTCCTCCAAGGTCGTGGGTCGGCTACCCACCACAGCATCTTGAATTTGGGGTGGTACACCCTTTATGAACTTCTTAATGTTACGGGGGACAGTGTCGACCATATGGGGCAGTAGTAAACTCAACTCATGATGCCTAGTTGAGTAGGCCAAATGGTCACCACCATCTTGCTTCAAGTTCCAGAACTCCTCCTCCTACTTTTGCAGTTCGCTTCTCGAGCAGAACTTCGCGATGGCGATGTTCTTGAACTCTTCCCAAGTGAGTACCAAGATAGCATCAGCTCCTCGATTCCTCTTCTCGCTATTCCACCAGGTAAGTGCCCTTTGTTGGAGCATACTAGTGGCATAACGAACTTTGAGTGCCTCGGGACACTCACAGTTGACAAAAGTGTTCTCCATGCTCTCGAACCACTCAAGGAGACCAGTGGCTCCTTCCTTGCCACTAAAACTAGTGGGCTTGCAAGAGCTAAAGTGCTTGAAAGTGCAAGTTTGGTTGTTGCGCCCTTGGTTTGCACTATTCTCTCCTTGACCATTCCCATTGTTGCTAGAATTGGTTATCAAAGTGCTATTGAGTTCAGCAACCATGGTCGGGATGACAGCAGCCATTTGTCAAGCAATCATGGTGGCTAGCTTACGATCGGAACTTCCACGCTTTCCATGATGACGAGACATGCTGGAATATGCAAAATGAGTTAGACACTAGAAAAGAGAATAACAAGGGTTATAATTTAAACAAGGATAAGTCAAGAGTTATAAGGCATATGGAATGATTCCATTTGGTAACGCATTACCATTTGGAAATATTGACACGTCAAGGTAAATTGACCCATTCGCCTTAGAAACTTGTGTATGTTGACCATAGTTTATCACTCATCCCAGAAATCCCAGGTAAGCGTAACTAGTCCCGTAGGATTTATGCGAAACGCTTACCTTAGCCCGAAGGCTTTTTGCTAGGAAGACCAGGATACAGGTGTCTATGTGTCACACAATATTTCTTAGGTTCATAAAATCAAAACCTTGATGAGATTTATATAGATTAGACATATCGTCTAAAGATCCAAGTCATAAGCATAAGCATAAGATTCCACGCGTCGTCGAGAATAAGATTAAGAGGTTTCATGTTCGGGGAGAATCAAAGAGTCAAAGATAAGTTTAGGGAGATAAGTAACAATGTTTAGGCAATCCTATGCTAATGCATCAAATTGCACATAAGAAGGCATAGCATTATGTAGCATGCAAACCATATATATACAAGAATATAAATATTATTCTATAAGGTTCATGCATAAACTATAGTCTAGGTCACCATTTCTAATAACCTAAATCCCTATAGTTATGGGCTCTGATACCAATCTGTCACACCCCAACCTTGACGGCGAAATCGTCGAGATGTGAGGGTTAAGATTGTTCACAGCCACATAACGCTATATTTAAATGTAAATATTCAAATTATAAGTTTCAAAAGACATTACAAACATAAGTCTCAAATATGAAATAAGTTCAAACATAACATAACGAAACATAGTTCTTTTATTCCATTAACTAGGTCCAAATCCTAGATTATTGCAAGCTTCAAAAGATCACTTTAAACTTGGGCTTGACCTGAAACATGATAAAAATAAAGGGTCAACTAAAAATAGTTGGTGAGTTTCCAAGGTTTTCATACATAATATGATAAGGTTACAAGTAGCAATTCATGTCATAGGTTATAAGTTAGCAAGGTTATAGAACACATATCGTTACAACCAAACCTCGACTTGATTACAAGTATATAAGATTGGCTAAGTGTTTTTGGTTCCGATGATGAACAAGCATACGTCATCAGGAGCCGGCAATACCTCGGCTTTAGCACCAAATAGACTTGTCAGGCCTAAAGATCTAAGACGTTACTAGGCTAGCAATAGTTAATGATTGTAAACAAACTATGTATCTCATATAATCACTTACAACATACAAATAACTATGATAAAATATGAATTGCAAGTGCTTTACAAGTCTAAACATTTACAAGTGCATTATGTATAAGTAATCATGTTTCACCCCAAATTAGTGTGAAAATATAAAAAGGGGCAAGGAAACTCACCTGATCAATAATTATGCAATGAAGATTAATAATAAAAAATAATAATAATAAACGTCGTTCCAAGTTGTATCGTCACAAGGCAACTAAGTATATTTAAGCAAAAGGTTAAAGTTTAATATTAAGTTAAAAGAATTATTATGAGCTAGGGTTCTATTTGAGATTTGGAGTTTTGTCAATTATATTTAACAACAAAACCAATTATATTTTCGTGGAAACGATTTGTTTATATTATAAAATATGGAACAAGAATAACATTTATAAAAACTTAGTATTATTCATAAAGTTTAATTAAGGTTTTGTAATTAAATAATAAAAATGAACATGATCTAATTGGCAACTTAAATAAACAATGGTTGAAATAATAAACTAGTATTTTAAGTCTAAATTTTATAGAATATATATTAACTATAACATTCAATTTAGAATTTTAAATAAAATATAAGGATATTTTTATAAATAAATTACAAAAATATCTACATGGTTTAAAATACCCGAAGTCTATAAAAATGATTTTTTATAATTTTTAGAATTTTTTATATATTTTTAAAAGTTGCAAAACATTCTAAAAAAATGTTGTAGGTCGTCGGGTTCGAACCCGAGACCTCTAAGTTGAAATGTGGACATGGAACCATTAAACCAAGGCTCTCGGCCGCATTAGAACACACGTTTTAATTTATAAAATTCCAAGTTAACAAAACCCCCAAATTACATATGAGCCCTAGAATCATGTAATTCCAAATCGAACCCTAATTTGATTACGATAATGAAATTAACCTTGGGGCTTTTAATCCCCAATTAAAACCGAGTATGTGAGTGTGATTAACTACCCGTATAATGTTTGAATTGAAGATGATCCGAATCGAAGAACAAGTCGCGACCGTGGGTACCCAATGGATGAGCAATCCTCGATGATGATCCAATTAAACTTGCAGATAGCTTCGAGTGATGATCTGGACTAAAAGCCCTCTACCAATTTTGATTTTTGAACTCCAGAGGGTGATGTTCGACTCGTGTGCAGGTCGCGATGAAGATGATGCCTGAATTCGTTGTTTGTGTTTGATTCAGGTGAAATTGAAGGGTGTAATCGATTAGATAAATGATTGTTTTTGTTAAGTTAATTCGATTATTATTGTATTTTAATGACAGAACGGCCATGAATTAATGGAGTTTCGGTTATACGAACGAATGGACTTGGTAACCGATGTATAAACTCAATTATTAGGTGCATTCATGTTCGAATTACGTATACGAAACGATTCGGATCGGTTTGGGTTACGAAATCGAATGGTTTTGGTGTTCTAGGCTCGTCGAACTTCGGCCGGAGAGTGGCCGGAGTCCCGGCCGGAAATAAAGGGTGGACGGGGGCTTTGGGTTGAAATTTTGAAATTTACATCCTTAGTCCTCGTGGTTTCATTTTTATCATTTTATGCACCAACTTCTCATTTAAGTTTATAAATTGACATTATGGCCCCCTTTAACTTTTTAACTTCAAGTTTTAAACATTATCAAGTAAAAAAAAACTTTTAGAAATTATTATTATTATTATTATTAACACTATCATTATTATTATTACTATTTATTTTGGTTATTATTATTAATATTATTATCATCATTATATTATTACTATTATTGTTATTGTTAATATTATTATTATTACAATTCTAGTTATTATTGTTATTAATAGAGGCAACATCATAGTATTATCATAATTATAATTATTATCTTTGTTATTTAACCATTGTTATTATTATTATAATTATTAATCTTGGCATTATTTATAATTATTATTATAATTATACAATACATAGTCTATTAAAACACAAAGCCAACTTAAAAGATAAGCACAAATATCCCAAGATTTACATAATTGACAATGATGGCCCTTAAAGGAAATTAACAAAGTTAACTTTAATTAACAAAAATTTCAGGATGTTACACAAATGTTTCACTAAAATTGTCATTTGAATCCACTTGGCTACACCTAACTAACATAGTTAACTTTTTCAGTTAATTTTGCAACATGAGAGTTATTTTAATTAAAACAAATTACAAAATAAAAAAAACAACTCACGTGAGGCTTTTATATGTTTAGTCTTTTTTTATAATTATAGTTATGATTTGACTCTATAATCGTATTTTATTATTTTGTATCGTTAATGTGTTTTGGTTTAATAGTTATATTACTTTTACCCGTTTTATTAATTAAGCATAGATTTCTTTGGTTTAAAGCTTAATTATTATTACGATGATTGATATTTTATAAGTATTATTCATGGACAGGTAATGTTATTCTATAAATTATTTTTATACTTTTATGATAATTTGTCTTCTATTGTTATAATTCAAATAATTTATATTATATGACCCGTTTGTTTATTTATATATAGTTTTGTTTTGTATGTTTTATAAAATTAGAAATGAATCACTTTTAGTTAGTTATACTTATATTTTATTTCATATAGTATGATGTCCAGAGATGACTTTCTTGATTAAATGAAATAAATGATGACCATCATTCCTCGTAAATTAAAATCGCAATGGTGATTATCAAATGAGACTGGACGCTTAAAACTTATCACGTAGAGCTGATTTTTTATTTGTAATTGCTTTGACTAAAATACCTCTAGTTTAGGAAACTTAATGGAAAAACTTAACGGCGTTAATTAGAAGTAGTTAAGTGAATTCAAATGGCAATTTTTGTAAAACTTTTGGATGCAAATGACAAAATTTAAACTTTTGCACTCAAATGACAATTTATACGAAACCTCAAGGATTAAAATGCATTTAACTCTAATATATATAATTTATATAAAAACAAATGTTGTCGGGAATCTTCCCGTTGAAGAAGACGTTGAAGCCGTTGATAACGTACGTTTTTAATGAAAAACAAAACTCTGCATCGATAATAGTTGTATAATATAGTTTGTTAAAAAATACATTATGTTAAATTATTTATTTGAGATATAGAAATAAAAATTATAAATAAACAAATAAAAAAACAGAGATAAAGCCTATGTACAATAACATTAAGCATATGTACGACATATTGCCGCAATAACTCAATTGCGACGACATATTTTAATTATTAAATATTAAACGATTTAATATTTAATTAATATATATTGCGACGAAAAGTCGCCGCAAATGAATAAGCGGGATTTTTCCCGCCCTTAAAAAGGGTTTTCATGATATTAAAAAAACAAAAATAATAATATTTATTTTATTGCGACGACAAATCGCCGCAAAAAAGTCCTTGACTTTAAAGTCAAAAAAGTTAATTTTTTTGTCGTTTTGTGACTCTTTTGCGACGAAACTCTTGTCGCCGCAAAAACATAGTCGCAAAAAACCTTTTTTAGTAGTGATTATTATGCATAAATGAGCTGGTAATTAGTATTATATAAATTATCAATAATTCCAAAATTGTGTTTGTATTAATTCTAAGAATCACCAGACAATTTGGTTAAAATTAACCCGTTTAGATTAAACCAATAGATTTTTTTATACTTAATGTAAGAAATTAAACGGTCTAAAATAGCTTAAGAACCAATCTAACCATCCGAACTACAATTTGGTAGGATTAATTTTATAACTATGTTACTTTAGACATAAAGTCCGAAAGACATACATCATATGTGAATTGTGATGTTAATAGTCTAATTATTCAAATTCTCAAACTAATTTATCAGTCTGTCGAACTATTTCCAACACACAAAATAAGGGAACCACATATAACTTCTTTTCACAGAATTATCATCACTTTAAAATAGTTATTAAATCTTTCTTATGATGTGAAATAAACTTTTTCTTGAGACGTAAAATCAATTAGTTGGGTGTGAATAAAGTAGGGTAAAGTTGGGATTCATGAAAGCATAATGAGTGAATAAAGGTATATGTAAATCCTAGGAAAATTAGGAGTATTTGTGAATTATAAATAAAATAACTTTTATTTTTCATCGATTATAAATGAAGGGTCAAACTTGTCATTTAAAAAAAAACTAATATTTAACCCATGCGTTGCGCTGGAAACATAAAACTGAGTCAAATAAATCAACGTCACACCGTCGCTAGCGACCACAAACACTAGAAAAACTCGTAAACAAAATAAATAAATAGAACGAAAAAAAACGGAAAAACTTAACCCATGCATACGTGTTGTGGCGTGTTAATGCGTGTAAATTAGAACAAAGTGTATTACACAACGCAGTTGTGAAACAGAAAAAAAATGGATGTAAAAATGTTAACCACATACGCATGTGTATGTATGTTAACTTGAAACTTTTAGACCAAGACGTAAAATATAAAATTATAAAGATGAAAAGTATATGATATAAAGTTGGAAATGAAAAAAGATATTAAGGTTAAATGTAAAAGACAAATCTGTAGGGTTAAAAATAAAAAAGTAAAGAAAAAATAAAGTGATGTTCAATCTATAAAATATAAGGTACAAATCTTAATTTATAAGTAAGTTGATGATTAGTATTATATAAATTATTTGCCAAACAAATGAATTGTAAACTTTAAAATCAAGATCATTTATTTTTTTAATTTATGGTAGAAATCAAGGAGTATCATACATTCAGCACATAGTATAACATTTTACAGGTTATGCACGTGTCAGGTGTTCAACCAAGTCTAACTGACCTTTCAACCTTTGTGTGCGTGTGTCTGTGAAAGAGAGAGACATAGAGACAAAGGTTATCAGGAAAAGGAGGGAGAGAGTGCTAAAGGGGAAGCCATGGTGACCTCCAATTCTTGATCTACCATCCTCATAGTGGTGATGTTGATGACGATGGGAGTGGGGACGATGATAGATCTACAGTTGTAGTTGGGGGTTTTCAGTAGTGGAGGTGCCTATGGTAGTGTCGAATCGAGATTCAGAAAGTGTGCATTATCAAATGTCCAGAATTTGTATTTTGAGGGTCAAGGGCAAAATTGTTTCTAAAAGTGTGCATTATCCAATTCGAGATTCAATAAAATAGAATCCACATTTAGGCCGACCTCACCCATAGTCTCTACGCCTTGGACCCAGTTGGGGGGGGGGGGGGGGGGCTAGGGGCTATACCCTTTTAGCCCACTCTTAGACCCATGTCCCTGGACACCGCTTAAGGAGTGTTGTGCCCTCAAAACCCCCATTGCTAGGCTTCACACCAAGAACTTATGTGATTTTAATACAGAAGATTTAATCAACTCAAATAAGCAGATACTTTGTTCCTCTTAACTTGTTTGTTTAATATTATGATCAAATTGATAAACTAGTGATTGTAATTACACTCAAATATCTATCATGTAACATATAGATGTAAATGATTTTTATAAAAAGACATATTGGTGGTAAAATGTATTCTTCTATCTAAAAGGCTGAGTTTTAAATAATGTAATATGCAGATATAAATGGTTAATAATTTGACTAGATTAGAAGCGGATATTGATAAGTGGGGCAGGTTGAATAACTTGCTAAAACCATACTGCGAAGTTTCCTATTCCTCATCTGTTAGTGAGTTTATCATTCATAGAAAATCAAGTGATAAATTAAAAGTTCACTAGGTGAATGATGCAACAAAACGAAAGAATTTTAGACCATATGTAATGGTTGAAGCCCCTTAGGGGCATTCCTAGAACATTGTGAGAAGCTAGTGTGATTGCGGTAAAGCCTCAGCCCCTAAACGCCATCTTAACGTTGGCGGGGGCGGTGGCGCAAGGCGTTCTGGCATCATAAATATTATTTACGGCAAAACGCCGCCCCACTACGTGCGGTCTTAATACAAGTTAGGTTGAGTTTACTTGCTAACATTCTTAACCATTAATCGTTTATCTTTTGTTAATTATTAAATAGTTAAATAATATATAACTAGTATACTATCTATGTAAAACTATTCTAAAGATAATAAACATTTGAATATACCTTACATCCATTTTGATTCATTCAACATATTTGACCGATTTCATCCTTAATTTATTTTCTTTTTCTAATATGCAGATGACCGACTTATAACTGTAACTCCTACTCTAAATCAAGGTTTGACACATGAATTCTCATGATGTCACCATTACAATTTGTGCAATATGGACAAACTTTATGCACCGAAAGACATAACGAGGCAAATAGTTTGAAAACTATTCCTACACATTTCCGTGGGTTTAGGTGTGGTTTTATTATTCAAATACTCCTAAATGAAACCCTATATAGGTGAAAGCTTTACTAAAACAAAAAATTAAGGTACTCAATGATATGACTATATGATGAATGTTGCTTTTTGTTAGTCGCATGACAATCATAACTCCTTTTTTTTCTTTCTTGAGCATGCTTGTTTGCAACAACACACTCAAAGCGTTTTACACAATAAATTAAAATCTTGAGATATGATTTCACGTTAGTAATTATCGATGGCTTATTTTATATTTACATTCATAAATTCAAATGTCAAACACTACCAACCAAGATGGCTTTTACCATCCAACAAATCAGATAAATTTCTGTCGATGACAAGAATATCAACCTATCAACAATATCACCGACCTATCAATGATGAGCGGAACCGACAACATATTCGGTCTGTAAATAATTTTATTCTATTTAAAATCATATTATCATTTCTGCAATGTAAATAAAGGTAAAAATAGTCGGTAAACCAAAATAATCTCATTAGAATAAAATTTAAATACAAGCTGATTAAAATCTAGTTAGGTATGATGTGGGACGTTGAGAGGCAATGGTCCGTCTAGTTGCAATACTTCTTCCATGGTTGCTCGTAGCAATTTATCATCGTCTATTCACACCTGAATGCTTCATTAGTGATTCCACATCTATTGGAGTCATTCTTATCTTGATCCCATATCTCGTGGAGTTAGTTAGCATAGTTAGCATGCATGCTTATCATATTATCTTTCCTTATTAGTAGCACAATTTCTCTTGTATTTAAGATTATGGACCTCTTGATTAATGACAACAATCATGAATGAAATTAGTCTGTGATTCCCTCTGCATATCGTTTCTTTATGGTATCAGAGCGGGTCGATCACGATTAAGATCATCAAGAACACCGACTGATGGCGGGTGACAAAACAGATGCGTCCGAGCAGGGATCCAGCAATGGATCCATCGATTCAAACTCCTCCTTCTATCTTCACCCCTCCGACTACCCCAAACAACTCCATGCCAATGAGACGTTGACCGACAACTACATGCCCTGGATGCGTTGCGATGCAATGATCAAGGGTTGGCTCACCACCGCCATGGAAAAAGACATCCGGGGGAGCGTGAAGTACGCAAACACGGCGAAGGAGATATGGGATGATCTCCACGAACGATTTGGGAAAGAAAGTGCACCAAGGGCATACGAATTAAAACAAGCAATCTCTTTGACACGCCAGGAAGGGTCTTCGGTCTCAGCCTACTACACACGCTTGCGTGGATTGTGGGATGAGATTGACTCAATGCTTCCCAACCCACGGTGTGAATGCAGCGGTTGCAAGTGCGATCTTGGTAAAAAGCTTGTTGAACTAAAAGACAAGGAGAGGCTCTACGAGTTCTTGATGGGTTTAAATTCAGAATTATCCGTAATAAAAACTCAAATCTTGGCGATGAAGCCAACTCCCTCAATGGGAACCGCTTACCACCTTATCGCCGAGGATGAACAACAACGCAATATCACGTCCAACAAGCCGGGAACGACCACAACAGAAGCTGCGGCTTTTCAGGCCGCCCAACCTGCGATGCGCACAATGCAATCACAGCGCCGGACTAGTAGACCGAGAGTCAAGAAGGATGGTGAGAAAACAGGTCACTGTTCGGTGTGTGATAAGGATGGCCACACGGCAGAAGGCTGTTTCAAGAGAATAGGGTATCCTGACTGGTGGCCCGGGAAGACTAAAAGAGAAACAGTTAAGCCAAAGGCAGCAGCCGTGGAGACATCAAGCCAGATCCCAGGCCTCACAGATGAACAATACGAGGCATTCTTCAAACTCTTTGGCAAACATGGTGATCAAAAGAAAGAAACCAATGGACCAGTGGCCAACATAGCAGGTATGTTTAACGACAATGGTGAGTGGATCTGTACACCCGAAAGTTTGACCTTTTTACAGGTTGTGCGACTGAGCCTCAGTTGCCTGGGATTTATGCGACTGGAGGTTCAACCGCATGCTATTCGGCCGATTGAAGCTTAACCGCACGATTGGAGTTCAACCGCCCGAATGAAAGGCGAGCCGCATGGAACTATGCGACTGGGGTCCAATCGCACGGTGTTCATGCGACTGAAGGTCCAGTCGCCCCTGGACCAGACGCGACTGAGCTGTGGGTATAAAAGAGGAGCAGCTCCACTCTCCTCCCATTTTCAGTCGGGGAGAGAGCAGAGAGCGACAGGGAGAAGAGAAAGAAAGAGGGAAAGTGCTGACCGATTGTCGAGAAGAAAGCTAAATCGAAGCTCATCAACTTCTACCTGTTAAGGTGAGTTCTAGAGCCCCTCATTTACATTTTTCTAACGATTTTGGGGCTGGAATCACATATAAACCCTATTTTTGAAATAGTGTAAGTTGACCCATTTGGGTAAATCTTGGGTAATGTGTTTATGTTATGAATTAGGACTAGAATATGCTTTTATGAGGTCCTAGTAGGAATCCCTGAGGCTTGGGAGGGTCGATATGGGCTGAAAATGGGTTTATGGTGACTGTGGGGACGGGGGTTCGCGACTGCAGTGTATGAAGAACTCCAGTCGCTGCCCAGTTAGGGTTATGCGACTGGAGGGCCATTCGGCCGGCTGAGGAATAGTTGATGCCCAATCGCCCGATTGAGGCTCAGACGCACGATTGAACATCAGTCGCATGATGGACTATGCGATTGGAGGATTCGGTCGCATAGGTCCAATCGCAGGGTAGTCCAATCGTACGGTTAAGAGTTATCGCATATAACCCTGTCGCATAGTGTCTAGTCGTACGGAGGAAGTCCAATCGCCCGATTGTATGCCCATTCGCATGACAGCCCAATCGCATGGTCCAGTCGCATGGAGGACATGCGACTGAGATAGGTTCAGTCGCCCGTATAGGGCTGATGTGAATGTATAAAGAAGTGTAAGTATGATGTATGTATGTCAAGTATGATGTGGCCATGATAGATGGTGAATACTGATGATTTGTGAATACATATGTTCCTTATGTAAATGTATGTTATCTTGTAATAACTTTACGTGAACGAATGAATGGTTAATGAACGAATGTAATAAGAACATAAGGTGAAAGATAATGAAAAGAGGAACATGATGAATGAACGAATGCTTGCCCTAATGAGTGAATGAATAAATGAAAGGAAGTCTTGCATGGTCTAAGGGGCACGAGATGGATTTGATAGTTAAGAAGTCTTGGAAATGGTGCCTGGTTCTAGTAACTAGGCCTATTACGAGCCCTATGGTAGATTATGGACAGTGAGCCATAGTTGCCTTAGGAGCAACGGGGCAGTGTCTTTTGTGACCTGTCACGGGATAGTTGTTACAGCAGGAGTGGTGATGATCACTCGTGGGTTAACGTGACCCAGAAGAAGTGTTGTCGGTCTATGGACAGAGAGCCATAGGGGCAACAAGGTTGTCGGTCTATGGACAGAGAGCCATAGGGGCAACAAGGTGTCGGTCTATGGACAGAGAGCCATAGGGGCAACCAGGTGTCGGTCTGTGGACTGTGAGCCATAGGGGCACCAGGTGTCGGTCTATGGACTGAGAGCCATAGGGGCACCAGTATGTTACAGTATACTCTGTCGGCTCATGGGTTGGAACCATGAGGGCAGAGATGAGAAGTGACCCTTAGAGATTTGCATGCTTGACGAATGAAAGTGGAAAGATAAATGGTGCATGTACCTACCCCAGGTGACTGGATCAGCATTTGTGCACAACGTTCGTGGCTAACCACCACAGGTCCAGCACCAGTAGTATGTATGATGAAAGGGGGTATTGTACATGTCACCGAATGTAATGAACGTTCGAACGAAAGTAATGAAAGTAGGAATGAGTGAAATGAATGTTCGAACGTAAGTAATGAATGTATGAATGAAAGTAAAGTACGTACGAAAGTGTGTAAAGTATGTATGTATGAAAGTAAACGAGAATGAAGAAATGTACACGAATGAAAGTAAGTAATGAATGATGAGATAATAATAATATTATCTACGTGTACGTATGATGTGTGAACACATGTATGGAAGAACAGTTAATGAGAATGAAAGCATGTTTTATTATAAAACTAGAACTCACTCAGCAACGCTGACTTTTATGTGTTTTCCAGTTCGCAGATAGTGTTGCTGAGGATGGCACGAGGCGACTACTCAGCTCATTTGGGATGGCATTCACTTTTTGATTATGCTGCCACATCATGTGTTGTGGGCCCGTAATGCGCGCAACACATCATGTTGCATGCAAGTGCAAGATTTCTTGATAACCCTGATAAACAGGATTATTTAAGAAATCTTCTTTATGAAAAAATATATTTTTGAACTTAATATCTTCTTCATGAAGAAGAATCTATTTTCTTTATTATTTTCTTTCGGTAGAGGTCGCTGTATGACCCTATGATTGCTGAGGATTCGAATAAACGAGATTATCCTCGTTTCTTACGCATCAGTAGCAATCATAGTATAGCTAGGCAATGTAAGGAAAAGCTTGTATTTTGTAATCAAGACAATGATGTAAAAGCTTTTATGATGAAATGAGAATGTATATTTTATAAATTCCGCTGCGTTTTTCATTATGTTTACATCAATGTAGTTTTACGTGTGATGATGACCAACAGTAAGGTGCCCGGTGAGCGGGGCCTTACAAGTTGGTATCAGAGCAAAAGTTTAAGTAAAATGGGTAAATTTTTATAATAAACCTAAACTTAAACTGAGAATGGGACAGGGAGAATGAGAATGCTATCTGAGTAGTTGCGTGCCATCAGGTATTTTCTTAAAGATTAACTGGTTATTATATGCGCATGTGATGTGAATTATGTGTACTGTTAGACTGAGATACTAATGTAGTCAGGATAGGTGATGCTCGGGGTACGAAGAGTAGAGTAAGTGGCTAATCACAACTGGCCACTGTAATTAGGGACTTACTATACTTGACATAAACTGAGCTAATCCCTTGAATGACCGTGTTGGTGTTTGAATCTTTCAGTGTGTGTCAAAAGATGGCTAGCGGTAAACCTTCTAAGGTTTTGTCAGATAAGGGTTGTGGTGAACGTGGAGCTGAACCGTGTGTCACGAGAAGCATGGCTAGGGCGGCTGAAATGGCACTTGAAGAGCCTAAGGCCCCTCACCTGGAGGGCAGTGATGATGGCACTAGTTTGAGAATCGCCATGAAAGAGGCTGTTGTTCAACAGTGCTTACAGGCAATTCTGCCGTCCATGGTGACTGAGGTAATTAGGGCAGTGAAAGAGACAACTGCTATCGAAGAAAGCACGAAGGATAGCGACGACAAGAACTGGCACAGAAAGCAGGTTGGACGTGACTGGGCCACCCACAACAAAAAGGTTGCGAGGACGGAGGACTGGTGTGTAGCTTCGTCTGGTGCTAGGACGAGGAAGTGTGATAAGTGTGCCAAGAACACCTCGGGGAATGTAGGGGGACCATGTCTGTTTCAATGCGGGAAGCGTGGTCATGTGGCCAGAGAGTGTAGGGTGGTACGGTGCTACAACTGCAGGGGAAGGGGTCCATAAGCAGGGATTGCAAGAAGCCAAGGGCAGAGGGCGCAGGGCCTTCACGGTAATGCCGGGACAGGCTAGGATGGGCCCTGGTATCGTGACAGGTACGTATCTAGTAATCAAACACTGTCTTCTGTGTGTTGTTTGTTCCGGGGCTAGAAAGAGTTTTGTTTCTGTTATTTTCTATGCTAGTTGCCTATTAAGAGCGGAGTATTGATGAGCGTTCGATGTGGAAACCGTCAAGGTAGGTCCATCAGGACTTCTGAGATGATAGGAGACCACGAGGTGGAGTTAGAAGGTCATGGATACCCGGTTAGACTACTTGTGATAACCTTAGGTGATTTCGAATTGGTTCTTGGAATGGATGGGTTTGGTGGACTTCGAGGGCAAATATAGTGTGTCGCGAGGAGATGATTCGAGATAGCGCCTGACGTGAGTTCGGTAACTGTTTAGGGAATCGGGTCACGACGATTCCGAGAGTAAACTCAGAGGCGGTTGCGGAAGAAGTGTACCAGACCATGCAGACGATCCTACCGTCTGTAGTGACCGAGGTGATGAACATTGTTAGAAATGGTGAGAGACGGGAAGGGAGTAGGCCTTCGGGTGACACGATGTAAGTCTTCGACTTTTGATGGTGACGGCACTGCTGCTGCTACTCACCGTGGGTGAGGGAAATGGAAGCCGTGCTGAATAGCAGCGGGTGCCGGGAGGATCAGAAAGTGAAGTTGCCGCTCACTCTTTCGTCGACTCTGCTTCGTGCGGGAAGGGACAACATAGTCCAAGTTTGGGGTAGCCGGGCTACCTGGAGGATGAGATGGCCAGAGTTGAAAGGGTTGGTGATTGAGGAGTTTTGTCCCCACCGTGAGGCGAATAGTTGAAAGGGAGTTCCTGTAGTTGGAAGCGGGGACGATGACGCATCACCAGTACCCCACCAAATTCAACGAGATGGCACGGCTGGTGCCGGATCAGGGTACACCTCTCTCGTGGAAAATCAAGAGGTACATGAAGGGCTTGCCGGCGGACATCCGTAGGCACATGATCACTACCCGGCCAAGCACGTTCAGGTCAGCGGTAATCTACGGGAAGGTTGTACGACGATGGGAGTGATGGCGATATCGGGCGAAGCGGAGGCGCGAGCTTATGTTAAGAAGGGAAAGGAGGCGAGATAGTGATGGTGGAATGGTGGCAGAAGGTAAGGTGATGAAGGTCAATGATCGCGAGGATAACAAGAAAGGGTGAGGAATGCGAGAAAGGTAGTAGAGATCACGAAGGGAAGTGCAAATAGGGACTGAACGTCTGTTGTTAGTGTGGGAAGGAAGATCATAGGGCAAGGGATTGCCACGTGACTAAGTGCTGCGATTGCGGTGAGACTGGACATCTGAGCAGGGAGTGTAAGGGGTCAAGGCGGGAACCCCGATGCGAGGAAGGGGAACAGAGGGTAAAGACAGCAGCTTTTGCCATAGCCAAGGGAGGGTAGAGCGGACTCCCACTGAATGACAGGCATAGTAGTAGTTCGTTCCTACTGCCTACTGTTATGATTGCATGATAGGAGAAGGAACGTCGACGAGCCATTCGATGTAGAGGTTGCTATTAATGGATTCACTAGGTTACCTAGTGCCCTAGAAGATTGAGCAAAGCAATTGAGAAAGTTGTGTCACCTGTTGTCTGTGGGACAGTTTCAGCTTGTGATTGGTTCATCGAACGATAACGTACGCATAGTTTCGACGTTGTAGCAAACAAGTAGAATGGAAGGTCGGGAGCAAAGAAAAGATAAAGTTGGTTTGGGCCATGAAAGTACTCGATTTGCTTTCAATCAAAGTGTACCTGCAAGGAACCTGAGAGAAACCGATCTCAGTGCAGCTATAATTGGAACAACACATAGCACGATTAATGAAAGTCTTTTCATCAGTCGTTGGATTCGTAAGAGGGTCATTATTCGTACATAAAGAACATCAAACAAGGGCCTGGGGTAAGCAGCAACTTTACGCAAGTTGAAGGCCTTGTTCTTCAAGCATTAAGGTTGAAGGTTCTCAGTGACGCTCTGAAGCTCAATGATTATGACGCCGAGCCTTTGCTCGAATGCTGTGATGTTCCTTTTAGTTGTAGTAACCGTGTTCTACATGGCATGTTTGAAGTCGCAGTGCTGGTCAAATGAACATTGATCAGTATGCATGGGTTACCGACGGTGATAGTCCAAGATAGAGCAGAAGTCGAACATTGATAACGATGTGGAGCGATAGAGTTCCAAGAGATGGACTGGAAAAGGAATGGGACAGTATGGCCCGTGAAGGTTTAAGGAACAACAGGTTTCGGGGACGAAACCCGTTTAAGGGGGGTGGACTTGTAACACCCGAAAGTTTGACCTTTTACAGGTTGTGCGACTGAGCCTCAGTCGCCTGGGATTTATGCGACTGGAGGTTCAACCGCATGCTATTCGGCCGATTGAAGCTCAACCGCACGATTGGAGTTCAACCGCCCGAATGAAAGGCGAGCCGCATGGAACATATGCGACTGGGGGTCCAATCGCACGGTGTTCATGCGACTGAAGGTCCAGTCGCCCCTGGACCAGACGCGACTGAGCTGTGGTATAAAAGAGAGCAACTCCACTCTCCTCCCTTTTCAGTCGGGGAGAGAGCAGAGAGCGACAGGGAGAAGAGAAAGAAGAGGGAAAGTGCTGATCGATTGTCGAGAAGCAAGCTAAATCGAAGCTCATCAACTTCTACCTGTTAAGGTGAGTTCTAGAGCCCCTCATTTACATGTTTTCTAACGATTTTGGGGCTGGAATCACATATAAACCCTATTTTTGAAATAGTGTAAGTTTGACCCATTTGGGTAAATCTTGGGTAATGTGTTTATGGTATGAATTAGGACTAGAATATGCTTGTATGAGGTCCTAGTAGGAATCCCTGAGGCTTGGGAGGGTCGAATTGGACTGAAAATGGGTTTATGGTGACTGTGGGGACGGGGTTTGCGACTGCAGTGTATGAAGAACTCCAGTCGCTGCCCAGTTAGGGTTATGCGACTGGAGGGCCATTCGGCCGACTGAGGAATAGTTGATGCCCAATCGCACGATTGAGGCTCAGACGCACGATTGAACCTCAGTCGCATGATGGACTATGCGATTGGAGGATTCGTTCGCATAGGTCCAATCGCAGGGTAGTCCAATCGTACGGTTAAGAGTTAATCGCATATAACCTGTTGCATAGTGTCTAGTCGTACGGAAGGAAGTCCAATCGCCCGATTGTATGCCCATTCGCATGACAGCCCAATCGCATGGTCCAGTCGCATGGAGGACATGCGACTGAGATAGGTTCAGTCGCCCGTATAGGGCTGATGTGAATGTATAAAGAAGTGTAAGTATGATGTATGTATGTCAAGTATGATGTGGCCATGATAGATGGTGAATACTGATGATTTGTGAATACATGTTCCTTATGTAAATGTATGTTATCTTGTAATAACTTTACGTGAACGAATGAATGGTTAATGAAACGAATGTAATAAGAACATAAGGTGAAAGATAATGAAAAGAGGAACATGATGAATGAACGAATGCTTGCCCTAATGAGTGAATGAATAATGAAAGGAAGTCTTGCATGGTCTAAGGGGCACGAGATGGATTTGACGGTTAAGAAGTCTTGGAAATGGTGCCTGGTTCTAGTAACTAGGCCTATTACGAGCCCTATGGTAGATTATGGACAGTGAGCCATAGTTGCCTTAGGAGCAACGGGGCAGTGTCTTTGTGACCTGTCACGGGATAGTTGTTACAGGTGGAGTGGTGACGATCACTCGTGGGGTTAACGTGACCCCAGAAGAAGTGTTGCCGGTCTATGGACAGAGAGCCATAGGGGCAACAAGGTTGTCGGGGCAACAAGGTTGTCGGTCTATGGACAGAGAGCCATAGGGGCAACCAGGTGTCGGTCTGTGGACTGTGAGCCATAGGGGCACCAGGTGTCGGTCTATGGACTGAGAGCCATAGGGGCACCAGTATGTTACAGTATACTCTGTCGGCTCATGGGTTGGAACCATGAGGGCAGAGATGAAGTGACCCTTAGAGATTTGCATGCTTGACGAATGAAAGTGGAAAGATAAATGGTGCATGTACCTACCCAGGTGACTGGATCAGCATTTGTGCACAACGTTCGTGGCTAACCACCACAGGTCCAGCACCAGTAGTATGTATGATGAAAGGGGGTATTGTACATGTCACCGAATGTAATGAACGTTCGAACAAAAGTAATGAAAGTAGGAATGAGTGAAATGAATGTTCGAACGTAAGTAATGAATGTATGAATGAAAGTAAAGTACGTACGAAAGTGTGTAAAGTATGTATGTATGAAAGTAACGAGAATGAAGAAGTGTACACGAATGAAAGTAAGTAATGAATGATGAGATAATAATAATATTATCTACGTGTACGTATGATGTGTGAACACATGTATGGAAGAACAGTTAATGAGAATGAAAGCATGTTTTATTATAAACTAGAACTCACTCAGCAACGCTGACTTTTATGTGTTTTCCAGTTCGCAGATAGTGTTGCTGAGGATGGCACGAGGCGACTACTCAGCTCATTTGGGATGGCATTCACTTTTTGATTATGCTGCCACATCATGTGTTGTGGGCCCGTAATGCGCGCAACACATCATGTTGCATGCAAGTGCAAGATTTCTTGATAACCCTGATAAACAGGATTATTTAAGAAATCTTCTTTATGAAGAAAAATATATTTTTGAACTTAATATCTTCTTCATGAAGAAGAATATATTTTCTTTTTATTATTTTCTTTCGGTAGAGGTCGCTGTATGACCCTATGATTGCTGAGGATTCGAATAAACGAGATTATCCTCGTTTCTTACGCATCAGTAGCAATCATAGTATAGCTAGGCAATGTAAGGAAAAGCTTGTATTTTGTAATCAAGACAATGATGTAAAAGCTTTTATGATGAAATGAGAATGTATATTTTATAAATTCCGCTGCGTTATTTCATTATGTTTACATCAAATGTATGTTTTACGTGTGATGATGACCAACAGTAAGGTGCCCGGTGAGCGGGGCCTTACAGGATCGTAGACACGGGGGCTACTGAACATATGACTTGTGTGAAAGAGACTCTAGAAACCTTATCCATCGAAAGTAACGAGGCACCTGTCACTATTCCGAATGGTGACCGAGTCCCGGTCGAAGGAAAGGGAGACGTCTCTTTCACAGGAGCCATAAAAATCAAAGGAGTTTTGTTTGTTCCAAATTTTAAATGCAATCTGAATTCAATTAGCCGACTAACGAAAGAACTGCATTGTGCCGTCACTTTCTTTCCGGATTTCTTTGTGATGCAGGGCTTGAGCACGGGGAGCTTGATTGGGTCGGGTAGATGTGACGGTGGATTATACAAGATGAAGACAAGAAAAGAAGTAAGAAGAGCAATGTGGCAACCACAGTTGAGCAATGGCATAAGCGTCTTGGTCACCCTTCAAACGTTAAACTGTCTCATGTTGATTTTTTGGAGGTTTCTCCCAGTACGAAGAATATTTTTTGTGATTCATGCATTAAAGCTAAAATGTCTAGACTTCCTTTCATTAAGCTCAATAAAAACCGTTAATTGTTTTGACATGATTCATTGCGATATCTGGGGAGGTTATCGTACCTTTTCTCTCACAAACGGGAGCTATTTTCTCACCATCGTCGACGATTTCAGCAGGGCTGTATGGGTTTATATTATTAAACAAAAGAGCGAGGCAAGTGATTGTTTAATCAACTTTGTCAAGATGATCAAAAATCAATTTAAAAGGGAAGTAGGACGTATACGTTGTGACAACGGGGGAGAATTCACCTCAAACCGAATGAAGTCCTTCTATAACGAGCATGGAATCATGCTCAAAACCACGTGCCCCCACACCCCACAACAAAATGGGGTTGTAGAGCGCAAGCACAGGCACCTTTTAGAAATAGCCCGTGCGATCCGATTTGAAGCAAACTTGCCAATACGATTTTGGGGGAGTGTGTGATGACAGCGGCCTACATCATCAACCGGTTACCCTCAAAAGTGATTAACTACAAGACACCTTATGAAATTGTATACAACAAGAGGCCATCCTACGATCGCATGCGAATTCTCGGTTGTTGGCTTATTTTTGGAACACCGACACCAAGGAGACAAGTTTGCCCCTAGAGGCAAACCGGGTATCTTCTTGGGGTATCCCTACGGAACGAAAGGCTACAAGATCTACGATATTGAGGGAAAGAAAATGATAACAAGTCGTGATGTGAGGTTTGTTGAAAACATTTTTCCCTATGCTGATGGAAAGAATTGCAATTACAATGGTGATGAGGAGGTGATACAACAATATGATCAATGGTCCGGATTGAGCCCAGCAACCAGCCCCGGAACCACAAGCGGTAGACCAGCCCCTTGCGAGCCAGACCAGCCCGACAACAATGAAACTGATCTGCACCCCACTGATGGGCCCCATGGACCAGAAGAGGCCCACACCCCCACATCACATCAAACAGCTAACGATGGCCCAACAACGGATAGCCCAAACACCAGCCCATCCCTAACCGACAGCCAAGCAACAAATAACTCCACACCAAGTGACAGCCCAGCCCCGTGGACGAATCCTGATCTCGGCAACACAACCCCTCGACTACAACGCATGAAAACACAACCTACCCGATTCAAAGACTTCAACGTTCAGCTTCCACCATCCATCGACCATGCGCATTCGATCCCGATCAAGCTGCCCCGAGCACCTCGCCATAAAGCTTTACGGTACATCCCCTTGCAAATTACAATTCTTATGATAAATATCCCCTAAACATAAAGCTTTCCTTGCGGCCATCTCTTCGTAAGATGAGCCTAAGAATTTCATGAAGCATCACAGGATATACGTTGGCGAGAGGCAATGAAACGGGAAATACGTGCACTCGAGGAAAATGGCACTTGGACTTTGGAGCAACTACTGAAGGGCAAGAAAGCTATTGACTCGAAATAGGTGTACAAAATCAATACCAACCTAATGGTGAAGTGGAACGATACAAGCACGACTTGTCGCAAAGGGATTCACACAAATGGAGGGGGTAGATTATCATGACACGTTTGCCCCCATCGCCAAGCTCGTAACAATGCGCACACTACTCAGTTTGGCGGTCAAGAAGAATTGGCTAATCCATCAGCTTGATGTAAACAACGCCTTCCTACACGGCGACTTGGAGGAAGAGGTTTACATGAAGCTGCCCCAAGGCTTCTCTACCCAAGCTGAAACGCGAGTTTGTAGGCTCCGAAAGTCCCTGTATGGTCTCAAGCAGGCATCCCGTAATTGGTATCACAAGTTCACCAAAGCCCTTGTATATCTCGGCTACACACAGTCGAAGGCGGATCATTCCTCTTCATTTGCAAAGAGGAGAACACCTTCACTGCCGCCTTAATATATGTCGATGATGTCATCTGCTTGCATGCTTGGTTTGGTTTTCCACAAAGAGATTCTCTAGAAAGACACACACACATGCATAGCTCCTTTATCTAGTAAGTGTAAGCTCTCATTCTAATACACAACACATGCAAGACAAGACTAATTTTCAGCTCTCAATAGTCCTCCTCTCTCTCTATTACGGAATAGGCAGCAGCATTTGAGAGGCATTAGAGCTCAATTTTGAGCTGATTTTGGTTTGTTCTTGGTGTGTTCTAATGACAAGAAAGGTTCTTGCATTCCACGATCATGAATCTCATTCATATATGCAACTAACACAAAACAATCAGCTCTCTTTTCTCTCAAAAGATCCACGGTTTTAGCTGCTGAAAAAGGAGGGTTTTCAGCAAAGAAACAAGTTGGTTTTGAGCTGTTCTTGGTGTAGTTTCTTCCTAACAGAAGGTGTTTGCAAGGAGGCTTGGGGTATACAAGCTTGAGGACTTCTACTCTTGGAGTCTTAGCCATTTTCAGCATCATTTCAGCTCTTCTTTTGGTCGTTTTGGCTGCTGCAGTAAGGTAGAATCACAGCTCTATATAGCTGTGATTTTATGTGCATTTACATATGTTCATAGCTTGCATATTCACATAAATGATCCTTTGTTCTTTGGGTTTGTTTTATACATCAATATGGTCATCTAATGAACATATTTTTCAGCTTATAAACATGGTTATAATGCTTTACTTCCGCTGCGTTTTTCAGAAAGTTTAAATGGTTAAACTATGATTTTATGTTCTAACAAACCCAACAATGGCATCAAGAGCCGGTTATGTGGATAGCTTGCTTGTTCTTGTCCTTTAAAAATTAGTTTTAGAGGATGATTTTAAACTCATAATAGGCTGATTATGGGCTGCTACATTTCTGTTTTGATGAATCCCCAACTTTCAAGATTATATCATACATGCTTGTGATGAAATCTTGAAAGAAATACATGTTGATAAAATGTTGATTGTTTGGACAATATTTAAAACCAAAATTTCAGTTTATGTGGCTGAAATTTGGTGGTTTTAAGTGGGGTTTCATTATATGAATAAATGATATGATCATTGGTTGTTAAAGTGCATAACCTAGCTTAAGGCCTTGTGTGATTTGGATGGTTTTAATGGTTTATTTAATTCATTCAATTGGGTTGTAATATTTGTGTCTATTATTTGGGTTGTAATTATTTATTCATTTGGTTATGTAATAAATAGATTAGGTGCATTTCTTTTATTAGAAAATGTATTAGGATATAATTTTTGCAAAAGGAAGATGCACAGATGAAGACCCAAAGATGGACATCAAAGACACAAAAAAAGGGGACTTGAAGCATATGGATGCAAGTTCAAGTGGGAGTCTAAGGAGACCTCTATTTTGTGTTGTATTCAACCCTTAGGAAAGACCAAATGACCACACTTGTGATGGCAAACAAGTGTGGTCACAATAGTAGCTATGGTTATGCACATTGTGGTTTTAATATTATGCTTGTTTGGTTGTTTGTTGATGATTGTTGTTTGATATTTGGATATGCATAACAAACTCATTAGCAAACTTAACAAGCTGGAAATTTATGGTTTCTAATCATTAAGTGGTTAATAAGAGGTTATTAAAAGGATTAATGATTTAATAAAAGAGGTTTTATTAAAATAAACCATAAGATACCTTGCATCTATGGTTCTTAATCATTAAGTGATTATAAGAGGTTATTAAAAGGATTGATGATTAATAAAAGGTTTTATTAAAATGAACCATAGGATACCTTGTATTTGAAAGCATGCAAATACAAGGTACATAGAGTTTTTCAAAACTAGAATTAATGAAAACTAAAAATCCCTTTTCAAACAAGTTTAACACCGTCCTTTTGCACAACACTTAAGTCATTTGGAAACTCTTAATGGGATAAAGGTCACCTAACCATTTTGAGGGAACTTATGACTTAAGGTGGGAATACCACATTAGTGGGATAAAGGTCACCTAACCACTTGTGTTGGTAAACTCACATGTGTGTGCAAGTAGGGTGACTTGATTTGCAAACCATGTTGAATGGATCACCTAAAATATGGTTTCCAAATGGTGTTGATGGGATTAACATGCCGACTTTGCATGTGATGTTTAAAGTCGATCCCATACCGCTAGAAGTTGCAAAAGGTTGCAATTATCAAAAGTTGACTACCTTGTTAATTTGAATAATGGGATAAAGGTCACCTAACCATTATTTGAATGTAACGTTGGATTCTAGATTTTAATTATTAATTGTCTATGAGACGTAAAGGGTATTAATAATTAAAATGAAATTTTAAGAAATACTAAAAAGAACTTTGTAAAATTTGTAGAATAGCCGCAAACAATAATGCTACCACCCCGACCGTCCATACCCTATCACTGAGAACTATTTTAGAGAGGGATCGTCTGTACCATAATAACCTATGGACTGGTCTCGAACTTGAGAATTGTTCTCAAGCAAGAGCCAAGGCAAATGTCCTTGACGATCCTATTCCTAACCAACCCGACCCCGACGATGCTGAGGCCGCCTCGAGAGGCTTAGCTGTCCTGTCTCAAAGGAGTTGGACAAGGATTTGATCCTTAATGGCCTAACTAAAAGTTTGAGACATTCATAATGAATTACAATATGAATGGATAGGATAAGAGCATTGGTGAGTTTCGCGCAATGCTCACAACAGCTAAGGCAGGATGGGTAGAAAGGTTCTACCTATACTCTAGATCAATAAGGGAGGCAATGGAAAGGCCATTCCCGATCCCAGGCAAATGTTGCCAAAGAGAGGGGCACATCAAAGGCAAAGGGGAAGGAGATCAAAGCGGAACCTCCAAAACCTAAGCTTATGAAGCCTAAGGTAACGAAAAATGATCCATGCTTTGAGTATGGTGAGATAGGTTATTTGAAAGGGAATTGTCCACCTATCTCAAAGAGTTGAAAAATAAGAGGGATGCTGGGCAAACCTTGACAGGATCTCAGCCTCTCGTGTTGATCAATTAGATTATGTTTGCAGCGGATTTAGCACATTAATTAGCAATTAAAGCAAGAACATAAAAGATATTGCGATTAAAGCATAAACATAGAGAGAGAATTCTGCAAAGCAATAAATGTTCTATTGGTCGCACGTTTCGGCCATTAAAACTGTATGGTTACCCATCCTTTTATAGGCGGCAAAAGGATGGGTTGATGTCCTTTTTCTGACATCACTGAATATTCAAATTACAACTGACAAAAACATAAAACTACTGAAGATGTCAACAACTGACATCTTCTTACAAAAGTTCCTAAGTGCTGACAAAAGTAAACTACTGAAATCCTACAACGACTGAAGAACAAGCTCTTCAGTCGTTTATAACTACTGATACTATAACAACTGAAGAACATGCTCTTCAGTTGTTGTACAACTACTGAAATGAAATAAACTACTGAAAAAGAAAAACCACCACAACAACTGAAGAAGACTTCTTCAGTTGTTGTGACAAACTCTGAGTCTTCAGTACTTGGTCTTCAGACTTGGCTTCAGATGATATAACAACTGATGACTTCAGTAGATATCATCAGTTGTTGTCTTCAGTCTTTGTCTTCAGACTTTGTGCTTCAGTAGAAGGTCTTCAGTTCTTTAGTTCTTCAGCTTTTGATTCTTCAGTACTTGTCTTCAGTACTTGAAGTCTTCAGTACTTGTAAGATCAGTACTTCAACTTCAGTGCTTGGTCTTCAGTACTTTGGAGTCTTCAGCTGATGTTCTTCAGTTCTTTGATCTTCACACTTTGTTCTTCAGACTTTGTCATAACAGCAGAAGGCTGGAGCTAAGATGCTCTCGAGTTTGACATTCAAGCAAGAGAACACAATAGCTGATGAGAGTCTTCAGATGTTCTCGAGTCTGACATTCAAGCAAGAGAACATTGTGACTGATGGGAGTCTTCAGCAGTTGTAGTAGTGGCATGTGGGACTTAGAGGTTTTCCTGATCTTGGCTCATTGGTTCTTTGGTCCAACAAACTCCCCCTGAACCAATGCAGCCAAAAACTCTAATTATTGGATGTCCCACTTATTGATGGCATAAAGATTGGTCTATTTCCTTCTAGATCAGATTAGAAGTTGACCCAGATAAGCACTGGCCAGAGAGGTAGTCTCAAGTGTTTGTTTGGCTAAGTATGGATGGGAGCTCTGTCTTGGGGAATTGGACACAGAGCTGTTGCCCCATCCATGAGATCTACCTCCCATGTACAAGTCGGTAGGATTCTCGGGTGTAGGCCTGAAGAAAGATCAATTGTTCTTCTTTGGACAGGTCTTCAGGCTACCATCAAATAATCCCTCCCGACCGTACAGCTCTGAGATGAACTTGACCTGTTTACCATTATTGAGCTCAATTGTTGTGATTTGCCTATAAGCAAACTCATCAGGATGTTTACCCTCCAACAACAGGTTGAGCTCATTTCTCTGGAAATTCTCAAGCTTCTTATAGACCAGACCCTTCCTAACTACCCTATTATCTAGCATTGAAAAGGGTGATTGGCCGGCTCTATAAGCTTTCTCGAATTCCTCTACTATTTCCCAGGGTGGTATTACAAGAGCCACAGAGATCTCTTCATCTACAATTCTCTTTAATTGGCTCTTGTACCTCACAGGCATGTCCTTCTTGACTATCCTGTGAGCCACCCTTGGGTCAGGCCAAGTTCTCACCTTATCCTTTTCATATTGAAAAGTTTGTTTCAAGGTGAATAATCTCAGAGCCTCTTTCTGCATGTTTATTATAGAGGTCGAAGCAGCATAACATTTGTCAATGCTTTTCAGCATTTCCTCATCATGTTTCTTTTGCTGCTCCTCCTCTTCTAACTTAACCCTCACAGTGTCCTGCTGTGAGGTGGGATGATGGTTTGTGGTTTAGCTTTGGGTAGAGGTATAACTGCTGAAAGTGGCAGACTATCCTCCTCATCCTCCTCATCTTCTTCTTCTTGCAGCCTCAACACCCTTCTCTTCTTCACCAGGGGTGGATCATTGGCTGCGGGTTTTGATGGTGAAGGGGTTGGTTTTGTGGGTTGTGGTTTGGTTGTTGGTGTGGGAATGTTGGCAGGCACTGCTAGTAGCCTAGAGATAAGTGCTGGTTTGGTTAGCTTTACTAGCAGTGTCCTGTTCCCAGCACCGGCTTCAGATAGGGCCTCAGCAACCAGTCCTTTGGTAAAATCACCAGCCGAACAGATCTTGGTGGTTATTGCCAAGAGTCTGTCCCTGGTCCATGCCTTAACATCAAGGACTGGTCTGCCCAGATACTTCGAAGTGAACCTACTCATAGCCTCAAGTTTTTGTCTTTCTTCTTGGCTATGAGTAGTCCATCGGTATTCAATCTCTTTCCTCTCCATGTTCCTGATCTCTTGATCTAGCAAAGCAGTGTCCTTGTCAAAGCCTTGCCTGAACAGCTGTTCAATGACTTTGTTCATTGAACGGTTATGTTCAGCATCAGCCTCCTTGACAAGGGCTGCTAGATCAGGATCAGCCACCTTCTTTCCCTCTCCCTTATTCTTATCAGTGCTACTGAAATCCTTTTGGATTTCAGCCACTTCTATATGCTCTACCTCCCTCACTTTCCTCTTCCCCTTCTCCCTCACCCTACTACTCTCCTCAGCCAACTCCCTCTCTACCACCACCACTTTCTCTGCCTCTTTCTCCTCCTCTCCCCTCTTCCTCTTGTCTTGCACTGATGTCTCCCCCTTTTTGGTTGCATTGGTTGGGGTTTGACTATCAGCAAGAGCCTTAGATATGGCAACCTCCACCATGGGTTGTATATATGTGGGAAGCCTCTCATCAAGGGTTTGAATAACTATATCTTTAAGGATTGGTGTGATGAGAGGCAGGGATTTCTGGAGGATAGCATCCAGCTGCTCAGGGGGGTTCTGTCCCTGAGAGCTAGTGCCAGAAGCAGGGGCTGGTGGCTGAGTTTGTGGGAGTGGCTCAGTGTCTGTGAGACCTTCGGGTGAAGGTGCCATCTGTGGGGTAGTGGTGGCAGATGGACTTCTATCCTGAGTCATCTGAGCAAGCAGCTCTTTGAGTCTGCTTATCTCATCCTCAAGGATAGTGTTTTGAGCAACTACATCGTAGAAGAAGCTCAGGTCATCATCAGCATGAGCTGAATCACCTGACCTCCTGACATTGTCAGGATGAACATGTCCTGAGTGTGGCTCAGTAATGACATGTGCCCCTTGTTCATGGTACTGGGGACTTCTGGCCTCAGGATTGGATCCATCATCGGCCATTGCCTCTGGTGAGGTCTTAGAGATGTTACCAGCTTCACCCTGCTCAGATGTTGATGCAGGGGAAGTGGCAGCCTCACCAGATTGTTCGCTCTCCCTAGCCACACTGGGAGAGTGAACTGATTCTCTGTGCTGTGGGCTCTGATCAGCACTTGTGCCCACCCCCTCTTCGGTTGGAGTCTCCCCAGTGGTAATAGGTTTCTGGGGAGAGGGTGGAGTGCTCAGATCAGTCAGCACTTTGGCTATAACCAATGTTGGGCTTAGTGGGGCGTCTCCTCTGTATGTGGGCTAGAAGCAGTATGCACATGGGGAGGACTGTGCTCTTCAATGGCAGCCTCCTCAAGTGAGGAAGACCCCAGTAATGTGGTTGCCCCAAAATTGGTTGCATCAGGCTCCTGTTGAGAGGAAGCCTGTGCGGTTGTGGTGGGTGGAGTCGTGGTACCTGCTGGGAGAATCGAACCAGCAGGCACATCCTGCCTTTGTGTGGCAGGGGCATCCTCAGGGGACTCATCTCCCTGAGTAGCCTTTGTGGGCTTCTTTTTGGCTTTTGGCTTGGTGGGGACTTTGGATTTGGAGGTGGAGGCTGTGGGTTCCAGCTGCGTGGGTTTTCGCAGCCGGCCAGCCTGTTTGAGTGTGGGGTCAGTGTTGTGCCTGGAGTATACCTCAGCTTGAACAGCCATGGCAGGGACCCCAGTGCCAACTAGTCCCTCAGCCTGAAGCTGGTATTCGATCATGGCCATTATGAACCGTGGATATAAGTTCCAACGGTTAGAAAAAGGTTTTGTGGCCATGTCCTTGAGTTCCAAAAATAAAAGATCAGTAAATTTAAAGGTTGTTTCTCAAGGATAGAATACAATACCTGCTGCCACCTTGTGGACATCTGGTCCCACGAAGAGGTCTTGGGAGCCAGACATACATTCACCATGTGGAAGATCAAGCGTTGAGGATCAGGAAAGTGTTTCTTCAACAAGGTAGAGGCGGAGAGGTTACCCTGATAGTCATGAGATGTGAAGGAGAGATCAAGGGTACCTTTGGGGTAGGAAGTTGGGTGAGTGGCATCATCCAGCTCTAGGGTTTGGCGTAGAGCAGCTGGAGTGATAACCACGGGTTTGCCGTTGACGGAGGACCGGAGAGAGACCTCGGCATTCTGCTCTCCGGTTTGGACAGTGACATTGGTCCAAAACTCCGTCAAGGAGTCGGTGTATAGTGTGGGGTTCAAGAGAAAAGCCGTTTTGTATGGTGAGTCATACATAAGGTCGACGGCTTGGTGAAATTTGGGCCATAATGGCGATTTTGTAAGGTGGGCGACACAGTTGTGTCGAGGTTTCAGTTGCATGTTCGCCATTAATGGTGTATGGGAATTTCAGAGGTTTGTAAGGATTAGGTCAAGTGAGGAGTAAATGCTCTGAAGGTGGGGTATTTATAGGGTAGGGCAAAGGTTGAAAGAAAACTACTGAAGGTTTTGGTGTTAGTGATCAGTTGTTGTAACAGCTGATGACGTGGTTTTAACCTTCAGTGGTTGTAACATCTGAGGACTTGGTGTTAGCCTTCAGTAGTTGAAACTACTGAGACCTTGGTTTTGTCCTTCAGATGTTGTGAACGTCTGAAGAGTTACTGTCAGTCTTCAGTAGTTATAACTACTGATGACCTAGTATTCTTCTTCAGACGTTGTAACAACTGAAGACTTGGTTTTAGCCTTCAGTAGTTGTGAACTACTGAGATCAGTAGTTGTGAACTACTGAAGACATGGTATTGCTTCAGTTGTTGTAAACAACTGAGGACTTGGTGTTAGCCTTCAGTAGTTGTGAACTACTGATGTCAGTAGTTGTGAACTACTGAAGACATGGTTTTGTCCTTCAGTTGTTTGTGTATGAAACATCAGCTGTCGTTATCAGCTGATGAGAAATTACTCATCAGCTGTTTCCGTCAAATCAGTTGTTTCATACTAGCCTCCACATTTACTCATCAGCTCTTTGGCTGACTTTCAGATGTTTCATTGACCCTTCAGCTCTTAGGAATATGCCTTCAGCTCTTGGATCAGATGTTCACAAGTGCTGATGAAATTCTTCAGAGCTGGTGAACAAATTTTGTCTTCAGTATTTGTGTAAGATTACACATCAGTACTTGTGAGCAAAATTTGTTCTTCAGTACTTATTTATTGAAAATCATACATCAGTAGTTGTAATCCACTTCACTACATCAGTTTTTTTTCAATAAATAATGTACATCAGTACTTTGAGTCAGTTTAGTCTTCAGTAGTTGTGAAAGAGCTGAAGACTAAATTACTCATCAGTACTTATATTTGACCTTTGCTCTTCAGTAGTTATGAACTAAGAGTACCAGCATAGGTCAAATCATTCAAGCTGCAGCATACCAAGCCTTAGTACCAAATTTTGGAATGTGGCACTATCTAAAGGCTTAGTAAAAATGTCTGCAAGCTCATCAGCACTAGGCACAAACTTAGGATCAATCAGACCTTTCTCATAGCAATCCCTGATAAAATGATGTCTGATCTCAATATGCTTGGTCCTAGAGTGCTGGACTGGATTCTTAACAATACAAAGAGCTGAAGCACTATCCATTAATAATGGAGTCTTAGTCTCAGTAATGCCATAATCCAGAAGTTGGTTCTGAAGCCAGAGTATTTGAGAGGTACAACTTGCAGCAGCAATATACTCAGCTTCAGCAGTGGATGTAGCAATTGATGTTTGTTTCTTACTCTGCCAAGAAACTAAACAATTGCCTAGGAATTGGCAACCACCAGAAGTGGATTTTCTGGTGACTTTGCATCCTGCATAGTCACTATCAGAGAAAGCAACTAATTTGCATGAATGCCCAGCTGAATACCAAAGTCCTAGTGATTGGGTACCTTGCAGATATCTAAAGATCCTTTTGACTGCAATCAAATGGGATTCTTTAGGTGCAGCCTGAAATCTAGCACAAGCACATGTTGAAAACATGATGTCTGGTCTAGAAGCTGTAAGGTACATCAAGGACCCAATCATACATCTGTAAAGGGTTTCATCAACCGCTTTACCTTTCTGATCAACATCTAGTTGTGTGATGCTGCTCATGGGAGTAGAACAGGGCTTACAGGATTGTAAATCAAACTTATTCAGCAACTCTTTGGTATACTTGGACTGATGGATGAAGATTCCATCATCCAGTTGTTTGATTTGCAAGCCCAGAAAGTACTGTAATTCTCCCATAGCACTCATTTCAAATCTCAGCTTCATAAGCTTTGTAAATTCATCACACAACTTTGGATCAGAGGATGCAAAGATGATATCATCAACATAAATCTGAACAAGGAGCTTATGTTGTCCCACAGTCTTGATGAATAAGGTTTTATCAATGGTGCCTCTAGTGAACTTGTTCTCTAGAAGAAAGGTTGAGAGTGTCTCATACCAGGCTCTAGGTGCTTGCTTCAGCCCATAAAGAGCCTTATCAAGCTTGTACACCCAATCAGGATGTTTATTGTCCTCAAAGCCTGGTGGTTGACACACATAAACCTCTTCTTTGATTTTTCCATATAGGAAGGCACTTTTGACATCCATTTGATAAACCTTGAGACTGTGAAAGGCAGCATAAGCTAAGAACAGTCTAATTGCTTCTAGTCTGGCCACAGGTGCAAAGGTCTCATCATAATCGATTCCTTCCTCCTGTGCAAACCCTTGAACAACCAGTCTGGCCTTGTTCTTGACAATTTGGCCCTTCTCATCTGTTTTGTTCCTGAATACCCACTTGGTGCCTATAGCACACTTACCTTTGGGTAATGGAACAAGCTCCCACACTTGCTGTTTCTTGAATTGAAGTAGCTCAAGCTGCATAGCTTCCACCCATCCATTGTCTCTTAAAGCAATATGATAGTTCTTTGGTTCTTGCTGACTGATGAAGAGAGCATAGAAGCAGAAGTTGGACAATTGATTCCTGGTTGAAACTCCAGCATGAATATCACCAATGATTTGTGAAGTGGGGTGATTCTTGAGCTCTTGATAAACTATGATATCTGTGCAAGTGTTTGTAGACCCATCAGCACAACAGATGGTGATGGAGATTCCTGAAACCATGTAGAGGATGGCAGCTCAAATGAAGTAGAGCAAGCAGAAATCTCATCAGCATTTGTAGTGGATGGAGCTGCTGAGGCTACAGGAGCATCAGGTTCAGTGGAATTAGGCAAGTTGTCACTGAACTTGAAGAGGTGAGTACTGACTTCATCATCTTCAGTACCACCAGGTGGAGATCTGTTGACAGGCTCAACAGATGGAGGTTGATAAGGAACATATTGCAGTATGTCCAGATCAAACAGCTCCACAGGGTTTTGTGGAATCTTGTCCTTTGGAGATTCATTGAACTTAACATGCAAAGTTTCTTCAACCCCTTTGGTTCTACAGTTGAAGACTCTGTATGCTTTGCAAGTTGATGAATAACCAACACAGTACCCTGCATCCACCTTACTAGCAAACTTATGGAGTGGGTTGCTAGTGTTGAGAATGAAACAAGGACACCCAAAGGCTCTAAAGAATGAAATAAGAGGGGCCAAATGATGAAGAACTTCATAGGGAGTCTTCATCAACCTCTTATTTACTAAGGCTCTATTCTGTACATAGCAAGCTGTATTGACAGCTTCAGCCCAAAAGGTCAGTGGCAGCCCTGAGTCAGCCAACATTGACCTTGCTGCTTCAATGAGGGTCCTGTTCTTTCTCTCCACCACTCCATTCTGTTCAGGAGTTCTTGGAATGCTAAACTGCCTTCTAATTCCCTTGGACAGGTAGAAGTCATCAAGTGTGTGGTTTCTAAATTCTGTTCCATTGTCACTCCTCACACACTTGACCTGTAGGGAATACTGCTTTTCTACTTGTAACACAAAGTTCAATATTGTCTTTGCTGCTTCATCCTTGGAGTGCAAGAAGAAAGTCCATACAAACCTGGAGTAATCATCCACAATTACCAGGCAGTATTTCTTCTTTGCCATGCTCATTACTCTGACAGGACCAAAGAGATCCATGTGCAGAAGTTGTAAGCAGGCAGTGGACTTTGGTTCTTCTATTGAAGGGAATGAAACTTTGTGTTGTTTTCCTTTCAAGCAAGCAGTGCAGTCATCTTCACACTTGAACTCCTTCAGAGGCAATCCTCTTACTAAACCATGGCTTATAAGCTGATTCATGTTCTTGAAATTAACATGACCCAGCCTTCTATGCCATAGTGTAGACTCTTGAGGAGATGCCTTGGAGAATAGGCAAGGATGGCCTTTTAGATCCATCTTTTTGGAAAGATCTAAGGCATACACTCTTCCTGTCCTGTTGGCCTTCAGGAGAGTGTGTTCATCCAATGCCTTGTCAATCAAACTCAGAACTTTGGATGACAGAATCCTACAGTTCTGGCTTGTGAAAAGGGCAACATGGCCTTTGTCACACATTTGACTGACACTCAAGAGGTTGTACTTGAGATTCTCCACATGGTTAACATCATCAAACCTTATTTCCCCGTTGGAAACAAAGCCTTTCCGACGATGTAACCCTTTGCATCATTGCCAAAAGAAACAAATCCCTTCTTTCCTTGAGAGTAGTCATTAAGAAGGGAGCTGCTTCCAGTCATATGCATGGATCCTCCACTGTCTACATACCAGATGCTTCTATGGCATGTTGAAGAACCCTGCAAACACAACCATGTGTTAGTTAGTCTTGGAGACCCAAACCTGCTTGGCTTTGGGTCTGTTCTCAGCTACAGGTGTAGCACTAACAGGTGTGTTGTGAGTGACAGCTTGAGGTGAAGAAGATGGTACAGAAGAGGAACCCTTTGGCTTGGACTTCCTTTTCTGTGGTTTCAACACAGGAGCATCTAAGTGGTTGACTCTTCCCACTAGCTGCTGAACCATCATCACCAATTGTGTCTGATTCTGTGATAGGGCTTTCAGCTCTTCAGACAATTGGAGTTTGCTGATGATGAGTTCCTATGTTGTACCATCTTTTTCTGAGCAACCTCAGCTGTTGCCTGAGTAATCCCTACCTTCTTGGATTTAACTTTGGCCCTAGGGATTTCAGGCTTGGATGTTGCCAGTACAAACTTGGTTTCAAACTCATTCTTCATTTTATTGATGCTCTCAGTAATTTGCTCCTTCTGTTTGAGTTTGGAACCCCTTTTGTACCAGCAATCATCAGTAAGATGATTGAACAAGCCACATATCTCACATGGCTTTTTCTTCATCTTATGCTGATCATCAGCTGAAGAGGATTTAACTGCTGAAGACTTGTTCTTCAGCTGTTTGTCATCAGTACTAGCAGTTTTCTTCCTAGTGACTGCTTTCCTGGTATCCTCTCTAGCTGTCTTCAAACCTTTCCTACTGTTAGTTTTCTTCTCTTTAGTGCTAACAGTATTTGAGGTTTGAACTTCAGATGTTGTCACTTGCTCTCCAGTACCTTCAGTACTTCTAGTGACAACTCCTGAGTTGATCAGCCTTTTGGTCATGTGATAGTCTATCTCTGATGATGCTGATTCAGAGGATAGTAAGTCACATGATGAGAAGGATTGGTTATTGCTCTCCCCATCAGATTCAACTTCTGCTCTTGAAATGAAGTCTGTGGGAGGAGCAGTGTGATTATAACCAATGCCAAACTTCACATTGGAAGCTGTTTGCTTGCTAAGAAGCATTTCAAACCCTTGCAAGATTGCACCCATCGATCACACTCAACTTGGGTGGTCGCAAGAGTTTCCTTGAGGTCCTTGTACTTCTCTAGAAGTACATCTTCCCTAGCTTTACTATCTTTGATTTGGCAGTTGAGCTTGTAAATCTCATCATTTTTATCTTTTAGAACAACCTCAAAACCAGCTTTTCTTTTGGAAATAGTGTGCTCAAGCTCAAGATTTTTATCTATTAAAGCTACATTTGCTTCTCTAATAGAAGCAAATGCTGCTATGCATGACTCTGAACAAAGCTTGGCTTTTGCCTCAGTGGATACCTGAGATGAGGCATTGGATGATGACCCTTCAGCAGAATCAAGGGCCATCAGAGCAAGATTTCCAAAAGGTTGATCACCACCATGTTGACCAGCACCTTGGAGTAGTGGTTCCTGACCAGATAGCTCTTCTGGTAGACTACTCCAGTCAACAGCAGTTGGGGTGAAAAAGCTTTGTTGTTGAGGTTGTGTGTGGTGATGAGATTAGGAAGAATGAGGCTCTGGAAGAGCATGAGGTGGTTGAGCCGGGGGTGCTTGAGGTTGACCAGGCTGAGGCATGTAGTAACAGGGGTAAGGATAAGGCATATGACCCTGTGGCACAAAATAAGCAGGTGGTGCTTGTGCTTGAGATGGATGGGGAGAACTGTAGGAAGGTTGCCCTTTGTGCTGTGAGCTATTGCTGGGAAAAGTCACAAAGGGTGCAGATGAGTTAGATCCAGATGATCTACACTCTCTTGCAAAGTGTCCAAGCCTTTGGCACTTGTGACACCTCAACTTGCTCTTGTCAAAACCAACTTTGGTTTTGCCAGAGAGTCCTGGGAATTTCCTACCAGTTCTTTTGTAGAACTTCTGAGATCGGATATTTATCATTGCCATTTGGTTCAAAATATCCATCTCTTCCAGATCATCATCTGGAATGCCCTTCAAATCCTCCATCAGAAAACACAAGTTGTCACCACCTCCTCCTGAACTACCGACACCAACAAAAGCTTGTTCTGAGTTTGTAGAGAAATCAATATGCTCATCATAAGAACTTTCTGATGAAGCATATTCTGACTCATGACTTATCAAGGCAGCATTACCTTGGACAAAGTCATCAGCAAGTTTGCCAGAAGATGACAACTTGCTCTTTTGCTCTACCTCTCTCTCAAAAGTGAGTAGTTTCCCATGAAGTTGGGTGAGAGATAAAGTGTCAAGGTCAGCACTAGAGCGTAGGACAATGGTATATGTGTCCCATCTCTCAGGCAATGACCTGAGGAACCTGTTGTTCATCTGGCTTTTGGAGTACTCTTGTTTAACCATCTTCAGCTCAGAGATTAAACAAGAGAACCGCTCAAACTGCTGGGTCAGAGTCTCACCCTTTCTATATGAGAAGTCTCATATTGTTGGGCAAGGATTTCCCTATTGTTTGCTAAGACCGAATCAGTTCCTCCAAATTGTTCCTTTAGAGCAACCCATAGGTCATGAGCAGACTCATGATGCAAGAGCCCTGAATATATCTCGTTTGGAATGGCCATGGCTAAAATTCCATGGGCTCTAGCATCAATTTCAAACAGCTTTAGATCTTCGTCCGAATACTGTTCAGGTTTCTTCGCAACCTGTTCATTAGATTCCGGGACGTTCACCATAGGCTTGTATGGCCCATGCACCACTGACTTCCAACAACCAGCACTGTTGACAGCCAAGTGGTGCAGCATACGTCTTTGCCATATGTTATACTCGTTCCTAACCAGCATCGGAGGCTTGGTTGCGGAACCAGTATTGTGAGGATCATTGGTTGGTGTTGTCATCTCAGGGTTTGGTCAAGAACAAGTTTAAACACGACAATCGTAACTCAAACCACCAAAAGACCTCAAGATTTTGGCCGGAAACAGCAGAAACTCACTCTCTATGACTAACTCTTGCAAATTGCTAATTCGATCAAACTGAGAGATCAAAAGAGCAGTTTCAAATGATCAATGGTAAGATCGATCAATGATTAACCTGCTCTGATACCATTTGACAGGATCTCAGCCTCTCGTGTTGATCAATTAGATTATGTTTGCAGCGGATTTAGCACATTAATTAGCAATTAAAGCAAGAACATAAAAGATATTGCGATTAAAGCATAAACATAGAGAGAGAATTCTGCAAAGCAATAAATGTTCTATTGGTCGCACGTTTCGGCCATTAAAACTGTATGGTTACCCATCCTTTTATAGGCGGCAAAAGGATGGGTTGATGTCCTTTTTCTGACATCACTGAATATTCAAATTACAACTGACAAAAACATAAAACTACTGAAGATGTCAACAACTGACATCTTCTTACAAAAGTTCCTAAGTGCTGACAAAAGTAAACTACTGAAATCCTACAACGACTGAAGAACAAGCTCTTCAGTCGTTTATAACTACTGATACTATAACAACTGAAGAACATGCTCTTCAGTTGTTGTACAACTACTGAAATGAAATAAACTACTGAAAAAGAAAAACCACCACAACAACTGAAGAAGACTTCTTCAGTTGTTGTGACAAACTCTGAGTCTTCAGTACTTGGTCTTCAGACTTGGCTTCAGATGATATAACAACTGATGACTTCAGTAGATATCATCAGTTGTTGTCTTCAGTCTTTGTCTTCAGACTTTGTGCTTCAGTAGAAGGTCTTCAGTTCTTTAGTTCTTCAGCTTTTGATTCTTCAGTACTTGTCTTCAGTACTTGAAGTCTTCAGTACTTGTAAGATCAGTACTTCAGACTTCAGTGCTTGGTCTTCAGTACTTTGGAGTCTTCAGCTGATGTTCTTCAGTTCTTTGATCTTCACACTTTGTTCTTCAGACTTTGTCATAACAGCAGAAGGCTGAAGCTAAGATGCTCTCGAGTTGACATTCAAGCAAGAGAACACAATAGCTGATGAGAGTCTTCAGATGTTCTCGAGTCTGACATTCAAGCAAGAGAACATTGTGACTGATGGGAGTCTTCAGCAGTTGTAGTAGTGGCATGTGGGACTTAGAGGTTTTCCTGATCTTGGCTCATTGGTTCTTTTGGTCCAACAAACCTCAAGCACAACTTTCATAATTCATAATGACTTAAATGTTATTTCTTCAAAGCACATGGGTAATTGGATACCGCATGTGGAACTCACTTTTGCAATCTGTTGCGAGGGTTCAAAAGAAATAAGCACTTTAAGAAAGGAGACTATGTTTTGAAACTTTCAAAAGGTTTGGAAGTTGTTCTTCAAAACATGTTATATGCTCCTAGTTTGACTAGGAACATGATTTAAGTTTCCCTTTTAAAACGATATGGTTATGATTTAAAGTTTGGAAATGATGGTATTTATGTTGCTATGGATGATGTATATTATTTCAAGGCTATGCCTTCTAATGATATTTATGAATTGGTTTATAAAGATTCATCCTATAATAACACATCATACCCATCATGTACCAAGAGACTTAAAATGGTTTAAGTAACTCTTATCCTTGTCATTGTCATCTTTGTTACATAAACAAGAATCGGACTTAAACACTTTAAAAGAATGGTCTTTTAAAAGCAAATGAAAATTGTTCATTTGATAAGTGTGAATCTTGTTTACAAGGTAAGATGACCAACACGCCCTTTAGTGGTACTAATGAGAGGGCAAAGACTTATTAGGAGTCATACATTTGGATGTATGTGGTCCTTTTAAGATAGTGACAAGGTATGATGAAACTTACTTCATTACCTTTACCGACGATTATGGTCGCTATGGTCATGTGTACTTGATGGCACATAAACATGAAGAATTTGAAATGTTCAAAATCTTCAATAATGAAGTAGAAAATCAACTCTACATAACTATCTAAGTTCTTCATTCTGATAAAGGAGAAACTGAACCCTATTTGGATATGGTTCAATTCATTAAGGCTATGAGCTTACCACCTTTATCATCTTGGGTTTTCGCACTACTCTCCGCGGCTCATATTTTGAATATGGCCCAAACCATGAAAGTCGATTCACTAAATGTATATTTGTTGGATATCCTAAAGACTGTATAGGATACTACTTCTTTGATCCAACAGAGCAAAAGGAACTTATTGCTCAAAAGGCAGAGTTTTGGAAGCCAAGTTCCTTATGGAAGGAATGACGCATAGAACAGTGGAATTTGATGAGGATCAAGATCCACAAGCCGATACACGTTTGGTTGACACTAGCTTTCAACAAGAGGTTGTTGATAATGATCAAGAAGTTGATCAATACACACAAAACGTTCATAGATCTGGTAGAGTTAGTATTCCACCTGAAATATATGGATTTTTCATGGATGGATGCTATGAGGTTGACTCCGATGAGCCAACTACATACCATGATGCAATGTCCAATTCGGATTGTGACAAATGGCTGGAAGCCATGAATGTAGAGATGCAATCCATGTATGACAACCAAGTTTAGGAATTGGTTGACACTCCACTTAACTCCAAACCGGTTGGATACAAGTGGGTTTTCGAGAAGAAAACAAATATGCATGGAAACTTGGATACTGACAAGGATCATGTGTATAAAAAGGCTAGTGGGAGTGTAATCACAATCTTAGTATTGTATGTTGATGACATATTACTATATGGAAATGATATTCCAGCCATGGAAGGTGTTAAAACCTGGCTTGGAAATTGGTTTTCCAAAAGGGATCTCCGTGAAGCCGTCTATATTTTGGAAATAAAGATCTATAGGGATAGATCGAGGCAGTTGATAGGGTTAAACTAAAGTGCATACATTAATAAAATCTTGAAAAGGTTTAAAATGGTAAAGTCTAAGAAAGGTATAGTACCTATTCAAAGAGGGATAATATTGAGTGCATCTCAATGTCCAAGCTCAAAGGATGAGCAAGATCGCATGAAGGACATCCCATATGCGTCTGCTATAGGATCCATCATGAATGCGATAATATGCACTAGACTGGACATGTCATGCGCGTTAAGCATGACAAGTAGATATCAGCAGAATCCATGTAACACCCATTGGATGGCTGTTGAAAGTATATTAGAATACCTTAGGAGGACTAAGGATATGTTTCTAATATACGGTTCTGATGAAGAGGAACTAGTTGTAAAGGGTTACACGGATGCTAGTTTCGAAACTGATCGAGATGATCCTCGATCACAATCGAGGTATGTCTCCATTATGAATAGGGTAGCATTGTCCACTACAGAATACGAATACATAGCCGCCTCATTAGCAGCTTGGGAAGCTGCTTGGATAAAAGGTTTATCACCAAACTAAGGATGGTCTCTACCATTCAAGACCCCTTAGAAATCTTTGTGATGACGAGGGTGCGATTGTTCAGATCAAGGAACCCCGTGCACATCAAAAGATTAGGCACAATGAGCGGAGATTCAACTACATAAGGGATGAAGTTGAAAAAGGAAAGATATGTATTCGCAAAGTTCACTTTGATCAAAACATTGCGGATCCACTCACGAAGCTCCTTGAAAGGGCAAAGCATGAAAGTCATACTTGTGCCTTAGGACTTCGATATTCTAATGATTGGACTTGATCGAATTTTGTATTTGAATATGTGGAACTCTTTATTATTTGAGTAAAAATTATTTGGTTATAATGTCTCAATTAATGTTCCAATTTAGCATGTTTAATCCATGAGTAAATTATTTACTCTAAATGTCCGTAGTCGTTCATACTTGTGGGAACAAGTGTGAGGGTAAGACTATTATGAACTTGGATTGGTTGATATTCATAAGGATGAATATAGAGCAATGGGTTGCTACCAAGGTTCATAGATATTCGTGGGATACGAATATTGGACTAACCCGCATCTCAAATCTTACTACATGGAATCTTATTGATTGATCATAAGTAAATTTGAGTAAAGGCGAATATCATTTGGTATCCTTCGACCTGAGATACATATTGGGTTTTGATATTCACCAAGTGTTACACCTTGAACTAGTTCTTCACTGATATGAAATAATTGTCAGTACATAAGGCTATGTTCAGGTATGACATAAGGTGATTGTGAGAAACGTATGTAGTCAAGATGGGATTTGTTCCTCTTATTCGTTGAGAGTATGATGTCTAAGGCCTGATTAAGTTAAATCAACAAGGAATGATCATTCTGTGTCCTTGGATTTAACATGACATCTGTAACAAAAGGATAGATGATTGATTCACCTAAATCATTTCAAGTAGGGTACTTGAATGGGATGATGTTATTGAATGGCCATAAGTCATGCGTATTAAGGGTAGTAAACCGTTGTTAGGCGTTATTTACTGCTTGCATCAATCTTCTATGAATCTTGGGCAAGTGGGAGATTGTAGGATTCTATGTGCCCAAGACACATAAAATATTGATGTGGTTAGTACGTTATGATCCAAGTCGGGTTATACCCAATAACAAGCTTAGCAAACACCAATTAATATTTAATTGATGATATGATCATGCAATTAAATAATTACACCAATTTAGAAAATGGGTTTTCTAAATAAGTTGTATATGAGATGGAACACATTTATGAGGATATTTTGTTCAATAATATTATTTGAAGTATTATACAAATTAGTTGTATAACATCAAATAATAATGAGAGTATACTACTTATACAATTAAATGGTTAATTGTATAAACTAGTTACAAGACTAGACAATGTATGTGTGTATTAGTATTTGACATTTATAAAATTTAACCACCTATTTTATAAATATCAAATACTAACAAAAAAAAAGAATAAAATCCATTGATTTTGGCCTTCAAAACCGTCCCCTTTGGTTTTCAAGTGGGAGACACACTTGCATGTGGTTCCACTAGTGTCTTATCTTGAGTAGAGAATGCTTGCATGCTTGGTTTGGTTTTCCACAAAGAGATTCTCTAGAAAGACACACACACATGCATAGCTCCTTTATCTAGTAAGTGTAAGCTCTCATTCTAATACACAACACATGCAAGACAAGACTAATTTTCAGCTCTTAATAGCTCCTCCTCTCTCTCTCTATTACGGAATAGGCAGCAGCATTTGAGAGGCATTAGAGCTCAATTTTGAGCTGATTTTGGTTTGTTCTTGGTGTGTTCTAATGACAAGAAAGGTTCTTGCATTCCATGATCATGAATCTCATTCATATATGCAACTAACACAAAACAATCAGCTCTTCTTTTCTCTCAAAAGATCCACGGTTTTAGCTGCTGGAAAAGGAGGGTTTTCAGCAAAGAAACAAGTTGGTTTTGAGCTGTTCTTGGTGTAGTTTCTTCCTAACAAGAAGGTGTTTGCAAGGAGGCTTGGGGTATACAAGCTTGAGGACTTCTACTCTTGGAGTCTTAGCCATTTTCAGCATCATTTCAGCTCTTCTTTTGGTCGTTTTGGCTGCTGCAGTAAGGTAGAATCACAGCTCTATATAGCTGTGATTTTATGTGCATTTACATATGTTCATAGCTTGCATATTCACATAAATGATCCTTTGTTCTTTGGGTTTGTTTTATACATCAATATGGTCATCTAATGAACATATTTTTCAGCTTATAAACATGGTTATAATGCTTTACTTCCGCTGCGTTTTTCAGAAAGTTTAAATGGTTAAACTATAATTTTATGTTCTAAACAACCCAACAGTCATCATCGTGGGAAACAGTCTGCTAATGATCAACCACACGAAGAAACATCTTCATGAGCTTTTCACCATCAAGGATCTAGGCACCTTGAAGTACTTTCTGGGTATAGAGGTGGCTAGAACTGAAGACGGTCTCGTGTTGAGTCAACGGTTACACGCTAGACATCTTGAAGGAGATTGGTCTGGAAGGATGTCGGCCAAGCCCATTTCCAATGGAACAAAATTTAAAGTTAGACCGTGATCTTGAAGAAGAAAAGGTGGATGCCGGGTCTTATCGGCGGTTAATCGGAAAGCTTTTGTACCTCCAAGCAACGCGTCCAGATGTGGCATATTCCGTCAATTTACTTAGTCAATTTGTTGCCGATCCACGTCAAAGTCACTGGAATGCCGCGATGCGTGTACTACGTTATTTAAAGGTCACATCGGGTCAAGGAATCCTCTTACCAAAGGAAGGTGGAACTCAACTAGTGTCATACTGTGACGCCGACTGGCTTGGTTGTCCGTCGACGAGACGATCCAGAACAGGTTATTTGTTGCTTTTGGGAGGGGCCCCAATTTCTTGGAAATCGAAGAAACAGTCAGTCGTCTCGCGATCCTCCGCCGAGGTTGAGTATAGGGCCATGGCAACTACCGTTAGCGAAGTTCTTTGGGTTCGCTTCTTACTCAGCGAACTTGGCGAAACTATGCACGAGGGAACAACTTTGTTTTGCGACAATCAAGCTGCTCGAAACATTGCCAATAACCCGGTCTTCCATGAGCGAACAAAACACGTGGAAATGGATTGCTACTTCGTTCGAGAGAGGGTAGAGTCAAAGGAAATCCAACTGGCTGCTATCGCTACGCAGTCGCAAATTGCGGATTTGCTTACGAAACCGCTTGGCGCTCAGCGGTTGAAAGAACTCCTTGTCAAGCTCGGCATGAAAGATTTGCATGCTCCGCTTGAGGGGGAATATTGGAGTCGTTCTTATCTTGATCCCATATCTCGTGGAGTTAATTAGCATAGTTAGCATACATGCTTATCATATTATCTTTTCCTTATTAGTAGCACAATTTCTCTTGTATTTAAGATTATGGACCTCTTGATTAATGACAACAATCATGAATGAAATTAGTCTGTGAGTCCCTCTGCATATCGTTTCTTTAACATCTGCATCTCGTGCCTCCACATCGCCTTTCCAAGTGTGCACCCCGCCTCCCATGTTGCCTTAGTGCTTCACCAGTTCTTTTTTTCTTTTAAGTCGATAATCTGAAAGCATTAAAGAAATGTTAAGGGGTTGTTTGAAAGGCCTGACCAAGCTTCTGACCACTGACTGGCTGACTCAGTCAGCAGAGAGTTTAATGTTTCCGAGCTGGCGACTGACACAGTCCCAAGCTGCTGACCCAGACCATAATATCCTCTTAAACTGACCAAAACCCTCCACCCTCTCCTCTTCAGATATTGGTCCCTCCACCCTATCCTCTTCATCGGCCGCCATCCCTCCGACGCCATCCTCCCTCCAGCGCCCTCCCTCAAGCGCCCTCCCTTTGTCGTACTTATCAGACCCATCAAGATTGAACCCTCCCTGGCGTGGTTGCTAGATGGTGGTGGTGGGTGGCGTACGATGGTGGTGGTGGGTGGCGTACGATGCTGGTGGTGGGTAGCGTACGATGGTGGCATCATCCTCCCGGCGGCGGCGGCGGCTGCTGCTGGTGGTGGTGGTTGTGGTGGTGGTGGTGAGTTTGGTGATGGTACAGTGGTGAGTTTGCGGATTTGATGAAAGTTCAAGAATAGAATTGGGGATTTAAAAATGCGATTTGGGAATTTTATCATTCAGTAGAGTCAGATACTGAATCAACAATCAAGTTGCAGTCAGATGCAGACTCAGTCAGAACTTTTAACTGGGTCAGTTTCTGACTCGGTCAGATATTACTGAGTCAGCAGTAATCAAACAGCCCCTACGTAATTTGTTATCAATATAACAATTACTTTATATAAAAAGCAATTGTATTCCTTCGAATCATGACGAGTAGTGTGCAATCTTTCGAAGTTGGAAGTATCAGCATCACCAGTCGTGTTGTAGAAGAGGTGGCCATTCTTCTAGCCTCCAATATTCTCCTTTATAGTTATAGATCATCAACAATCACAATACGTGTTATCATATTTTACTTGTAGTTGAGTATACTTCTCGTACGATTTAATTATCAAAACAAAAATAAATGTGATAGTTTAGAAAATACGAAAGCATAATGTTATAAATATAATGTTTCCCCATCTAAAAAGTATCCTAACGTTTGCTCAACATTGACTATAACACTAACCAATATAGCATTCTATAGCTAACATATTGTCGCGATGTGCGCCTTCGGATAAACAAACCCTCATGCAGACGATGCAACCCTTGTCTCTTTGTGTCTCTCCACTCAAAAAGCTCAACACTAGAGGACTCGTGCCCGTCCTCCCTAGAGGTACTGGAGTTTGCCTTCTAGCTATCAATGACCTACGCTATTCACAAAAATTACTTGTAAATTTATATTATACTAATTATTAAATTTTCTATGCATAATAGTGTTGTATCTTATGCATAGAGTTTTTTTTTTAAAAAAATAACTTTCAACTTTTAACCCAAAGGTTTCATATTTTGTAAAGTGACCTTCCAAAAATTTGATTACTTTTACTTTAAACCCAAAACTCTTCATCTTTTGAAATTTAATCTTATAAAATTTTATACTTTTAACTTTGATTCCCTATACATTTCATATTTTGTAATTTTTTTCGTCTTACGTTCATTCTAGGTTTGCAAGTTAACACGACATAAACATGCATGTGCGATTCACCAATTTTACGTTTTGCTTTACTTTTCGTTCTAAATTCTGTGAGTCAACACAGCACAACATACGTGTGTGGTTTATCGTTTTTACGCCTATTTTTCCCTTTTAACAGGTTTGTCGCAGCGCGTGAGTCTTAAATCGATTTAGTTATATTTTTATATGTTTTACGCTTTGGTCGTATTTTTTCGTATTAACACACCGCAATTTCAGTGTGGTTGGTCATTAACGGTGGTATGACATTACTATTATTTTGCACGGTTTTACGCCCCTCGCAGCGGCGGGAGCTTAATTCTAGTTAGTATAACATAATATGTCTTATACTAATACTAAAGTAGTACGTATTCTCTTAACCATCTCAAGCCAATCAGTCGTTAACGTTCATGATGGATGGTATGGCTAAATCTATAACAAAAAACTGAAATTGGAATAGAAAAATATTTTTATTAATAAAAACCAATGTCGTTAGGACTAGATCGGACCGGCCGGTCCAACCGGTCCGACCGGGAATCGGCTAGGTGGCCGGTCCGGTTCACTATGGATCGTTTTTTGCTGGTCGAACCGGCCGGTTCGTCCCGAACCGGTGGTCGGACCAGGAAACCGGACCGGTTCGAACCGGATTTTGGTATTATTTTTTATTTTGTTTTAGTGGGTAAAAACGGGGTGTTGAACCATAATTAGTATGTTGGATATACAAATATAGTTAAGCTTTATATATAACTATAAAATACATATATAAATTATATATAAATTACTTATATTTATTATATATATACTATATATATATAATATACTATATATATATAATTATGACGTCATCTGGTTCTTAAATCCGGTCCGACCATCAATCAGTAAGACTAGTTCAACGTCTGATCCGGTTTTGAAAACATTAATTAAAACTATAACAAAAAATCGTAATAATGTTTTAATTTCAAATCATATCTTGATTGTAAATTATATTTTTCTTTCTCATCTAGTAAATTTTAAAGTGAATAAAGTTTGTGGTGTGAAGGAATTATAATTTCACTCCGACACGAAATACCTTATTAAATCATGTCTTGTAAAGTTTTCTTTTGACAATTTGATGTAAATGGTGATTAGATACTAATTCAAATTAGTTATTTCCATTTATTATCTATTAAAATATTAATACAAGTTAGTTTGATACTAAATTGTTATTATCTAATATTGTTTAGTTTAACTTATATATCAAAGTTTTGGTTTAAAAAATGCGCTTGAGGTGTGGTTAGGCACGAAGCGTAACACCCCGATGCTTTTGTCTGTTTGAGGCAATGAGTGCACAAGAGAAGTAGGTGAAAATGGGGCATGCTACTGAGCCCGAATTGTTATCGACATTCAAAAAAATAAATAAAATGGGGGCAAGGTGTAGGCATGAGGGGCGTCTCTTGCAAATAGGAAGATTTTGTGTACTAAAATTATGGTTGTTCAAAAAGCTTGTGACTTGTTCAAATCTTGCTCGAAAATAGCTTTATTATAGCTCACTTGATATTACATTGTTTATAAACGAGCCAAGCCAAGGTAAGCTCAACTTGTGGATCGCTCGTTAGCAGGCTCATTGTTCGTTTGTGAGTTTGCTCGTTTGGCTCATTTAACTTAAAACCTAAATTATATGTTAATTAATCATAACCCAAAATAATAACGTAATATTTATGCTTAAATTTCACTACTCGTACAATATTTAAATAACCTTAACCATATGGTTATTATATCATTTTCTAATAAATAAACTAATAATATAGAAAATGATCATAATCCTTGAAACATTATTACAGTATCATTGTTTCAACGAGTAAATTTAAAAAAAATATAAAAATGTATTACATCTTGTTTTAATTTATATGAAATATATGTAAAAGTAACAAAAGGCTTTTCATATAAACAAACAAGTTGGCTAGTGAGCCGGCTAGTTTGGCTTGTTATAAACGAGCCAGAACCGAGCTCGTAGTTTCATCTCAATTTTAAATTAGTAGAACCCACCTTGGTTTGGCTCTGTTCGAATTGTTTACAACCCTAATCAAAATGTACATATAACTTTTTAGGTTAAACAACCATGCTTTCTACATATTAAATCATATAAAAAGCTTATCTATAACTAAATTTAGGGTAGTTGATACGAGACATGAGAATTTCAAAAAATATATTATATAACTATCGTACGTCTTGCGTATATGATGCATTGCACGCTCTGACTTTGTACCCTATCGTCTCGGTGCTACTCACGTCTTTTTAAACCATGACAAAAGTAAACATTTTTTTTATTACGAGTGAAAAAAAATGCACATTTTAAACTTGAAACATGAGAGGGTCCATGGCATATTTTAGGTTTAGAATGAATGGTGGTGTGTTTGTTTTTAGGGGTGAAATGAATGAAAAGGCATAAAGAGCAAAGACTTTCTATGAAATAATAATTAAAACGGAAAAGAAAAAGTATTTTAAGCGATCTAACTTTAGATGGACAACCCACCAAACAAGGGGGAAGACATGATCATTAAACTATCTTTGTCAACACTAACTAATTTTGTTTTTTAACGTTCGATCTAACACCACCGCACCTAAGCGTGACTTTGGTTTAGCAATTATTTTTATATTTCAATAGGGTGATTAGAAAAGCTATTCTATAATTGAGTTCATTGAAGCAGTCGAATCGTATTAACTAAATTAATTGAGAACTGATGGTTCAATTGTGATTCTTCTAAATAACCTAATATGTCTGTTCGTTTTTACTTTGGTCGCACGTTATATCATGGACCTAACTCAAACTTTGACGTAATGATTCAAGCTTTTTTTTTCTTTTTCTTAAATGACATATTTTGTTAAAGTAAAAGAAAAAAACCGAGTTTAAACCAAGAATCAAAGTTTTACTAACTGAAATTGTTAACTATGACGAGCATGCAAGTTATTGTTTAAATTTACCATTGTATATTAGCTCCTGGCTTCACATGACTTTATACAAGATTATTTTTTTAGATTAATTATGACCGGCAAGGTTGTGTATTTGTAATGATGGACTAGCCGGTCAGACTGATAAATTAGATTCCTAACGGCTTGACTGGTATGGACTAGTCGGTTTTTAACGAGCGACGATTATACTAGCAGTGACTAGTTTTTAAAACAATATTGGTTATTATTAACAAGGTATTTCTCTAATTAATGTATTAATTAATTGCATTATGTAGTAAACAAATGTTCAAGTGAATTGCACAAGAAGAGAATTCGAAAACGCAAAGCAACACGTGCAATATCCAAAACCTAATATCTTATAATCTATACAAAAGTCAAAAACTAACTACATCTAAAGAAAAAGTTATATCCATAATAAAATAATATCTAAAACCAAAGTAACCAATAACAAGAACCGTGAATAATACATTTCATTTGGTAAGAGTGGTCAACTAATTCTGTTATAGAAGATCATGAGGCTAATCTTGATGTAGAATTAAGAAATAATCATTCTTGAAAATTGACCACATTGTAACTTATGTAGGTGAGTGGGTGCACCAACTTGGGTTGAACCATGTTGCTTTTGTAACCGGACCATCACCCATGGGCCATGAACCAAAACCTACTTTAACAACCTCAAAACAACTCACTTCATTTTCTCTATATAAGACCATCTTATTTCTCACATTTTCACCACTCATCCCACACCAAAAAACACGTTACAAATGGAGCGCGTGTTGAACAACATTCGATGCTCGTTCTTCTTACTAAGCTTGATACTTCTTTTCTCGAGCTTTTCATCTTTAGCAAATGCCAAAACTCACAACCATGACTTCGTCGTATGAGTTTTTCTTAACTCTATATATATACTATGGTTTATTTTGTGATAAATATCGGATAACGCTAACTAATTCGTGTTTTTTAAGGTTCAAGCAACAAAAGTCAAGAGGCTATGCGAAACCCATAATTCTATCACGGTCAATGGGCAGTTCCCGGGTCCGACCCTGGAAGTGAACAATGGCGATACGTTAGTGATACGTGTTATAAACAAAGCTAGATATAATGTCACCATTCACTGGTACATAACCATATGAAAAGTGAATATAATCTTCAAAAGTGTCTTTTATGACTTTATTAATATTATTTGTACGTTTATGTTTGTGACTTTTAAGGCATGGTGTTAGACAAATGACAACAGCATGGGCCGATGGACCCGAGTTCATCACACAGTGTCCAATTAGACCAGGACATAGTTACACTTATCGGTTCACTATCTCGGGTCAAGAAGGAACACTTTGGTGGCACGCGCATAGCTCATGGCTTCGCGCCACTGTTTATGGTGCTCTTATTATTCACCCACAAGAAGGATACTCCTACCCCTTCCCTAAGCCGCACCGCGAGTCCCTTGTTACTCTTGGTATATAGTAGTAGTCTATTCATATATAAAATGTACATTTAGCAAAAGTACGTACATTTTTTTACATACCTGATCTAATATGATGATGATGGCAGGTGAATGGTGGGATGGAAACCCGATAGATGTTATACGAGAAGCCACGCGAACAGGTGGAGCTCCGAATGTTTCTGATGCATATACGATTAATGGTCAACCTGGTGATCTGTATAAATGCTCCAGCAAAGGTAGGTATATATGCTTCTATAACATATATATATATGGGATTTTAATGAAGTTTAACTACTTGGTTAATATTGTTGATGACTTAAGAACGTGATTTTATATTTTTTTTAAATATAGGTACGATCAAAGTACCGGTTGACTCGGGGAAAACAGTTTAATCCGGGTGATTAATGCAGCCTTAAACCAACAACTATTTTTCACCATTGCAAACCACAAACTTACAGTGGTGGGAGCTGATGCTTCCTATGTAAAACCCTTCACCACCAGAGTCCTCATGCTTGGGCCTGGCCAAACCACCGACGTCCTCATGAAAGCGGACCAGCCGACAGGCCGTTACTACATCGCTGCACGCGCTTACGCCAGCGCACAAGGTGCCCCATTCGACAACACCACCACCACCGCCATTTTGGAGTACAAAAACGCCACTTCAAAGCCTGTTATGCCGCCTCTACCAGCATACAACGACACTGCAACCGCCACCGCCTTCACCACGAGCTTCAAAAGCCTCAGAAAACCACTTGTCCCAACTGAAATTGATCACAACCTTTTCATCACAATGGGACTTGGACTCAACCAGTGTCCCCCAAAGACCCGCGCTAGAAACTGTCAGGCGCCCAATGGGACCCGCTTCACCGCCAGCATGAACAATGTGTCATTTGTACTCCCTTCAAATATCTCCATACTTGAAGCACATTACCAAGGCATACCAGGTGTTTTCACAACCGATTTTCCAGCAAAGCCTCCGGTTACCTTTGATTATACTGGTAATGTCAGCCGCTCCTTGTGGCAGCCTATTCGCGGGACCAAAGTCTATAAACTCAAGTATGGATCAAGGGTTCAGATTGTGCTGCAAGGAACAAGTATCTTTACAGCTGAGAACCACCCTATTCATCTTCATGGATATGATTTCTACATACTTGCAGAGGGATTTGGAAACTTTAATCCGAAAACCGATACAGCTAAATTCAACCTCGTCGACCCGCCTCTTAGAAATACAGTTAGTTTACCTGTCAAAGGATGGGCAGTCATTAGATTTGTTGCTGATAATCCAGGTAAAGAAACAGGCATATTGGGTAACAGTCAAAAACTGCAACTTTGGTTCGGGTCAAAATGGGTCGTGTTGGGTTGGGTCAACCCAAACCCTTTTTCCCAAAAAGATTAAATTTTAGCTTTTGACCCATTCTAACCTGTTGTCACGTCTCCCTTCTAGCTAAAATATTTTTTTAATGTTGAGCAGAGATAAAACAGAACCTGAATTGACCCATAATAATATAAAACGAGTCCAGAATTGTTACTCATTTCCTCTTTTATATTCTCAGGTACCTGGATCATGCACTGTCACTTAGACGTGCACATCGGGTGGGGTTTGGCCACAGTGTTTGTCGTGGAGGATGGACCCGGGCCATTGCAGAAACTGGAGAAACCACCTCCAGATTTACCCGTGTGTTGATATTGATAATTTGATATCATTCACCATCAATTTAAAAGTTAAAATAGATATCATTCTTGTTGTCTAGAACTATAAGGTTTTGATGTCTTTCTCGTATTCGAGCAATTCGTTTGTAATTTTTATTCCTGTTGTAAAATTTGCTCATCATTTGTAACTCTCTTTGTAGTTGATAGCAGGTAAACCTGTTGTACTTATAATCAGAATCAAACACAAACATTTGTTTCCAAATTAATGAGAAGAACACCATTGAATTTCCCATTTTCCACAACTTTTTAAGACTTCGTATAACATTTGTTTACGATGAATCGTTGCCACTGTATATAATTTTCTAGAGAAGTTATGAATGGTTTATTGGTTCATACTCATATTTTTATTTACTTGTTTGCATCATACATAAAAGTAGATTGTGCACTTTTTAATGTAATGCAATAGCCTTTTGTACCACACAACACACATCAGGTAGATTAAAATACGTTGGGTCAGTTGTTCTTTGCCCATGAAGAAAGCTCAATGCTCATGAGAATGAGCCCAATTTTTGGGCCCAATTTAGTCTGACTTAGGTGTTGTTTGATTACGCTGACTGAGTAAGAGCTGACTGAGTTAGAAGTTGACCCAGTAAGAAGTTCTGACTGAGTCTGCATATAACTGAAACTTGACTGTTTGATTTAGTATCTGACTGACTGAAACTTGCCTTTGTAGATAAAAGGATCGAGAGTTGAAAAAAGAGCAGCAGCACAAAGATTTCAGTAGATACAAAAAGTTTGACAGAGCAGAGAGTATACAAAAAGAGGGAGATTACTGTTATTTTTTTTTATCTATATGCACAAATCGATTGTTTCTTGGAGATTGAACCGTTGAATCTTTGTGAATTTTGAATAGCATCTTCACAACACTTGGGCGATCTTTACAGGCCATGCTCGTGGCTACAGACAAAAACATAACATAACATAACATAACATACCCAGTAAGTCCCACTCAAGAACAGTGTCTGGGAGGGGTAGGTAGCGGCGAGTCTTTCCTCTATCTAGTGAGATAGAGAGATGCTCGTGGCTGCAGAGTTTGGTGATATCTTTTCTCTTTTGCCTTTGTTTGATTTCATATGCTTAATGTTAGTTCATTTCAAATATATGATGTTTGTTGTATGCCTCTAGTATATCTAGAGAAAAATAGAACAATTTATCCTGTGGTGAATAAATATAGAGGTCATATTAAACTCAATATGTTTTATTTGAAATTGCTGATAGTTAGCAAATTTAAAAAGCCTTATTTATTTTGTATCACCGTAATGACACATGTTTTGGAAAACATTACCTAAATTACTGATAGCAAAGGTAACATTACCCTATCCTATGATGATTTTAATATTTGGTCGTTACACGTTTCAAATAATATGTTATTCCAACTCAAGTAATAGTTAACACAAAATATATAAAGGGCGTACCTGGTGCTGCAATGAGCTCCCGCGTTTTCACAGGGTCCAGGGAGGGTCCGTCCCATTTAAGGGAAGATGTACGCGGTCTTTCCCCCACATTTTGTGGGGAGGCCGTTTCCACGGATCGAACCTGAGACCTTCGGTTCCTTAGGAACAACTTTTACAGCTTTTAACACGAAATATATATATGAGTTAATTTTAAGAGTAAATTACCGTTTGCATACCTGAGGTTTGGTGATTTTAACCATTTGCATCCCTACAATTTAAAATCCTCAAATACCCCCTAACGTTTTATTTTTGTTCCCATTTGCATCCAAATGACTAACGACGTTAAATAATTCTGTTAATATTTTATTAAATGACAAAATTACCCTTTCTCTCTTTATCTCTTTCTCTCTCTATCTCTTAACCCTTAACCCACAACCCCACCCACTCCTCATTTATCTCTTTTGCCGATGCATCAGAAGGAGAACAACTGCGACCCCTTCCGCCGGGACTTCGACACCGGAAGACCATCAGAGCCGATGCATCGGCGAGCTCTCCTTCCGATCGGAGGTCAAGTCTGTGCGCCTCAGGCGGGATCGGATTGTTGTCATTCTTCTTCAGCAAGATCTGCTGCTTCAAGATCTGCAGCAGTTGTTCTTCTTGTAAGAACCCATCTAGCCAATGATCTCTGTCTGCTTTCTGTATTTAGCTCAGCAAAAGCAAAGAGCAACTGGGCTAAACATATAGTGCTTGTTAATATCCAAAAGACAGCAAAAATACGCCCTGCTGGAGTCAAAAAGCTTTTGTCTCCATAACCTAGAGTTGTTATTGTGGCACAAACATAATAGAAGGCATCAAGAAGCTCCAACAAGGGCCATACCCGAGAACACAAAAGCACACGCGAGTAGTTTTGTTGTAGTGCTATTGGGTAAAAGATCTCCATATCCAACCGTCGTCATGGTCACAATACAGAAGTAAATCGAATCAAGAATCCCATTTGTTTCGATCCAGAAATCTGGTCTCTAGCGAGGTAAAAGCAAATGGTACTTATTTACTCTAATAATAATAATCCCTTCATATTCATTTCTGATTTTGTCTGTATCATCTCCTATGTGTAAATAGCAGAGGGACAATAAATTTGAAGTCTTCTTCACCATAACACATGTTCCTCCATCATCTTCTTCATAACGTTCTTCTTATCCATTTCCCCACACATCAATGGCTTCAACTTCATCATCATCATCATCATCTTCATCTTCATCATCTTCAAATCACCATCACCACCATGAATCCATAGACCCTAAGCTCCTACAGCTTCTCGTAACTCTAATCAACAACCACATCCACACGCTAATCTCCAATCCGCAATCTCGCAAACTCATACACGCGAAATGCACCTCAAATCTCGACATCCGCAAGCAGAATTCATTCGATTTCTCAGAGCAATCGGTGATTTCGAACCTCTATTGGGGGATTCAGAACGTGGAGGATGCGATTGAGTCGAAATGCCCTAAGTACGCCCGAATCGTGGAGAAGATGCTTCAGGCGGCGACGTCGTTGAGCGAAAACGGAGTCACCGGTAGGGTGTTGAACGAGTGCTTGGTGTGTTGTGCGTATTTTTATCTGTGTATGGTTTGGAAGGTGCAGGGGGATGAGGTTGAGGTTGCGGTGCATTTTCTGCAGGCGTTGGTGGTGTCTCCGGCGGTGGTGAGGGCGGAGTTGGCGTCGGAGGTGTATCCGACGGTGGTGGAGTCGTGCATTGTGCCGTTGAGAGGTGAGTTAGGGGATGAGCTCGATGGTGTGAGATGGGGTGCAACCAGCTATAAGGCGTGGTTGACAGAGTGAGGAGTGGGTGGGGTTGTGGGTTAAGGGTTAAGGGTTAAGAGATAGTGATAGAAGAGATAAAGAGATAAAGGGTAATTTTGTCATTTCATAAAATATTAACAGAATTATTTAACGTCGTTAGTCAATTGGATGCAAATGGGAACAAAAATAAAACGTTAGGGGGTATTTGAGGATTTTTAAACTGTAGGGATGCAAATGGTTTAAATCATCAAACCTCAGGTATGCAAACGGTAATTTACTCTAATTTTAATTTTGTTCCTTAAGTTTTGATAAAAGTAATAATTTTCCTATATAAACTTATTTAGAAGTGTCGATAGTCCCACAGATACGCCGTGTAATCGGTCAAAAGCTTTTTTCTTTTTTTTTACTTACAAATTTATTAGGTTACATGTATCTTTTTCAGGCAATCTAAACAAACTTAGGTTTTGGACTGATGGTCTTTTGCGACTTGCGCCAAACTCTCTTGCACACTACCTGGGGTTCGAAACTTGGGCTCCCACATTTGTTTTTGTTTTTGTTTTTAACTTTGCTTACATTTTAGGTACATACTATATTGATTCTTATACGGCGTTAACAAAAAGGGGATGTTTGAACATGGTTTTGTTGTAAGACGTTATTTCTTTATTGCTTTTGTTTTATTTTTATAAGTATTGGTTTTTGCATTACGCTTTAAATCTTAGTGAATAAGAAAAATTCCGTTGTAACACGTAGGTTAAAAAATCATTGCACACATTTGTTATGGGCATTTGAAATAGAGTAAAATATTACCTTTAATATGTACATATTTAAATGATCTTTAACTTTCTATTAGTTACAATGAACATGTGGAAAAGAGGAAATCATATTTACCTATAGACAAGGTTGGTACTTGGTAGGGTTCTTCTCAACTTGAGTGTTCATCTGTAACATTCTAAATTTGATGGAAATTTGAAGGAATAGAATCAAACGAAGGTGAGTAGTTAATTGTGTAGGGACTTATTTGTAAATTATATTATTTTAGTGGTGAATGTCTAAAACTATATAAATTCGTTGTAGTTACCGACATAAATTATAGATATATATAGTATTTAATATCGCTTCTTCTATTCTTCTCATGAAGAAAATGAATTAGGTGGTGTTTGTTTTTTAAGAAAACCTCTTCCCCATCTCTTCATCTGCGCGCATGCAGACGCGGGAAGAGGTTTTGAGTGCGCAGACTGTTTGTTTTTTGGAAGACGTTTCATTAAAAAACGTCCGCGCAAGGTCTTCTTGGTGCAGACATGGTCTTGCCACTTCTCAAGTCTTCTAACCTCTTCTTCTTTACCCCAATACTCTTTTCCTCCCCAGACTTTTGTGTCTTTCCCCCAACCCTCATCTCCAAACTACAGCCTCCAACCCCCACCACACCACTCATCTCCGGCCGCCGCCCGACCACGCCGCCGGCCTCCGCCCCGTCTCCACGCCACCGCCCTCCGACCCCGTCTCCACGCCTTCGCAGCCCTCCCCCCTCATCTCCGGCCGCCGCCCGACCGCAGCCCTCCTCCATCCGACCGCAGCCCTCCTCCGCCCGCCCGACGCTCCCTTCGGCCGCTGCCGCCCCTCCGCAGCCCTCCTCCGCCCGCCCACGCTCCCACCGACCGCTGCCCCTCCTCCGCGGCCCTCCTCCAAGGCCCTCCTCCAACCGAAGGTAAGTTTTTTTTAATTTTGTGATTTTGTTTAAGTTTATAGTTGATTTTGTTGTATATTTAAGATGATTTGTGATTTGGTTAGTATGATTTCTTATTTGGTTTATGATTTTGTTAGATTTTTTATATTAGTTTGTATGATTAGTGATTAATTTGTATGGTGAGTGATTTGGTTTGTTTGGTTTGTGATTTGGTTTATGGTTAGTTTGTGATTAAAGTTTAAAAAATAGGTTTAGTTTAATTACAAATATTTCAGCATTCTGCAGATGTTAAAAAATTAAAAAGTCTTTTTCTTGCAGACTGCAGACATTTGGTCCACCTTTTCTTCTGCAGATGTCTGCAGATATGGTTCGCAGACTGCAGACGTTTTCCTGCAGAAAAAACAAATTGCAGACTGCAGACATTTAGGTGCTGTTTGTTTTTTCTGAAGGAAAACGTCTGCAGACTGCGGACCACATCTGCGGACATCTGCAGCAGAAGAGGTGGACCAAATGTCTGCAGTCTGCAAGAAAAAGACTGTTTGTTTTGTTTAACATCTACAGAATGCTAAAATATTCTGTAATTAAACTAATTATTGTTTTGTTTTGTTTTGTTTACCATAAACATATATTATGACCCAATTACCTTCTTTGATTAAAAATATAAAAAAACAAATGATCCCACCTCTAGTCCTCAACCCCACCCCACCTCACCCCCAGTTCATCTCCCCTGTTTCCTTAAGCTCCAATGACCACCGCCACTACCTTGTCGGGAAATCGGTTACCACCATCACACCATCGTCATCGTGTTCTTCATTTGCGAAGCACCATGGACCACCACTGCACCATCAACACACCATGAAACGGGTCAAATTCTCCCCCCTTTATCGACCGTCACAAACGCAGGTGCGAGCGGTGGTGGTTTTCGGTTTAGTGCGGTAGTGATGGTGATATTGGTCGTTGAAGGAGACGGGTGAGGAAAACGAAGTATGGTGGTGCAGGTTGTCGGGCAGAAGGTCCCGACGGAGGCGGTGTTTGGGGAAGAGGGTATTAGGGTTGAAATGAACTGTGAAGAGGTTAGAAGATGTGTGAAGACATTGTTCCGACCTCTTCTCCAAGAAGAGGTTACGTAGACGTTTTTTAATGAAACGTCTTCAAAAAAACAAACACTCTGCAGACCTCAACATCTGTCCGCCTCTTTTTGGCGCAGACAAAAGAGCTTTAGAAGCTCTTTTTCTAAAAAACAAACACCACCGTAATGACTTTTCTAATGTCTTACGATATGATTTATTTTAATATTTATATATTATAATACGAGTTCTTATTCAGATAATCATATTATCAAAACTATTTTATCAATATTAAAACAGAAGTCTTAAACAAAAATTGACAATAATACGCACACCTCAATAAAATCAAACAAATTAACAAAAAAATTAGGATTAAACTTGTTAAAATTTAAAAATATATAAATCTACATGTAAATATCCATAACCTCTTGATATTGAACAAGTTTCATGACACATGCACTTTGTCACGATAGTTATTTAATCTTTTAAAACATACTTCTACAGTCTTATGGGCATACCAATGATCTCTTGGTCTAGTGGTTAAGGGGGAGGTGAGAGGTTTTGCCACTCTTGGAGGTCCAAGGTTCAAACCTTGACATGAGCAAATATTACGAACTTGTTGATACTAACAACTAACAACTAACCACAGCCATTCAAAAAAAAAATTGTCTTATGGGCATGAAGAGTCGACTCTTCCTTTCGAGATCTTTCACGTGGCTTTATTTTTTATTAAATTAAATAAATGTGTCTAATGAAGTACTGAAGATCCCGAACTTTCATCTACGCTTTATGTTTGAAATTTGAGTTTTTTTTTCTTTAAATTTGAGTAAATTACTATTTTGGCTAGAAATTTTATAAAGAACGATTTAAAAAAAGAAAGATTTTAAAAATCGTTCGTTTTATAAACCGTTCTTTTTATAATTGTCGTTTTAAGCTTTTATTTTTATATCATTCTTTCTTAAAACGTTCTTTTCAAGATCGTTTTTTTAAACACTCGTTTTTAAAATGTTCTTTTCAAATCGTTCTTGTTTCTTAAACCGTTCTTTTTTAAATTGTTCTATCTGGAGCATTTTTTAATCATTTTTTAACCATTTTTTTTTCTAAAATCATTGTTGTTTCAAGTCTTAAAAAAATGAAATGCTTTAAGAAACAATTATTTTAAAAATATGTTTTTGTGGAAAAAATTTTAGAAAATGAACAGTTTTATAGAAAACAAACGATTATAATAAACCAAAGGTTTAAGAAGTGACCAATTTTTCTTTATAATTTTTTTCTTTTTTTAAAAAATTTCACTCTTTGATCGTTCTTTTTTAAAATTGTTGTTTTTAAAATCGTTATTTAAAAAAAATGTATTTATTTGTATATTTAAAATATGTTTTATAAAAAAAGAATTAAAAAAGTAATGAAACAATAAAAAATAAAATAACCAAAAATTTAAAAATATAATGTTTATATTATTTAACTATATGATTAAAGACTTGTTTAATTTGAGTTGGTTTTTATCAGGTTAAATAAGTACGTAAATAGCCCTTTAATGATAAATAACTTTCGAATTTCAAAACAACCCATGGAGTAGAAAAAATTAAAATACCATTACACTTAACTAACAAAACTAATAGCGTTAGTGGTTAGTGGCCAAAACGTTTTAAGATGCAACTTTAGAGTTTGATATGTTAAATATCATTTTTGGGCCAAAAAAGATAAAATGATCAAATCATAGTGGCCAAAATAGTAATTTACTCTTAAAATATTTAAGATTTTAATGTATAATTAACTTTTTGCATTTTATTTTGTTTTACTTTAAATTTTAAAATATAATAGTTTCACAAATCCCGAATCATTGTAATGTTCTTAATTTAGTCTACGCTTTAATATAAATTTTATTCAAAACAAAGTTATGTGTAATAATTTGTAAGTTATCGAAATACAAACATATAAATTATCAAATTGATTGAAGGTTTCATTCTTTTACAGTTTTATTATTTCACCTTACAAAACTTTTATAATGTTTATAAAATCTGAATCTAGCGATGTGACATGCTAAAGTTATCAACATTTCGACGTGAACTACATTAAAAAATGAGTTGTCGTCGTAACTTTTATATGACAACGGAGAGTGAATACTAATGTACAAATCATCAAAAACATGCTAACAAGTTTTAACATCAATGAAACAACGCACCGAGCCGCTTACTAGTACTCATCAAGCCACCACAGATTAGATCAAGCCTTAGAGTCCTATTTACATAAGCACATAAATCACTTAACCATTTAAATGTCTATCTATTCCTCCTAAACAATTGTTTACCTTTAATCAATAATTATAAGATAAATGTTTAAGTACAAAGTCTTATAAAACTAAAACTTGCAAGAATGATTAAGATATTAACACGTGTCATTTTGATCCAAATTACGTTGTGAGCAAAATTTGTAATGTTCCCCCTTCTCAAGTTCTACTTTTTTTTTAAACATTCATAACTTTTACATATGACATTAACTTTTTTTTTAAAAGATACACCATAAAAACGAGCATTGTTTAAGCTTTAAAACACGTATAGTGTTGGTATAATAAACAAAGTTTTATTTTATGTGTTAATTTTAATCTCATTATGTAATTTCGTCAGGTCGTTGTATAATCTTTTGAATTGATAAGGATTACAAAATTATCTGATAACATACACAATTAACTTGAAACATAAAAAGTTTTCTTTTCTCATTATTCTGTTATTCGAAAAATCATTATTTTAAAAAGGACAATGCATAACACAAACACAATGACCAGCATTGGACTCGATGACTAGCACTAGACATATGAGTTGTTTGACGATGATTACACAATGGCATGGTCAGTATCACATAATGAACTAAAAAACATAAGAAAAATTAGATTTTTCGTGTTATTTGAAAATCATAATTTTAAAAACACACAATGCATAACACAATAGTCAACATTAAACATAATGGGTTACACAATGATCAAACTAGACTCGATAATTAGTAATAGACACAATAAGCTGCTTGATGAGGATTACTTATGTAACACGCGACCCCCTCATACCACCAATATTGTCCGCTTTGCTCACGAGGAGCTCACGGGTTTATTTTGTTTGCCCGGATGAAAACTTCCCAGGGAGGTCACCCATCCCTGGATTACTGTCACTTAAGCATGCTTAACTGTGGAGTTCTCATCTCATCCACAACCAATACGTCCAAACGCATTGGTGATATTAAATTCCAGACATTTCTTATGAACCAGAAATCTCTCCTGTCCACGGTTGATGTGAGATTTATGTAGGGTGTCATAATCACCCCCCCTGGACTTATCATCCTTGATGAGCCCAAGAAGTCACCATCCTTGGTGGGATATGTCCCACGTCGAGCGCGTCGGCGGTGGATGAGAGGAGAACTTCGATGGGTGACCTCCCTGAAATGTTTTCATCGGGGCAACCAAAGCAAATCCGTGAGCTTCTCGTGAGCAAAGCGAGCAATATTGGTGGTCTGAGAGGCTGGGTATTACAACTTAATGATCTGATCATAATGAACTGGAAAAATCATAAAATTTATATTTTCAGCATTCTGTTATTTGAAGATCATCATTTTAAAAAACACAATAGTTAACATTAGACACAATGGATAACACAAGACTAGCACTAGACTCGATGATTAACAATATACACAATGAGCTATTTGATAAGTATTACACAATGACCTAATCAAAATTATATAATGAACTAGAAAACGTAAAGAAATTTATATTTTTAGTCACGTGTTATTTGAAAATCATCAATTTTAAAAATCACAATGCATAACAAAATGGTCAACATTAGCCACGACCCGATGAATATTACACGATGATATGATATTACACAATGAGCTAAAATAAGGTTAAAAAAATTCGTTTGTTTATGTATTGAAATCATAGACATTTTAAAGATTAATATGCTTGTTTTTATGGTGTAATTCTTTTTAAAAAATAATTTTGTATGTAAAATTACGAGCGTCTAAAAAAAGATGAAACTTGAAAAATTTGGTATAAGACTAAAATACCATTTGTCTATCATTTAAAGTTTCAGTTATTTATAATTATATCACCGATTTTAATTTTTTATTTCTTTTTATAATACCACCCCAATTATAAACTGTAATTTATTATTATTATTATTATTATTATTATTATTATTATTATTATTATTATTATTATTATTATTATTGCAATTTGAACGACAAATGCAATTTACCTCATGTATAATATTGTTTACAACGGTTAGCGGTGTGTATAAATCCAAAACTCGAGCCTTATATCGTAAATTTATAAATTTAGCCACCATCATCTAAACTTATAACATGATTCATAACAACCCACATGAAATATTTGCGTAGAGTTTGTTTGCTATTCATCCAAAATGGCACGATGGTAATTATCCGAACCCACGGGGCTAATAATAAATAAAATAACAGCCTTCATCAGCAAGCCCAAAATCACGGGCAACGGGAACCTTCATTTGACACGTGCCAAACACCTAGTACTCTCAACGGCCACGAATGCAGACACGTCATCACCACTGATTTTGAAGATATTTCTAGAATATAATTAAACCAATAAAATATTCAAAATTAATCACAACTGAAATATCTAGAGGAGCCTATAAATACCCCTAAAACCCACCTAAGTTAACTTTCTGAAGCTTCTGCACAATATTTGTTCCGGATAACTACAAATTTAAACAACCGGTTGTTGCTCTTATTTCGATTATTATTCATCAACAAGAGGATTTTAAAGCATTAAAAGGGGATTAATCGTTAATTATTGGTGGAGTTGAAGAGCTTGATTTGAAGAGATATTGGATTCGTTGGGGATTTTAAAGAGGTATGTTTGATGTTTCGTGTTTGGTTTTGGATTTGGTTTTGGTTTTGGTTATGATTTTGATTTGAATGGAATGTGCAGCGGTGTGATTCTGTGTGGAGAGCGTTTGCTTTGAGTTGAATTTGGGGTTTAGGGTTCTCGATGTTTAGAGAGTCGGAACTAGGGTTTTGTTATGTGTTCGTGCGATTTGCTTGTCGAATACGAGCATCAGAGCATGTAACTTGCTGATTTAAAGTGAAAATTTTGATGGTTTTAGGTTAGAATGTTAGATGTTGATTTTATTCGATATGGTTCTATGGATTTGAATGGGTGTAGCTGAAAATTAGGGCCTCTGTATTTGATTTTGACCTAACTTCGTCGCCAAGAAAACTTCCGTGATGGACTTGCTTGGGCAGCAAGAAAACGTCGTTTGACCTTTTGTCTTTGGCTTGTTCTTTTGTCGCGTTGATGTATTCATACACATTTCATGTTATCTCTGTGAAATTGTTACAGGGTAGAATACCCAAATAGAAGTGTTTGATATTTATCATTCTGTGAAGCCTTATTTAGTTAAGATCTCTTGGCTCTAATTGATCTGCTATTTGTCTTGATTAAGGTTGATTCTACTCGTGTTTGACATCAATGGTGATGATAATGTCATAATGATAAATATTCTTGTTGATTTTATATGTTTCTGTTATGCTGATTGATTTGTTTCTGTTGTTACAGAAATACTGAAATGGGCATTCATAGTGAACAATCTAACGTCGCTTCTTTACCGATGGATTGCTCGAGAAAGAGGAAAACAAGAAGCAGGAAAGACGCGCCAAATAAAGTGGCTGCAACTCTTGCAAAGTGGATAGAGTATAACAAGGTCGACTCTGCAGATGGTAATGCAAAAACACGAAAGGCGCCTGCAAAGGGGTCGAAAAAGGGTTGTATGAAAGGTAAAGGCGGGCCAGAGAACTCGAGGTGTAATTTTAGAGGCGTGAGGCAACGAACATGGGGTAAATGGGTAGCCGAGATTCGCGAGCCCAATAGGGGTAAGAGACTATGGCTCGGGACATTTGGGTCTGCTGTTGAAGCTGCATTGGCATATGATGAGGCTGCTCGAGCCATGTATGGACCATCCGCTCGGCTCAATTTTCCAAATTGTCAGTCGAAAAGTGATTATTCCCAGCTGCTGGCTAACCCTGCTTCTAGCTGCGACTCAACCACAACATGTGGTCACACCGAGGGCGGTGCAACCCATGACTCCACACCAGGTTCAGTCGTGTTTCCAACCATCAAACATGAGGATAACATACAAGTGAAACAGGAACCTGAGATTGTAGCTAAAGAAGAAGATTCTGATGCCATTATAGATTCGGGCTTTTATGATGGCGACGAGGTGTTTAATCTGGAGGAGCTTCTTGAGAGTGTCTCAGACTCTAACCCCGGGACAGGGTCTGGTGATGCGGCTTGGTTTGAGAACAAATCCGACGGGCAGATGTACGCGCTGCAAGATCCTTGTGCGAGCGGTGAGGATTACAGTTTTGATTTCTTGAAGCCCGGTCGGCCGGAAGATTGTAGTTTTACATTGGAGGAGTTGGGTCTGGGTATGGATGCTGAATTAGTTCTTTAAAGTAAACTGAAAGTGTAGTCATGAACTCAACTGTAATGGTATATTTGGTTTAATGGCTTTGATTGAACCGGTTCTCTACGGCTTTTAATTATGTGAGAATTGGGGTTTTTAACTTTTGTATGGTTTGAAGTTTCTGAATGTAAATACAATAGGTACACCACTAGATTTCTCTGGATTCTGTATATCTTTTAGCTAAAAGATGTGTGTTGACTAGTTAAATCTTAATTCTTGCAGGTTATGAAAGCACAGGTGGTTTTTTATAGATATTTGTAGTTGTTTCTTATACACACAGCCTGCATGTTATCAGTATTATCCGTAACCACACGCAATGTAATTCCTTCGTAAGGTAGCAAGATTATAAATGGGGTCTAGACGAATCCTACCCCCGTCTGTTGAATTATAACATACAATATGGTAAGAATAGTCGAATTATAACATACAATATAATAGGATAGAGAGTATGCTTCGATAAGAATAATTGAATTATAACAAACAATAGGGTAAGAATAATTGAATTATAACATACAATAGGGTAAGAATAGTCGAATTATAACATACAATATGGAGGGAACACAACGCTCGATATACCACATGTTAATTTATTTGAAGGCACTCAAAAAGGTGCTAATTTTTTTAGTGTGTCTAGTAAAGATTGATTTTGGTGTGATCTCTGACACATAGTTCACCAAAACAAGCTTATGGACGATCAAAGAGAAGTGTAGGTGTAGAACGGAAAGATTGTAAAAAGAGAGACTAGACTCTTTGTATGGAGCATGATTAGCCCTATCACATCCAGTTACAACCACCCTACGTCGTTATTCCTTCATGATACGGTTATCTGTGAGAGGGCTCATGGGCACAAATGCCCAATCTAGTCGTTGAAGAATAGTCGGGTATCGTCGGAGGGCCCAAAGTCAGTCATTAGGATTGTTTAAATAAAAAATTAACTTTTTTAATCACTATATATAGTAAATTTACTGTATACACTATAAAAATATATTTTTCTATAATATAAAAGAAACACAATTCTATTCTATACAAAATACTCTATCCTCACTATGAGAATTCGTCAAACAACCTCTTAACCAAGTTCCGTACAAAACGAACTAATCATTCCCCTCAACAAGAATTGGCATTACGTGCTCTTTATGTCACAATCATCCTCCTCAAACAAACACTCACGATATCCATCAAGTGTTCGTCGTTCATAAACCTCAACGAGACGGATACGAGTTTGAAGATCATGAAATCTCAATTCTAGACACACCAAAATGACCGGCCAAGCGAAACAAAGGCCAACGACTCGTGGGATCCTCATCCGGTAACTAAGATTATAAGGAAAGTACAAATGTTATAACGGAGAGGATGAACACCTTCAACGAGCAAACGGCGGAGATATTGCAATTGCAAAGGGAGTGAAAAATTACAATCGACTTGAGAGTTGAGAGTACTAGCATTTTGGAACGAAAATTGGTGGAGAAGCTTAAGCAAGGCATCCAAAAAAATATGGATTATAACAACAATATATATGATTTTAAAAAATATTATGTATTGTTTAAAAAATTTAATATCAATTTTTATGTTTATATTTTTAATGTTTACTTGCTAATTCACTTTTACCCTTTTGTTACAATATTCAGTTCTAAATATTTTAGTTAAAATAACTACAAAAATAATTAATAATATAATTAAGTAATCATAAATCTTGATGATAGCCATCTCACCACTATCGCCATTTTTACTTGTCACACTGTGCTGACATAATTGTCTACGTAGTAGAATTTGTTTCTTATCGCACTCCCCATTACTAATTGTTTAAAGAGCAAAGAGGTGTAATAATAGATTTTGTGTAGTACGATGGGTGCATTTAATATCATTATACAAACATAAACATATATTGTTGGAACATAATTGGGATATGATTCTGTTATACCTAAAAATTAATCTAATCGTAAACAAATGGAAACTAAGGGCTATTCTATTAGAGGCTATTCGGTTCGTAAAATGCCTTAAGTGGCTATTTTAATTGGGGTTGTTTGGTTTTGTAAAATGTTTTTGGAAGGAATGACTTCTAGAGCCATACACAAGGAACCTAGAATCGTCTTTAGACATGGTTTTTTAAAGGCCAACGAATACTTTAAATCTGGTCATCCATGTAAACCTATTGGCAAAATATTATTCACGTCCGCGAACACAGACAACGCTGGTGAACCGGCCCGCTCACCATTACAAGGGAAAACCCAAACCCATCACAAAAGAATCACTGTGGTAAAACCGTTGGCTCACTTGGAGCATATTGCATCAAGTGAGATTCGAACTTATGACCTCCACTTTGAAAAGTCATAGGGTGTCTGATTTCAAACGAATTGATATATGAGCGTTTCTTGGTTCTTCTATCTAGAAACATGAATATATATATATAGAATATCTCTCTTCTCAAAAGAAATGATTCTAACGATTTTGTTTAGATTTTGAGTTCAATATTGATAGTTCCACTGATTTGTTCTCGTTTTATTCTAGTGATTTCTTAGTTTTGTTGTGGGGATTCCTGTTTCCAGCAATAGTTAGTTGAATTCGGTTCAATATGTTTGACAAAGATATAGTAATTTGGGGGCATTTAAGTTGGATATGCAATGTTTCAAAACCGGACCGGAAAGCGAACCGGACGGCCTAGAGGTTCACTGGTCGGACCGGTCGGACCGGATTACGAACCGGATGACGTCATAAATATTTAAAAAAATATAAAAAATTCTAAATATTTATAAAACTACAAACACATATCATTCAAGTAAACATAGTCCAAATTAACACAATATATCATATACATACCAAAATTAACAATTTTAAACAATATATCATGTTTAAACGGTGTTCCTTAATTCAAACAACATCCAAAATACATACCATTCAAGTAAATATAGTCCAAATTAACGAACCGGTGTTTCTTAATCCATATCCAATAATATTTTTCTATTAAAATTAAAAAAAAAAAAAAAAAACCAAAAACCGGTTCAACCCGGTTCGCCGGTTCCGTCGGACCGGTCGACCGCGCGAACCGGCCGGTTAACCGGAAAACGGTCCAAAACCACCGAACCGAACCGGCTCCGGCACCGGTTCCCGGTCGAACCGGTCGGACCGACCGGTCCGGTCCGGTTTTCGAAATCATTGTGGATATGAAATCCAAAGGAATTTAAACTTTTCATCCACATACGGAAGGAATGTTACATTGCTCAGTTTGATGGAGAACTTTACAATATCAATTCCTCGAACAGCTGATAAAACTTTTTAAAATCAATTTCAATTCTATTTCTTTTGAATTCACTGAATCAAATATGGTCCAAGTAACCAAACTCGACCATTTCCCAAAATCGTTTGGCCAAATCAAGAAATTTCGAACGCCATCAAACCTCTTCATAGTGTGATAATTCAGCTTGTTTGTCAGTACTAACTTAACATCTCTACGTAAAAAACTTATAGCTAAAATGTTAAGTATAAAAAGACATTTCATCACACTATAATTGATTTGTTTAATACTAGTATCATTACTTACCTATTACTCTGAATTTGGGTGAAATAAATATGTATTTAGGTGTAGTAATACTTATAAACACCATATTTAGGTGTAGTAATACTTATAACACCAACATGGTACGTTTAGGTTGTGTTTGGTTGGAAGAATGGAATGGAATTGAGAAACTAGTTTAATTTTCAAGTAAAATTAAGTTTGAATGGGTAATGAAATGTAAAACCCAGGGAATGTTTCACCTCAAATTCTCTTGGTTGTGTGATTTCAAATTCCCTTGGTTGTGTGATTTTAAATTCCCTTGGTTGTGTGATTTTAAATTCCCTCTCTAGGTAAAAGGATTTTGAAATCCCACAACCAAGGGAATTTAAGGTGAAACATTCCCTTGGTTTTACATTTCATTATCCACTCAAACTTAATTTTACTTGAAAATTAACTAGTTTTTCAATTTCATTCCATTCCATTCCATTCTTCCAACCAAACGTAGCCTTATAGAAATCGTATTCCATTGACCCATGAAGGGTAGCAACGTTCAACAACGCATAGATCATAATCCCGTTAAAACCAAACTTAAAAGAGACCCGCTGCAAGCACGGACTCAATTATAGTTTATACTAAAGTAAAATATTATCATCAGTGGCGATCATGATTCATGATAGTAAATATTTATACTTTATAAGTGCAGAAATAAAAACAAAAACTTAATAAATAATATATACTAGAGATTAATTATACTTACTATTTTTTGTGTGGTCATCGTCTAAATCTAAAATAAACTAATAAACATACTTAACAAATCCTCATTCATTAGTAATGTTTGGGTGGTTTGGTTTTTTTTTTTTTTGGGGGGGGGGGGTGGTAATGATGTTAAACTTACATCTCTTATAAGATAGGTAGGTTGTTTTCGGTGGACTGTTTTCGGTAGACCTCTCGAGTCTCGATCAAAAGACATATTTTGTTTTTTGTTTTGTTATTTTCATATATTTCTGTTTGAATCTTCAAAATGGAAAATTTAACAATAATGATAAAAATAAACAAAATTTACGAATTCGGTGACAGAATTTTGAAATAATTCGGATATTTTGGGTATTTGAATTATCCAATATATTTTCTAAAAATATATATAAATATAAAAATTTCAGATATTCCATATTTTTTTAATTCGGATATCTAAATTTTTTCATAAATTTATAAAATATGGTTTATAAAATTTCAGATTTTTCATAATTTTTTAAAAGTTAATTTTAACGATCAATTAAGAAAAATGTATAATGTTTATTTATTAAAATATGTGAAACGTCACAAATCCATGAGTCATTAAGGCACGCGGCAAATTCTGAAATTCAAATGATCCAATGTTTGATTTATATAAAACTTTAAGGGATGAATGTAATAAACGTCAACGTGGTAACACTCCGAGTAGTGAACTCGGGAGCTATGGTGGAATAACTTTTTATCAATCATGAGTCCACATGAATTCAAATATTTGAGTTGTTGGCTTGGTGGAAAGGTACAGAAGATCAATTTCCCATACTATCCACCATGACCCGAGATTTACTAACCATCCAAGCTTCCATGGTAGCTTCGGAATCTACTTTTCTTTTAGTGGCATGGTTATATCGATAAGAAGAACTCGACTCACTCCCCAAGTGGTTGAAATGTCAATTTTGCTTGACGGATTATTTGGATTCCGCGAAAAGAGTACGAGACAAATGCTCACTTGAAGGAGAATTGGAATACGAATCAGAATTATACGAGGAGGAGGTAAAGAGCGGATTAACACCCGGAATGACCAATGATGAAGCGGCGTATGATGAGTATCTTCGTAATAGCTCTGGTTCTGGTGGTGAAGAATAAACGTACAAGTATGTAACGAACGAACGAACGGAGAACGACTAGTCGACTAGGCTAAATGTTTAGTTTTTAAAAAAACTATTATTTAAACTTCTATGTTGTTTAAATTGTTTATATGTTTTATATATTATATATTTCACTTTTATTATATGATATTAATAACAATATTAACAACAAAAATTTAAATTAATATAAATATGTTTTAATTAATATAAAAAATAAAAATCGAACGGGTTTGGGCATGAATCGGTTTCCAAACCGGCTCAAACCGGTTTAATAGGGTTGTGATCTTGGTTCAAGAAACCGGTTTATGATCCGAACCGGTTTGGGGTCAAAGCGGTTTTGACTTTCGTTGACCAAACCAGTTTCGATATGGACCCCAAACCGGTTTGGAAAAAGACCCGGTTTGTACACCACTATATCGAAACCTTCTATCTTAAGATGATTCCATTCGTGACTTGTTTAATTTTTTGTTTATACTCTAGTGGTAATTCTCTGTTTGTTTAATTTTGTTTGTAAATTTGTGATTCTATATGAACCTTTAAGCCTTCTGCCTCCGTATTTGTTTGATAATCTTGTATTTGTAAACTTGAATATGAGGTTTTTGCAAACGTTTCGATCAAAGATGCAATGAAGTGGTTTCAAAAGATGAAGACTCGTAAGGATAGATTTGTAATTTTATATCAGTTTTAAGATGGCATATGAATAGTTACAAACTTTAATGTGTAATGTAATAAGATTTATTCTCATTATGCTCATTTTAACTATACATACTTGCACCTAACCATTTCCTAATTAAATTCAATGTTTGACGTTATATTAATATATCTTTACTCCTATATAATACAAAACTTTAAGTAAAATTAGTAATTTTCTTTTATTTTAAGACATCGAAAAGTCTAGTGTATTCTTGTTTCTCTTTCTAGATTACTTTCATAATTCCCCTTTTTATAAGAGTTTTTTTTCTTTTAACATATTTGTTTTAGTTCATAAGAGTTTTACTTTTAACATATTTGTTTTGATTGATATACATCTCCTATCAAATACCATATATTCAGTAATATTATCATAACGCTATAATAAAATATTGTCAAATCATGTGTAAATGTTAACTATAATTGTGACGTGCATGCTATTAAAAACACCGAAACCAAAATAACCCAATAAATTATAATTATGACATTCTCGTATACGTTCAAAACCGAACCACGACAAAACACGGGTATAATCCCCTAGTCTATAATTAACTAGTTTTATACCCGTCCGGTGGCCGGATATTTTACTATTACAATAACACACTTATTTTTCTTTAAAATTTAAACAAAAAGTATACGCACAACTCATATAAATTATGAGTAAAATACCTACAAAATTAATACCACAAGTAGCAAGACAACATTCTAATACAATAATTTATTAATTTTAGTGGGACAACCAACCAAATATGTTTTCACTTTAAATACTTAAAATATGTTTTTCTTCCAACTCGTAACACAACCTGTACTTGCTTGTCACATCTAGAAATCAAGTTTAACAGCTCAATGCTGCATTCACGTGTCTGTTGATTTTCTACCCAAACTTGCATCCATGGTTAAACTTGATTTCCAGAATAAATAGCATTGTGTTTAAAATTAACCTAAATTGTTAAATGCAAAACTTGGAAGGTGGTTGCAAGTAATAGCTGCATGTTTTGATCCTTGATTCCCTTGAATAAACTAACAACTCAAAAGCAATTCTACCATTTTTAGAATAATCTTAAAGTGACAGACCCATATGTGTGTTACACCCATATATATCTACAGCATGTGCGTGATTTTTGTTTTAGGAGACAGGGGTACCTTAGCATCTGAGCCAGGTAAGAATGATTCTTTTCATTGTTTTTAAATAACTATAAGCCAAAGAACAGAGTCAAGAATATTTTAATTGGTTATTCTCTAAAAACCAATACTTCAAACTATAAGATACAAATTTCACAAAGCCCATATAAAAAAGCCATACTCAAGTAGAAGCTCATATAACCCAAGTCAGCCCAGAACTCAAGTTGAACAACAGAAACTATGCTTCATTTCATATAGATAGAAGTTATTGTAGAAAAACTCGGTATCAAGTTGCATACAGTTAGCATCTATATACCTTAATGAAGTCAAATCCTCTTGCGAAGCTTGAGCTTTATTAACTTGCGAACCACCAAAATAAGCTAAAATTTTAAGCTGCAACTTTATTAATATGCAAAGAGTCTATCAATTTATAGCAATTAACAAAATGTCTGGCAAAAGACAAAAGTGATAAACAATTATCAGAACGTAAATATGTAACCTGACATGATTTATTAACCTATTCTGAATGACTGAACTTGGTATACGAGTGTCAATTCATTAGTGTTGAAACCTCACTTGTAGGCCTTTTGGGTTCTTAACCAAGGAAGTATGAGCAGGATAGGAAGATGTAGCACATTCATGCCGCTAGCTTCAAAATATAAAGAGAATGAGTGACCTCATAGTCAAAATCAACTAATATGTAAAAAGAACCCTTTAACAAAGATACCAAATTTTGACCAATTATAACAGTGGAGCAACTGTGATGTATGGTGACAAAGAAAAGCACAAGCAAATAGGTAATTCCACTATTCTTTTTCATTAATAATGATTACTTGACCCGAAAATAATTAGATAACTTTAAATAGATGCATTTTAGTCAACATTAGAAACTGACCATAAATTCAAACACCCTGCATCTCCATTTAAAAAAGTCTTTGACTTATGAGTCGATTGGATTACAAATTTATATGATTCTTACATTATTTGAGCTTGAAATACTTTCAAAATAAGAAAGTGACCTAGATTTTCCACTCTTGAAGCCCTTGCTCCCATCAAACTACTTGATCCTTCTCAATATCCTTTGCAAAAACCTGAAGTAAGGAGCTTCTTTAGATGGCTCAAACTTAATCATATGTGATAATTTCCACTTTACTTTTAAACGGGTCAAATAGGCTGAAATCGCCACATCTATTTTCGATACATATAATATCTAATTCGTTATATTATAATAATAATAAAACATGAATGAACATAAATACATATTACACAATTAAAGGATGAGGATATGTTGTATATAAGGATTACTGGGATACAAATTAAAGAAAAAGATATTCTAACTTATTCATTAAAGCAGTTACTTGTATAACAATCTAATCACGAGTAAGTACCATTCCATAGTACTGGAATGAAGGTATCTCTACGATGTGCAGGTGCTAATAATTATACATTGAACCAAATAAGATCAAACAGTATAAAATTAAAGAAGTGGCAGACATTTTGCAAATCAACAAAATCAACCACATTATGAAGGTAATCAATCGATTTTGAAGAACACCAATCTATTGTACAATTGCTATTACAAAATCATCAAAATCAAATCATACTAATGGATATTTAATCATTAAGAACATGGTATAAAATGATAAAGAAACCACAAAATCAAATTAAAACTAAAAGTTCACCTGATGAGTAAATATCAATGAAGACCTAGAAGCCCAAGGGCTTGGAAGAGGAGAGTCAAGAGTGACCTATGAAATCACCATCATCACCGGCACGAGCACTATAGTTAACGTCTTGAGAAGTCGCACCGTTTCCGATTAAGGAGGTGTTACCACCATCACCACCACTACCACCACCTTCTATACTATTCATTTCCATTTATGGATTAATTAAAAACAAAGAAATAATCAATGAAACTAAAAAGAACTCGATCCAACTTTCAGAATCAGAGAATGAAATTAGATTCAAAACAAAAAACCAAGATGGAGCCTGTCTTGAAGATTTGAAAACAGTCCGACTAACCTCAACGGTGATGGCTTCACAATCTAGAGATCGTTCTCTATTTCATATCTCAAACAGTCATCAAATAGAAGATGAATGATTAGTTCTAGGGCTTGTAATCGATTAGTATAAAACCTAGTTTCTGCTTCTCAGATCCTTTTTAGAACAAATATCTAAGGCTCTTGGTCGAACATGGAGTCCAAGATCAACGATCCATAAGTTGTTGTTGAACATATTTAGATCGTCTTCAGAACCCATCCACACAACTGCATCATTGTCTTTACGATCTTGAAGCAAATTCACCAAATAGACGAATAACAGAAACAAAAGATGAGCGGGGAAGAGGGAACCGTCAATTGCTCCCACAACTGCTTGTAACTGGTCTGTAACCGGTGTAACTGCCGAGTTTAAACGGTTGTGATTTTATTTCAGATAAATCCAACGACTCGTATCATTCTCCAAGGTGGATACACTCAGGAGTAATATAATATATAATGTATAAGTATTTTAATGTAACGTTAAAAACTTATTATAATGCATTTCATATTTACTTAAATGAACAAACATTTATATTTTTAATTTTTTGTCACATTTTTTTGTCACATGAAGTATTCTCTCGCAAATAGAGGCGGCCCCACCTGTATCCCTGTCTAATAATGTCACGTACCAAGAATAACCCATCAAAACTCAAAGGGGACACGTGACAAAATTAACATAAGTAAATGTAAATCAGAAATTATTATCGTCTGCTACGGGGCCCATCTCAATTTAGTGTACACCTACTACTTGCTACTAACCTCTTCATCATCTATATATCAAATTACAAACAAGTCTTAAAGTTTCATCAACTTACAACTAAAACCCTTTATCTTTATCAAAGCAAACTTAAATAAAGTTTTGTATGAGCTCGAGTCCAAGTTAAGGCCATCTGACTTTAAGCTTAACAGTTTGATTAGTTAGCGAGTCTAAACAAACATGTTATTTACATTAATAATAAGAGTTTTTTATTTATAAGTAAATATGTCTATACGTGGATATAATTTAATACAAAGTTTATTTTTTATCTTAAAAGAGTAAAAAAAGGACGAAAAAAACACAAAATCATAATGTATAATTGTGTTGATTTGCCAATAATAAGTATTTTGTTTTAACTTATAATCATATTGTTTTAAAGTATACTTAGCAATGGTAAAACAACATGGTTATATGATAAACTGTTATAGTTAATTATAATTGAAAACAACATGGCTAGGAATAGTAATCTGGGATGGTTTTCGCATATATACGTTTTGTAAAAACTCTTCTTTGAAACATATATAACAATAAAAGCGTTTATTAGGATATAACTTTCTTAACAAAATAAGGGCATGTAAAAAGTTATATATGTTTATATTATATATAAAATTATAATTATAATTATAATTATAATTACAATTATGTATATACAAAAAGTTTGTAAAGTTACATAAAATATATGATTAAATATTTAATAAATAATGTATCATATGAGTCCGAGCCAAACTGGATTGAAACAATTACTTATGACCTTAGCTCGAGTTTAGATATAGAGTAAAAATGAGCGGAGCTCGAAATTAACATCTACTAATTTTTACATGTTGATGTTAAGATTGGATGAGCTCAATTCGAATATACTTACACCTTAGTATTTAGGAAAACAAACATAAATCTTTAGGCTATATATGTTAGGATTATAGTTGATAATATTTTTCCTTCTACTAATAAAGTTAATATACATAGGTGAAAGAACAATCATGTTATCCTAGTTCATAGGGTTACATTTTATTTTGATTACAAAGGATTTACAAATTGAAAATTCAATATTTCAATCATACATAAAGCGGTCAAACACTTTCATAATGGTACTTAATGATTCTCGTAGGTTACCTATTAGTATATTTTTTATAAATTACTTTAGTGCCGAATCTTAATATATATCAACTTAATTGTTGATCAAATCAGTAATCAATTTATACTTTTGATAATTTGAATTTGAAAGGATAAACAAATATATATTGAAAATCATGGAAGTAATTGTTGCTATAAAGTTGTCTCTTAGAGTAATATAAATATAATCTGATTCTCATTTTTTGGTAATGATTTAATTATTGATTCTAATTATGATTCTTTAAGTTACAAAAATACATTTGAATCCACATACAATAACCCAAAATGTATGATAAAGTTATTTAAAGCTACAATGATCGTACTTTAACCTTTTTTACCAAAGCAATCTCTACAGTTTTTTTTTTTTTGAACGGCTGTTTAGTTGTTAGTATCACCAAGTTAGTATCACCCTTGTCAATGTTTAAACCTTACACCTTCAAGAGACAAAACCTCTCACCTCCCCCTTAACCACTAGGCCAAGAGATCATTGGTAATCTCTACTGTTAATAACAATCAATGCAATGCAATGCCATTTCCAGAAAGCTACAATGATATTCCTAAACTTGACAAACTTGAAGGACCCAAAGTTCATATTTCTAGACTATGAGCCCTATTTGCAAACTTTCTACAAAGTCAAGACACATTCTCACTCGTGACCTCATATCTAACAAACAACAAATCCTAGCCCTCCGATTATTTCACAACCACCCTAACAAACGGCACACTTCTTTCATACTTTTTACAGCTACCATTATTAATTTACCACAATTGCAGTTATGTAATGTTATCTTAATATCACAAGTTCGAGTCATAAAAATAATCTCTTATTATCATAAAATAAGAACACGCATACGAGACTCAAAGACACCGTGAACTTATATGTTTGAGAGCCGATGTGTACCCGTGTACGATTCTTCATTTACAATTCCTCTAAGGATAACTTATTAAGTATTTGACTTAGCTTACGTTTTATACTCTCATCAAAAAGGATGGAATCATTTCACAACATGAATCACAGCCCTAATTTATACTTTGTGCAGAAAACTGTTAGTTACGCTTAAAGCCATTTGCTTAAGCTTATAAAACAACAACTTTACCAGTAATTTACGATTATGCATTCTTTCCCAAAACCTTGTGCCATCATCGTCTCTCTCACACACACAGTTGTCGAGTGTATCGAGTGTATGTGTGTGTGTGTTCATGCAGATATGAGTGAGAAAAAGTAGACAATACACTCCAAACATCGAGATTCACCGGTCAGAAAACGATACAAATGTTGCTGCATAGATTTCTCTGCAATTTTCTCTTTCATCCCTCTCATTGATTCTCTGTTTAAAGCATCGATTCCAGTTCTCCGTTATTCGTGCACTTGCTCGACGAATTCTGATGCTAATCGGCGTCATCGCCGCACCTCCGTGAATTGAGGTTTACTTTTTCTGAATTTCTGTTTCGTTTGAAGAATTTAGAGCTGTTGAAGTGATTTTGTACGATTGATTTGTTTGCTGCAGGTTTTGCGCTTTTAGTTACTTAATTTTGATACCTATTAAGACCGATTGCTTTTGATATGTGTTTTACATGATGATTTCTGAATTGGTGAACTGATATTGGAGCAATTGTGTTTGTTGAATACTTGAATACTGATTGTGATATCATCACGTTTTTTTTTCTCTGTTTTTTAATAGGAATCGCTTTCGATTTCTGTTTTCTGCTGTTCATCGGTTATCATCGTCACACCTGCTTATCCTATATCGCTTCATTTTAGGTTTAGTTATAGACATCTTTGTGTTATCTATTGGTTTTATCAAAATTCGTTAAGTGATTCACCGGACTGTGATGTTCATCCTCGTCATTGTTGAGTTGATCTACCTTATATTGTAGCTATTTAGGTTTAATTTGACTCAACTTCGTTAATTGGAATATAGTTGGATTTATTGAAGTATCTCTGACTCTTTGTAGCATTTGTGCTGTTTTCTTTTTGCGACAGTGAAAGTTAATTTGCTAATTTTGGCTAAACTAAACTTTTGCTTGACATTCTCTTATTTGTTGATGTTTTTTTTGTGGTGAATTAGTGATAACTATTTGGTTTAGAAAACGCCTAGCCAAGGTGTGTGGCGAGAGCTTCAAGTACATGAGGCATTGCTCAATTTATATCCAAATAAATGTTATGTACAACAATCAAAACTGCATCTCTTTTAATATCTTTACATGTCAGCCTTTTCATCAAGTTCATCCTTTTCTAACAACAATATTCTCTTTACATGAATTGCCGCCTCATGGCCATTAGGCATTTTTTCCAGATTGCCTCAAGTACCAGAGGTGCGCTTTTTAAACCTGTTATTTAGTTGTAAAGTTTTGATTTTGTGGAAAAGAAGAGCTTTCCAAATTTCATATCAAAATGGAAAAGTGAAAAGAATCACACATTCCGTGTTTGATGAAACATAATATTTCTTTAATTGGAAGTTAATGACTTTAAGCAAAATGATTTGTAGGTTTTCTTCTAAAAGCATATACAGCAACATGTCACTCCACATGTTGCATCTTTGAATCATTCTAACATGCAATAACTGAAATATTTCCCTGTTTCCCAATGGACCAAGGAAAACAAAAATGCACTTTTTAGTAGAAAAGAAGAAATCATTCGTTTCCCCTTATATAATTAGTATCAGCAAAAGAAACGAGATAAGGCTTTTGTTGTTGAACTTTTAGTTATAATCAACCGTGGGAGTTAGATCCTTACTGAAGTTATGTTTTCAGGTTGCAAATTTATCACCATGAAAGACATGATTGTTAACTGACCATTATTTTTCTGGAAACATCTGATGTATGAATGGTAGAACTCTGAGCTAGAGCAAGAGGACAGAGTGAGATTAATAGGAAAATTAAGTACTATTTTGTTATACTAGCCTGTATCACACATTGCTATATGTATAGCCACCATGTCTCTGTAGGTCAACTGTTTGCATTTCGCTATTGTATATCTAATCACAATAGACTAATGATGCTGATCTAATGATATACTCCAGGTAGATAAACTTACAGCATTTCCCTTGGTCAAGAAAAGGAAGCATGAAGAGGAAGTATGCTAATATACACCAAAACACACATCAATTTGATCCTCTGCGTAAGTTCTAATTAATGCCATTGGTCAACTTAATGCCATGGTCTGGAATTTAATGCCATTGAAGCCTGATCTTTATTTTATTAGCTTTGAAATCTTGATTTTTATCGTGATCAACATTACATTTGTCATAATGTCTATTCTTATATGCTGAACAGCTTTTGAAGCATTCTGGTGTGGTTCATGGTTGCCTGTAGAGCGCTTACATATCAGAAATGGAGTTGTTAGCATGTTTATTAAAACTAAAGAAGAGACAATCGAAGAAACTATTCCCATGTCAGACTTTAGAATAAGGTCAAGAAAAGCAAATTTGGCTGATTGCACATGTTTTCTACGACCTGGAATTGATGTTTGTGTGCATTCTATTTATCAACCACCAGATGAAGAATCAAACGACGAGAATCCAGAACCCGTAAGTTCTTTGTAGTCAACTTAAATCTATAATATTTCCTTAATGTTAATATATACACATATTATTAATACATTTACAGGTCTGGCTCGATGCTAAATAAACTCAGTAGAGAGAAAGCCTCATGAAGAAGATAAATGTGTCTGTGATTTCCATGTCAACATCTACATGAAGCAAGGTCCAGCTGGTTTGATCAAGAAAGCAATTATTAAAGAGGTCAAAACATTACGTCTTGATCAGATATCTATTCTTCAAAAGCTTGATGGGAAGCCATGTGAGGATAAGCATTATCGCTGGAACCGTTCAGAAGACTGCAATTCGCGCCGAACATTTAAATTATTTACTGGAAAATTCTCCTCCGATATATCTTGGTTAATCGTTGCATCTGTTTGCAAGCAACTTGCCTTTGATGTGAAATCAGTGAATAACCAGATTCTGTATCAAATTTGTGATGATGATGATGAAAAGAGTTTACCAATCCTGAAAATCATTCAACTGCTATTAACTTCAGATTAGAAAATGATACTTCCACTCCTGCCCTTTTCCCATTCAATCAAGTAGAATCCCTAGAAGAAAAGAAACAAAACTGTAATGTGGATGAATTTGCTTTATCATCAAACTTTGATCTCACAGGCTTGAGACGGTCAAAGCGTAGAAATATCCAACCCGAACGCTATCTAGGCGATGATGATGTGTCAGAGTCAGAAGTTGACTTGTCACGTATTGGATTATACAGACCAAACAGTTCAAAATATGAAGAAGTACCGGTGGCATTCTCAATTCAAGATGATAATTCTATTAAAGATGGAAATAAAGTGAATTACCTCAGGAAAATATATAAAGAAGAAGGCTATCTTGGAAGGCTGAATGACACTAGCAAGTCAAAGGAGGTCAGATCAGAAGTCCCTTACAAACTAGACCTAGATGGACAAGAATACCCTCGTTCTACGACTTCCAAATCTCAATCATCAAGGCCATACATATATGCTAATTCATATGAAGCTGGACCTGCCTCTGATGATGAAGGAGAGGGAATTGATGACATATGGACCAAGTATCTTAAAATGCAGGGTTCTTCCAAAATCCATAAAAGAAAATTTAAAGCTCCCATAAGTCAATTCGACGGCACAGGAGGTTTATGGAAGGGCAAAGCCGTAAATAGGCGAAGCCGATTTAAACGGGGTTCTTCTGGGAAGGAGAGTATATTTGATTCAAGGACTTCTTTTAGAAAATCTGTTTGTGCAAGTGTTTATAGAGAGTTGATGAGCAGATGCATGAGGAATATAGATGCATCTATCGAAATAGAACAACCAGCTGTCATTGATCAATGGAATCAATTTCAGCTCGGGAAATCCTTGGACCAAAGGGAGAAAAAAGAGGTACCGGTAAAGGAAGAAGAAGATGATGATGAAGAAATGACTGAAGAAAAAGAACTTGAAATGTTGTGGAAGGAGATGGAATTAGCCCTTGCCACTACATATCTTATGGAGGAAACAGAGGTGTGTATGATATTGAAGGTTACATTGAAAAGTGAAATGCATAATAATATTGAAATTTATTTTTCAGGGAGTCAATGATGAACTGGCAAAACCAACCAGCCACGAGCGGAAGTGCCTACATGATTACAGACTCAACGAACAGTTTGGGATTATTTGCCGATTATGTGGTCATGTGAGATCTGAAATAAAAGATGTCTCGCCATCATTTGTAAGTTAAATTTGATAACCCATAAGGCTTCATACTAGAGGTGGCAAGATGAATGGCTTGGTAACAAGTCAAAACAAGTTTGTGTCAAAATGGGCCGGGTCAGTTTGGGTTGACCCATAAACATTTTTTTGTCTATTCTGATTTCTTTCAGTCTTCTTAAATATTTAGTCAAAATAGTTGATGTGTTCATTATAATTACGGAAATACTATTATTACAAATAACAAAACTACCCAGTGAGATCCACTCGACGAGTTGGGTTTGGGGAAACACTATTATTGCAATAGGATCTAAATCTTTGAACAAAAAGCAATTTAGGAGGTTGTATACATTTAAAATTGACATCGGGAGATTTCAACCCATATGACACGTCAACTTTTAGCTAATTTTATTTCTTGGACCTGTTTGGTGTTAAGCACAACCCAAGTTGAACTTTTAATTAGTAAATGGGCTGAATTTTTGAGCTCTAGTTCATTACCCTTATTGTCTTTTATTTCTTTCATTTGGACCAAGAACGAAATGGTATCACCATAGCTTAACTGCATGGTTCATAAATTCGACAGTTTATTGACATTTTAAGTTTTCATTTTTGCCCTTTTTGTATGGATTTACAGTTGCCAGGTGTAGTATGGACGCCTAGCAAAGAAACCCGGGCAGAAGATGAACCAGATGATAATAATCAAGATGTAGACACACGTCTAGACATTGCATGCCGTCCTGCTTCATCCGACATGTTTATATCAGATAAGAAAGAGAATGAAAACGTGTGGGCGTTAATTCCCAACCTCAGAGACCAACTACGGTTTCACCAAAAACGAGCATTCGAGTTTCTATGGCGAAATCTAGCTGGAGACATAGTACCCTCACAAATGGAAGCTGCTAAGAAAAGAAGAGGTGGTTGTGTGATCTCCCACACTCCAGGAGCTGGCAAAACATTACTCATAATCTCGTTTCTTGAAAGCTACTTAAAACTGTTCCCAGGGTCCCGGCCGTTAGTCCTTGCTCCAAAAACAACTTTGTACACCTGGTACAAGGAAATCATCAAATGGAAGATTCCTATTCCAGTGTACCAAATCCACGGTGGTCAGACATACAGAGAAGAAGTTCTTAGAAACAAACTCAAGCTTGCTCCAGGTCTTCCTAGAAACCAAGATGTAATGCATGTGTTGGACTGTCTAGAAAAAATACAGAAATGGCTTACGACCCCGAGTGTCCTCTTGATGGGTTACACTTCTTTTCTAACCCTGACCCGCGAAGATTCAAACTATGCTCATCGGCAATACATGGCCAAAGTACTTCGCCAATGCCCGGGGATTTTAATCCTTGATGAAGGTCATAACCCGAGAAGCACAAAGTCAAGATTAAGAAAAGGTTTAATGAAAGTAGACACCCCATTGCGAGTCCTACTATCTGGCACCTTATTCCAGAACAATTTCGGTGAATACTTCAACACGCTCACGTTAGCAAGACCACGTTTTGTCAATGAGGTGCTTAAAAAGCTAGATCCTAAGTTTAAGAGCAGAAAGAAAGGAGTTATATCGAAGTTTTCACTTGAAAACAGAGCTAGAAAGCTGTTTGTCATCAAGATAGCAGAACAAATCAACTCAACTGTTCAAAAGGACAGACAACAAGGGTTGAACATTCTAAGAAGCTTAACAAGCAAGTTCATTGATAACTATGAAGGTGGTAGTGCTGAAAACCTCCCCGGTCTCCAATGTTACACTCTCATGATGAAGTCCACCACCATTCAGCAAGATATTCTCAAAAACTTCAAGACCAACGACCCGTATACAAAGGTTTTCCCTTAGAACTTGAACTTTTAATCACACTTGGGTCAATACACCCATGGTTGATACAAACAACCGCATGTGCAAGTCAGTATTTCAAAGAGGACGAGCTCCAGGCCCTTGATAGTCTCAAATTCGACCTCAAACTTGGGTCAAAAGTCAGATTTGTAATGAGTTTAGTCCCACGTTGTCTTCTCCGAAAAGAAAAGTCTTAATCTTTTGCCACAACATTGCTCCTATAAATCTGTTTCTAGAAACATTTGATCGGTTTTATGGATGGAAAAGAGGCAAAGAAGTTTTAGTCCTTCAAGGAGAACTCGAGCTGTTTGAAAGAGGACGTGTAATGGATAAATTCGAAGAACCTGGTGGCCCATCAAAAGTAATGCTGGCTTCCATCAACGCTTGTGCTGAAGGAATTAGTCTGACTGCAGCTTCACGGGTCATCTTACTGGATTCAGAATGGAATCCTTCTAAAAGTAAACAAGCGATTGCACGCGCTTTCAGGCCTGGCCAAGACAAGGTGGTTTATGTCTACCAACTGCTTGCGACGGGGACTTTAGAAGAAGAGAAACACAGCAGGACTACTTGGAAAGAATGGGTGTCGAGCATGATCTTTAGCGAGGAGTTAGTGGAAGATCCTTCTCACTGGCAAGCACCTAAGATTGAAGACGAGTTGCTGAGGGAGATTGTGGAGGAGGACCGCGCTTCATTGTTTCACGCGATTATGAAGAACGAGAAGGCTTCGAATATGGTGGTAAGAGGCAGAGAGTAACTGTAATATCATCTGTTTGTTTTATGTTTATGTTGTTCTGTTTTCTGGTAATAAACTAATAAAGAACTCTAGTCTGTTTAAAATGGAGCTTCAGGGGCTTCTGTGCTTAACTTATTGTGCAAGTAGCATCAAGCATTTAGCTTATTGGATTGGACTCATCCTGTTAGTAGTAATAACTAATAAACGATCTTTGCATCGAATATTTTGTTCTTGTATTGCTTGTAGGCTTGATTTGCAAATGGTGCTGTGTGAGCGGAAAGAGTCTAGGACAACATTATTGTCTTGTTTTACTATTGTTCACTGTTCAGGTTTTGGTTAATCCGAGACCAGGGGCGGACCTAGGATCATTTTCCTCCGGGGTTGGTTTTTTCGGTTCTCAAATGTACACCGTTGGAATTTCTGGTTCAGGTCGGGCCGGGTCACACAAATAAAAGTTGATTGGTTTACGTTTCAAGAGAAATCGGATGAAAATTGTTCTGGATCAATTTTTTCATGGATACCACTTGAGAATGACGGTTGGAGTAACTTTTTTTTAAATCTCCTCATAAACCTTGAAACTAAAATCAAGTAATATGTTTTAATATATGTTTAATCAATTATATTTATTATTTATTATTTATTTGAAAAACTAAAAGATGAACTTTTATTCTTAAATCAAAATAAATGTACTATAAATGTGTGAGCTTTTAGAAAAAATCAACTGGACTATATGAACAGATAAAGATAAAATAATCAATTGAAATCTATTAAAATAAATTAAAAAATCTTGATGTCTAGATCCACTGCCGCACGAAGCTCCAAAAATAGATTAGGGTTTCAATTAAGGTGTAGGGTTTCAATTAAGGTGCTGTTTGCAGTCTGCGGACCACATCTGCAGCAGAAAAGGTGGACCAAATGTCTGCAGTCTGCAAGAAAAAGTTTGTTTGTTTTTAACATCTGCAGTCTGTAACCAAACTAACCATATACAAACTAATCATACAAACAAACTAATCATACAAACAAACTAACCATACAAACAAACTAATCATACAAACAAACTAATCATACAAACAAACTAATCATACAAACAAACTAATCATATACAAACTAATCCTACACGGTTGGGAAGTCAAAATAGGAACTCTTTTGTCGGTTAAGAGTTTTAAAATAAAAACCAAACTCCCGATGCTTCTTTCTTTAGAAACACTCAAATCCTCAAATCTCTCGAACTCTCTCTTCTGCTCGGTTGTTGTGATGATTTGGGTTGTGGTCGAATAGTTTCGACAGATGGTTTGGAGAAGATGGTTCCGTCGACAGAAGATGGTTCCGTCGACCGAAGATGAATGATCGAAGATGATGGTTTGTGATGGTCGACTGATTTTGGCAGATGATTCGATTATCGACAGGGATGATTGGCGCCGGGCGATGATGGTGAGGTGGCGACGTTGGCGAGGTGGCGACGGTGGTGAGGTGGACACGGTTGTGAAGGGGAGTGGGGGAGGTGGGTATGTGGGAAGAGAGTGTTAGGGCTCAAATGAAGATTCAGAAGAGGTTAGAGAGAGGTTGTGAAGACATTGTTCCACCTCTTCTCCGTGCAGAGGTGAGGAAGACGTTTTTTAATGAAACGTCTTCTAAAAAACAAACAGTCTGCGAAGTAAAAACCTCTTCCCGCGTCTGCGAGCGCGCAGATGAAGAGGTGTGGAAGAGGTTTTTCAAAAAACAAACACCAAATAAATTAGTAGATTTAATACAAAATAAGCTTTGATTGGTTATTAGATTTTGAGCTTTTTAGCTTTAACAAAAAACAAGCTTTTAATTTGAATCTTAGTGGGGTAAAGATTTTGAAAACAATATATTTGGGTTTAGTGACGTAAAATTTTCCATAAAGTTCAGCATTAGAAAAATACGAGGTCGAATAAAACACCGTTAAGACATGTTTTATATAGAAAAGAATTTTGTATGGTCAGTTGACCCCTTCCCTCCTAAGTCTGCCATTGTCCAAGACCTATGCGACTCCAAGTTGCTACTAACATTGGTTGATACTGAAATCAAATTTGCTACCGATCTTCAGTTAATATTGAAGTTTCGTTTTGCTACTAATGAGCAAAATTATTAACGATCGTCAAATTCAAGCACCTTTTATCGACCAACTCGATCGCCATTAGGATTTTGGCCCTTGGACTCCCTAGGGGTTGGAGTTTTTTGGACCTTGCAACTCAAGGTGTTTGAACTACCAAGGTTACTTGGGTTAAAAAACCATAACATTTTTGAATGCATGTGCATTTAATATGTCATAACTTAAACAAAAACAAATGTCTGTTTCAATATCTCATTTAGTCTCAAGAAAATTTATTGATACTAAAATGACTTTAGTGACACTAAAATCACCAACAATATTAGAAGTATTAAACCAACTAACTGCTATTACTTAGCTAACGCTCTTGTACAAATACAAGTTAATCAATGAATAATAGACAACAAGAGTTAAACCAATATTTTCTATTTGTGTTCTTTCTTTCTGTCCGGAACGTATGTTGTCACATTGAGAAAAGAAATACAAACATGACTTGACCGGAAAAATAAACACACCCTTTTAAAATCCAAGTAATTTAAAATGGTCAGCTTCTAAAAATTAAACCAATAGGATGCTCAAACTTAGCCACACAGTCCGGGAAATCTCACAATTTTGAATAGTTTCACAATAATTTGGCATTAGTCTTTATTTCCCTTTCTCATATGTTCTTCGAAATCTTTTCACGTTGTGTTTCACTTCAACATCTACACAAATCATTTAATTTAAGTTTTCAATTGTATAATGACTTAAATGTTCTACCTTAACGAAAACAATTAACTAAGTTAACATAAGAATAAATGAAAATGATAAATTTTTAAAAAGTCAGGGACTCAAATAAGAAAAAAACTTTTATTGATAAAAATAACAAAACAAACCAAAACTCAAGAACGAAAATAAAAAATAACTTATAACTCTAAGAAAGAAAATGCAAATTGTAGAAACCTTTTGAAAATTAAAAAGAGGTGCATTCTACTTGTTTGATCTTATTATAGATGAGAAACAATTTGGTTGATGGACTAATCTTGTAACATAAAAAGAGTTCATGGCTACAATACGAAATTCATAAACAAATGTGATACAAAGTAAAATCTACAAGGGTAAATTACGAAATAACCATTTTGTAACCACCTGTATTTCCATATTCACTTATGTTAAACATTTGTGAGTAATACAATCACGGGTATTCCAATTATAAAGCTTGTGATAAATAATAATAATAATAATAATAATAATAATAATAATAATAATGATAATAATAATAATAATAATTATTATAATAAATATAATAATAATAATAACAATATTAATAATGATAATAATGATAAAAAATGTCCAGGGGTTATTTCTGTAAATTAGGAAACTTAAAACCAAAGTTTCATACATAAGTGTTAAACTTAAAACCACAGGGGCCGAATCTGTAAATTTTTAAACCCAAACCATCCCTCCCGTCGACACCCTGCTCCTCCGGCCACATTTCCGGCCGTATTCCGGCGAAGCCCGACAGCCCAAAATACGCGGTATCAATCCAAACTAAAGGTACCGACACATTCGCGTGATTGATTAGAATCAATGGCCCACTTCAATTTGAAAGATTGAATCGATTAGCACGGGTTGGGATCCAATGTACTTTCGGCTGAATTTCCAGCCTTGAATCGCACTAAACCACGATAATAATTAAATTAACTTGAGATAAACAATCATATATACACCTTCAATCGATTACAATTTCCAATTCCATTTAAAACAAACAAAAACAACCCGGTTGAACATCTCCAAACCGTCGACCTGCAACCCTTTCAAAACCCAACCTTCGACCGATCTTAATCAAAATTAACAACGGTCTTTGATTCCGGATTATCATACGAAGCTAACCTCAAGTTTAATTTGATTATTATCACTATTTGAGCATCAACCGATTACCCCACGAGCCGCGACCTGTTCTTGAAGAGTTCAACCTCAATCGAACATCGTACAGGTAAATTACACACACATACATACTCGATACATCATGGGGAACAAAAGCCCCATGATTCCCGAAGCTATCTAAGTCGAATTCATGCTCAATTTGAGCTTTGATCGATCTAGGGCTCGAATTTGGATTTGGGGGTTTGGTATTATTGGTTTAAAGGAATTTAAACCGGATCATAACCGCGGCCACGGCCTTTGGTTCACCGGTTCCCATGCTTCCCCCTCAAACAGAAGGTCTCGGGTTCGAGACCCGCCACCTACATTATTTTTTTTAAGGCCTTTTAAGCCTTTAAAAATTCTGAAAAAATTCTAAAAATTTTAAAAATGTTTTTACAAACATTAAAAATTTTAAAACAACTCAATTACTTTCTGAAATTTATTTTTTATATTTTATTCATTTATTTTATTTGTTTTAAATAAATAAAATAACTAATTATGTTTCTACCAATTTATAATTAGTGTATAATACATAAATATACAATAAATAAATTGAATCCAATATATATACATAGGTATATATTATCCAATTATCAAAACAATTTTTATTTGATTAAATTACATGTATATAATTTTATATAATCGTATACAATTTATAACTCGTGTATATACTAAACATACAATATATAGTTATGTTCACTTATGTACAAATGTATTATATACATATAATCATGTATACCATTATACATATAATTATATATAATTACTTGATTATATATAATTATGAATATAATTATACATATACAATTTATTAATAAATTGTATAAATGTATAACTTACACGTATAAATTTTTGACACAATCACTTTCAATAAATTCGTTATTTCAAGACATTTCAAACCGAATAAAATTTATCAATTTAAACTACCATAGAAATCCTAATACATTCTCAAATTCCCAAATCGTTATTATTCTAACTCGAGACACCGTTCCTTAGGTTAATTATAAGGAAATCGTTGGTGTCTAAACTATCACGTCCAAATTCCAACCTCATCAATCAAGTGAGTATTCATATCCCCTTTTTATATCATTTCCTATTTGGGGGAAATCATGTGATACAATATATTCTATCATGATATTCTATTGTTATTTCATTATCAATTCAATTCAAGACATGTTATGTTATTACTTGCAATTACGTGAACATACTGTGATAAACTGGACGACAGTAGAACCCTAATTCAATCAATCAATCAATCCTGGCAACAATGTAGATCTACTGGTTTGGATAACCCACCCCATATGGCTTACGAGTGGTGATTGTGCCAGAGGCAATTAGTCAATCTATGGTGTTGTGTGGAGTCTATTATATGCAAGTGTCAAGTCAAGGGGTTTATATTGTGTCGGTTTATCTATATGCTTCGCGGTTGCCATATAAGTTTTAATATTACCTTGTGAATTGAATTACAATCGATGGATCAATCAATCAATCTATATGTATATTCAAAACTGTGATTACTCACCAGCTAACTCGTTAGCTGACTTTATTTTCTCACATGATTTCAGGTTAAGCAAGATAGTGGACTTCTACGTGCTCATCTAAGACACGGACCTAGTTAAAATAAAGACAATTATTATTTGTGGTTTCGATTATTGTATTTGTGTATGTTGTACTTATTCTATTATGTAATCTGATTTTAATATTATTTCCACTATTAGACAACCATGTGTTATGAACAATCCATCATTCCCTCGTCCGCTCCGATGATTCCGCCGTCGGTCGGGGTGTGACAGATTGGTATCAGAGCCATGGTTATAGGGAACTAGGTTATTAGAAATGGAAAGACCTAGACTAAAACTAAGTACCTTTACACATGAGTCCTCTCATGTATTTTATATGCTCAGATAGGATTGTATGTGCTTTACATGTTTATACCTGATTATGTTTCATACACTTTGAATCTATCAATATACACACGAAACTTAACTCATATTCTAAGGCATTGTGTGCCTAATTCAAGTGATTTCAAACTCCAAAACTCGATTGTTATTCATGGTTTTCAAATCTCGTCAAAGTCCGTGTCACACGACCGAGAACATGCAATGCTGGAAGAGTGGGATACCTGTATCTTAAGGTGTTCTGTCTAGGCAAGGTATTTCATACAACTTGATTACCTTACCTGGGAACCCTCGGGATGAGTATTCGCTTATAGGTACGCATGTCATCGTGCTGGACACAAATACTTTGATAAGTCAACGTATTCGTTTTGGTTTGCGAACCGAACGTTTACACTCCTAACCTCTCATTGTTGTTTTAAACAATCTCATTAACGATTTTATTATTTTGAAAAGTTTTAAAAATCAATTACCCGTTACTCATAAAGGTTTCTTCGTTCCTTATTATACAGCATGTCTTCTCGTCAAAACCGCTCCCGATCTAGAAGCTCTGGCCGCAAGATTGCTGCTATGGTGGCACGTGAAGTTGCTGCGGTTATCCCAACACTGCTTACTCATTTGAACCAAGGCAACAATGCTGTCCAAAACACAACTGCACCAAACACTGTCCAAAACCCAACTGCACCAAACCCTCCCAAAACTTGTACTTACAAGCATTTCAATTCCTGCAATCCCACTAAGTTTAGTGGAGCCGAAGGTGCCACCGGTCTTCTGCAATGGTTCGAGAGTATTGAAAACACGTTTCTTAATAGCGAATGTCCTGAAAATCTCAAAGTTCGCTACGCTACCAGTGTTTTCCAGAAGAGAGCTTTAACTTGGTGGAACGGGGAGAAACGAACCCGTGGCACTGATGCTGCCCTGGCATTGACGTGGGCTGAAGTAAAGGAACTCATGACACGGGAATTCTGCCCACGAAATGAAATCAAAAGACTAGAAGCTGAATTCTGGGATTTGGCTCAGGAAAGCGGCGAGAATCTGGTTTACACCACCCGTTTTCACGAGTTGAGTCTTCTGGTTCCTCATCTAGTTACTCCCTCATCTCGAGCTATCGAGAAGTACATAGGTGGTCTCCCTATGCAAATTCAGGATACCGTGTGGGGTAGGAACCCTACTAACTTGGCAGATGCTATCCGTCTAGCAGCTCAGTTAACCGACAACCATGTCAAGGCCGGTACCTTGACCAGGAAGGGTGACAAGAAGAAAATGGAGAAGTCTTCTACTGAAACAACCAAGGAAGACAAGCCTGAAACTTCCAGGAACCGGAAGAGGAAGGCTAACTCTCAAAACTTTGCTGTAATTACCCCTGCTGTTCCAATCAACCAAGTCGCACCGACCTATCAACCAACCATGAATAATCAAGCCCCAACAAAGAAACCTTACACCGGGCCATTTCCACAATGCAACATCTGCAAGTATCATCATCCTACTGGTGCTAAGTGTCGTCAGTGCACCAGTTGTGGTCGTTTTGGCCATACATTCAACATATGCAGGAATGCTGCTAAGGTATTGGTAAATGCGCCAGTCCAACAAAACCCTCCTGCAATTGCTCAAGTTCGTGCATGTTATCAATGCGGTGATCCAACTCATTTCCGTAACCGATGTCCTCAGCTCGTTAATGCCGTACCCGCAGCACAAGGGCGTGCTTTTAACATCAATGCCCAACAAGCTCAGGCTGCCAATGATGTGGTGAATGGTACGTTCCTAATCGATCATCAATATGCTTCAATTTTATTTGATACCGGTGCCGATAAAAGTTTTGTATCCTTAGAATTTGAACCTTTGCTTGTTAATACCCGAACTAAGTTAGGGAAACCGTTTACAGTAGAAATAGCTGATGGAAAATCCGTCACAATTGATTCTGTCATCCAAAATTGTACCCTTAAACTTAGTGAACACGAATTTCCTGTCGATCTTATACCGATGCCACTTGGAAGTTTTGACGTCATTATAGGCATGGATTGGTTGTCAAAGAACCATGCTGAAGTCGTCTGTTTCGAGAAAATCATCCGGATCCCTCGCGCATCTGGAAGTGTCTTAAATATTTACGGGGAAAAGCTTTCCAAGGGATTAAAACTCATGTCCTGCACCAAAGCTCAAAAGTACCTCCGCAAACATTACGTGGCTTTCTTAGCTCATATCGTGAAGGCAGATGAGAAATCTAAGAAGATTGAAGACATTCCGATTGTTCGAGAGTTTCCTGAAGTCTTTCCCGATGATTTAACCGGTCTTCCTCCTGTTCGTCAAGTCGAATTCCGTATTGACCTTGTGCCTGGCGCAACTCCAGTAGCAAAATCTCCCTATCGACTTGCACCATCTGAGATGCAAGAGCTTGCTAGTCAACTTCAAGAGCTCTCCGATAAAGGCTTCATTCGACCAAGTTCCTCGCCCTGGGGAGCCCCAGTTTTGTTTGTGAAGAAGAAGGACGGTTCTTTTCGAATGTGCATCGACTACCGGGAGCTTAATAAGCTTACTATCAAAAACCGGTATCCTCTACCCAGGATCGACGATTTATTTGATCAGCTTCAAGGAGCCTCTCATTTTTCCAAAATCGATCTCCGCTCAGGTTATCATCAATTACGAGTGCACGATGATGATATTCCCAAGACAGCTTTTCGCACAAGATATGGTCATTACGAGTTTACAGTAATGCCATTCGGGTTAACCAACGCACCTGTTGTGTTCATGGATTTAATGAACCGCGTGTGTAAACCATATCTGGACAAATTCGTGATCGTTTTCATTGACGACATTCTCATTTATTCAAAATCAAAATCCGATCACGAACATCATCTCCGTTCGATCCTTGAACTTCTGAAACAGGAAAAGCTTTATGCAAAATTCTCAAAGTGTGAATTTTGGCTTAAAGAAGTCCAATTCCTTGGTCACATCGTAAACGACAAAGGTATTCACGTGGATCCTGCAAAGATCGAGGCAGTGAAGAATTGGGTAGAACCCAAAACTCCTACCGAGATTCGTTCATTCCTTGGCTTAGCCGGTTACTACCGTCGCTTTATTCCAAACTTCTCAAAGATCGCTGTACCTCTCACCGCCTTGACACATAAGGACAAGAGTTTCGTGTGGGGACCAGATCAGGAGAAAGCTTTTCAAACCCTCAAGCAGAAGTTGTGTGATGCCCCAGTCTTGACTCTCCCCGATGGGAATGACGATTTCGTTGTCTACTGTGATGCTTCGAAGCAAGGTCTTGGTTGTGTTCTCATGCAACGAGGCAAAGTCATAGCTTATGCCTCAAGACAACTCAAAATTCATGAGAAAAATTACACAACCCATGATCTCGAGCTAGGAGCTGTGGTATTCGCACTCAAAATTGGAGGCACTACCTTTACGGCACCAAGTGTATTGTATTTACCGATCATAAAAGCCTTCAGCACATATTCAATCAGAAGGAATTAAACATGAGACAACGACGATGGGTTGAATTACTTAATGACTACGATTGTGAAATTCGCTACCATCCAGGAAAGGCGAATGTCGTAGCCGACGCATTAAGTCGAAAGGGTCAAGTTATGCTTCAAAGTATTACCATTCAAACCGACCTCCTAACCCGTATACTCGAAGCTCAACACGAATCAGTCACCGAGGGCAACATGTATGAGGAAATGTCATGCGGTGCTGAACTCCAATTGGAAACCAAGTCGGACGGACTATTGTATTTTCTAAATCGACTTTGGATTCCAATCGCGATAATCTTCGAACAACCATTCTGGATGAGGCTCACAAGGCTCGCTATTCTATTCATCCGGGAGCAGATAAGATGTTCATGAATCTTCGGAACCAATATTGGTGGCCCGGCATGAAGAAGGATATAGCCTTGTATGTATCTAAATGCCTTACATGTTCCAAAGTCAAAGCCGAGCATCAACGTCCCTCTGGATTACTCGTACAACCCGAGGTTCCATTATGGAAATGGGAGAGCATATCCATGGATTTCACTACCAAGCTGCCTCGTACCGCTAGTGGTCACGATAGTATCTGGGTTATCATTGATCGATTGACTAAGTCGGCTCATTTCATTCCAATTCGGGAAGATTATCGAGTGGAGAAATTGGCTCGTATTTACATTAATGAAATAGTCAGTCGACATGGTGTGCCTTTAGATATTATCTCTGATCGCGATGGTCGTTTCATCTCTCGTTTTTGGAAAAGTCTCCAATCAGCTCTCGGGACTCAACTAAATCTTAGCACAGCCTATCACCCGCAAACCGATGGTCAAACTGAAAGAACGATACAGACCCTCGAGGATATGCTCCGGGCTTGTGTCATTGATTTCAGTGGATCGTGGGATTCTCATCTTCCGTTGATCGAATTCTCATACAATAACAGTTATCATACCAGCATCCAGATGGCACCATTTGAGCCTTGTATGGTCGAAAGTGTCGATCTCCCATCTGCTGGTCTGAAGTTGGTGAATCACAGATTACTGGTCCGGAATTGATACAAGAAACAACCAACAAAATTCATAAGATCCGTGATAACTTGGTCGCTGCTAGAAATCGTCAAAAGCATTATGCTGACAAAAGACGTAAGCCCATGGAATACAATGTCGGTGATCTCGTACTTCTTAAGGTGTCACCTTGGAAGGGAGTGATTCGCTTTGGAAAGAAAGGAAGCTAGCACCTCGTTACGTGGGTCCATTCAAAGTGCTCGAACGAATTGGGAAAGTGGCCTACAAGCTTGAACTACCTCAAGAACTTAGCAATATACATCCGACGTTTCATGTTTCAAATCTCAAGAAATGTCTTGCCGATGAAAATCTCCACATTCCACTCGACGAAGTCCAGATTGATGAATCTATGCACTTTATTGAGAAACCTGTGGAAATTATGGATCGGGAAGTTAAACAACTCAAACGCAGTCGGATACCCATTGTCAAAGTTCGATGGGAGTCTAAACGTGGGCCAGAGTACACCTGGGAACGTGAGGACCAAATGAAACCAAGTACCCTCATCTTTTCATTTCAGCCTCCTCATGAACAAATTTCGGGACGAAATTTTCTAAAGCAGGGGAGACTGTAACCACCTGTATTTCCATTCACTTATGTTAAACATTTGTGAGTAATACAATCACGGGTATTCCAATTATAAAGCTTGTGATAAATAATAATAATATAATAATAATAATAATAATAATAATAAATAATGATAATAATAATAATAATAATAATTATAATAAATATAATAATAATAATAACAATATTAATAATGATAATAATGATAAAAAATGTCCAGGGTTATTTCTGTAAATTAGGAAACTTAAAACCAAAGTTTCATACATAAGTGTTAAACTTAAAACCACAGGGGCCGAATCTGTAAATTTTTAAACCCAAACCATCCCTCCCCGTCGACACCCTGCTCCTCCGGCCACATTTCCGGCCGTATTCCGGCGAAGCCCGACAGCCCAAAATACGCGGTATCAATCCAAACTAAAGGTACCGACACATTCGCGTGATTGATTAGAATCAATGGCCCACTTCAATTTGAAAGATTGAATCGATTAGCACGGGTTGGGATCCAATGTACTTTCGCTGAATTTCCAGCCTTGAATCGCACTAAACCACGATAATAATTAAATTAACTTGAGATAAACAATCATATATACACCTTCAATCGATTACAATTTCCAATTCCATTTAAAACAAACAAAAACAACCCGGTTGAACATCTCCAAACCGTCGACCTGCAACCCTTTCAAACCCAACCTTCGACCGATCTTAATCAAAATTAACAACGGTCTTTGATTCCGGATTATCATACGAAGCTAACCTCAAGTTTAATTTGATTATTATCACTATTTGAGCATCAACCGATTACCCCACGAGCCGCGACCTGTTCTTGAAGAGTTCAACCTCAATCGAACATCGTACAGGTAAATTACACACACATACATACTCGATACATCATGGGGAACAAAAGCCCCATGATTCCCGAAGCTATCTAAGTCGAATTCATGCTCAATTTGAGCTTTGATCGATCTAGGGCTCGAATTTGGATTTGGGGGTTTGGTATTATTGGTTTAAAGGAATTTAAACCGGATCATAACCGCGGCCACGGCCTTTGGTTCACCGGTTCCCATGCTTCCCCCTCAAATAGAAGGTCTCGGGTTCGAGACCCGCCACCTACATTATTTTTTTTAGGCCTTTTAAGCCTTTAAAAATTCTGAAAAAAATTCTAAAAATTTTAAAAATGTTTTTACAAACATTAAAAATTTTAAAACAACTCAATTACTTTCTGAAATTTATTTTTTATATTTTATTCATTTATTTTATTTGTTTTAAATAAATAAAATAACTAATTATGTTTCTACCAATTTATAATTAGTGTATAATACATAAATATATAATAAATAAATTGAATCCAATATATATACATAGGTATATATTATCCAATTATCAAAACAATTTTTATTTGATTAAATTACATGTATATAATTTTATATAATCGTATACAATTTATAACTCGTGTATATACTAAACATACAATATATAGTTATGTTCACTTATGTACAAATGTATTATATACATATAATCATGTATACCATTATACATATAATTATATATAATTACTTGATTATATATAATTATGAATATAATTATACATATACAATTTATTAATAAATTGTATAAATGTATAACTTACACGTATAAATTTTTGACACAATCACTTTCAATAAATTCGTTTATTTCAAGACATTTCAAACCGAATAAAATTTATCAATTTAAACTACCATAGAAATCCTAATACATTCTCAAATTCCCAAATCGTTATTATTCTAACTCGAGACACCGTTCCTTAGGTTAATTATAAGGAAATCGTTGGTGTCTAAACTATCACGTCCAAATTCCAACCTCATCAATCAAGTGAGTATTCATATCCCCTTTTTATATCATTTCCTATTTGGGGGAAATCATGTGATACAATATATTCTATCATGATATTCTATTGTTATTTCATTATCAATTCAATTCAAGACAGGTTATGTTATTACTTGCAATTACGTGAACATACTGTGATAAACTGGACGACAGTAGAACCCTAATTCAATCAATCAATCAATCCTGGCAACAATGTAGATCTACTGGTTTGGATAACCCACCCATATGGCTTACGAGTGGTGATTGTGCCAGAGGCAATTAGTCAATCTATGGTGTTGTGTGGAGTCTATTATATGCAAGTGTCAAGTCAAGGGGTTTATATTGTGTCGGTTTATCTATATGCTTCGCGGTTGCCATATAAGTTTTAATATTACCTTGTGAATTGAATTACAATCGATGGATCAATCAATCAATCTATATGTATATTCAAAACTGTGATTACTCACCAGCTAACTCGTTAGCTGACTTTATTTTCTCACATGATTTCAGGTTAAGCAAGATAGTGGACTTCTACGTGCTCATCTAAGACACGGACCTAGTTAAATAAAAGACAATTATTATTTGTGGTTTCGATTATTGTATTTGTGTATGTTGTACTTATTCTATTATGTAATCTGATTTTAATATTATTTCCACTATTAGACAACCATGTGTTATGAACAATCCATCATTCCCTCGTCCGCTCCGATGATTCCGCCGTCGGTCGGGGTGTGACACATTTGACCAAATCGAATTGCAAGGTTTATCATGTAAGGCTAATGCAACTCAAACACCCAAAGTCTCCTGCATGCATGCACAAGTGCACTAAAGAGGAATGCTTCGGAAGTTTCACACACTGCCTTAGAAATTACTCTAAGTGTGAAATCTTCCGAAGCCAAGACCAATATCTTCCGAAGCCAAAGATGAAGTCTTCCGAAGCCAAAGATGAAGTCTTCCGAAGCTTCAAAGACAAAGTCTTCCGAAGCTTCAAAGACAAAGTCTTCCGAAGCCAATTATTGAAGACAGATTTCTTCCAAAGACTTTTGAACACATGCTTTATCTGATGTACTTTTTACCTGAAGTTGGATCACTTTCCGCTACAACTTTGATAAAATACCAACTTTACAATAGTTGGTGAAAGGTCCATGCTTTTGGTAACTATACATTGAGGTCTTGAGTCTGTAACTTTCCACTTTATGTACTTTATCATTTTTGTAATATATTAGGATGTGAGCTATGGCATGTCCTAGTTAAAAGGCAATCTGCCTTTTGACTCTACATTGATTTTGTTGTCTAGATCATGTATCCAGCTGGTCTTCAAAGTATGACCGGCTGTAGGTTGTAATATAAGTATTTCTGGTCCCTGTATCTTATATGGAGAACTTGTGTAGACACTTATAAGGAACTAGAGAGCAATATACATCAACCTTAAAAACCAATTACTTGTGTTGTTCTTGTTCTGTCTCATTTACACTTGTGTTTCTTAGTTCTCAAATACTGACTTTTCTAGTTCCCTATTTGAATTGTTAAATGTTATTACACACTCTCCTCTTTGTGTTGTTGTGTTGTAAGTGCATACCCTGCACCCGTTCCTACAATTGGTATCAGAGCATTTCAGGCTCTTGATATAGGATCTCACCATCTTAAGATCCCTCACACACACAAAATACTTAACCCTTCAAATGGCAGCTATCTCTAAAGCTGATATGGAAACTGGAACCATGACAAAATCCCCACTGATCACTCCTGATGACTTTGACACTTGGTGCCAAAGAATGGAAGGCTTTATCAAGTGTCAAGACTCAAGAATGTGGGAATCTGTTGTCACTGGACCTTACATACCCAGCTCCTCTTCAGCTGCTGCTGGAGGTGGTATGATCCCCAAGGATGTGGCTGACTACTCAGATGAAGATAGAAAGAGAGTAGAAATTGATCAAAAGGCCATGACAGCTCTTCAGACTGCTCTTCCAAACTCCATATACAGAGGTTTCAAGAAATGCAAAACAGCTAAGCAGCTGTGAGATGCATTAAAACTAATGTATGAGGGTTTCACTGAAGCCAAGAGAATAAAAAGGATCTCCTGAAGCAGCAGTTTGAAAATTTCATATTCAGAATAGGTGAGACCGTGACTCAACAATACTTCAGATATGTTGAGATTGTGGATACTCTAGTGGATGTTAGAGTAACTCTTGGAAGCAGGGATATTGTAAGGAAGTTTATGTCCTCTCTTTCTAGGAAATGAACATATTATTGTGTTGTAATCAAGAGGACTGAGAACCTTAAGACTCTCACTTTGACAGAGTTGTATGACATTCTCAGTGGATACCAGATGGAGATGAACATGCAAGGTTCATCTGGTAACTCCAGCAATCAAATAGGTTCAACCCTTCATGTGACTGAAAGGGATAACATAGAACCCCAACATCATCTTCTATGCTACCCTGACATCCCACAAAAGGGTCCTTTCATCACCTTCCGGGAGACACCAAGGGAGAACTATACTCAAGGAAGTCCATTCCAAGATACAAGTTCTTCTCAAGCCTTTGTGTCTTCTGATGAAAGTTGTGGCAGTTTCCTATTCACCCTTGAAGACCTGGACTGTATCCATCCAGATGATCTGGAGTACATGGAGATAGTCCAGCAAATGGCTCTTCTCACTCACAGAGCCAAGAGGTTCTATAAGCGGACAGGAAGGAAGTTTCCTAACAATACAACCAGTGGAAAGTTTGGGTTGGATAAAAGCAAAGTTAAGTATTACAACTGTAACTTGATGGGTCAGTTTGCTAGGGAATGCAAGGCACCAAGAACAAATGGTGGACAAGCATAATCCAAACCAAACTACACTGATAAAGCTACACAGAATGAGAAGCGAAAGCAGCAAGCTGCAGTTGCTGTTGAAGAAGGAGGCTTTGACTGGAGCTTTTAGGTGGAAGATACACCTCCAAACCAAGCATTAATGGCTGACCATGATGAAACCAAGGTATTGGAACATCTCTATACTCCTGAATGTATTGCTAAAGTCAACAGATACAAGTCCTATAACTTAGAAATGAGATCTGATCTTGAGTCCTTAAACATCTTGAAATCTGATTTTAGAAAAGCTGAAAATGATTATAAGTTAAAGATAAAAGACTTAGAGAAAACCATTTTAGTCGTAAAATATGAGCATACAAATTATAGGACTCAGATCAATGACCTCATAACTAAGTTAACTGAATGCCAGGCTGAGCTTGTGATCAGCAAAGTCAGGGCAGAAAAATATGTTCTTGAAGAAGAGACCTTCAAGAACATCATATCCTCATCCTTGCATGTAAAATTTTGTTATCAAAACAAGCAGGGACTGGGATCTAGTGAGATCGCTCATTCATACACAATCTTGTCTGTAAGATCACCTAGGTATGGAACTTGTGAAGATGAGCTTCCTTTTATAGACCCCTTGAGTGAAGAGGATGAAGAAGTGCTAGTGAAGAATTCCTCTGAGAAGAGTGAAGAGGAGGACGTAAGAAGGGCCACTATCCTTCTGAGGAGAGCAGGAAGCATGTGATGACCAAGTCTATGAGGAAGAACTTGATCAGAAAGAGCAAGAGAAAAGCTAAGAGGGCTCAAGAGATCAAGGCCATTTTTAACTCTAAGCAGAAACAAGTCTTTATCTCTGCAGGGTTTGACATGTTTAAGACTGAAGACATCAACCTCAACTCTTCTACCAAGAGTTCTGGTTCATGTTCAAATCATCTCAGCATCAAGAAGAAGGCTGATTAGTTGTGTACCACTGCTACACAGCCTGAACCATCCAACTCAATAACAGTCCTCAGCCTAAAAGGACTGTCCAACATCTGCAAAGATGAAGGTGGAGAAGGGAAGTGATCAAAGTCAGCCTTGTTCTCAGAAAAGGGCTCTTAGGAAGAACAAGATGAAATGTGTTATATGTGAGAGTACTTCTCATCTTGCTAAGGATTATCCATACAATCCAAGAGGTACTCTTTATGTGACCAAGAAAGAGACTTCCAAGAGCTCCAAGAAGAATTCAGTTTCGGAAGGAAAATCTGTTTCCTTCGGAAGCTCCAAAGCAAAGAAGAAGGCAAGTGGAAAATTGCCTTCGAAAGAAAATTTGGTCTCGGAAGAAAGGGATACTTCCGAAGCACTAAAGTCTGTTGCAGTGTTAGCAAGATCTTTCGAAGGTCCAGTCATCAAAACTTCCGAAGTCTCAAAAGCTTCCGAAGTATTGAAGGTCAAGTCCAAACTTTCAAAGTTGGTTTAGAAGTCAAAGAAAGACCAAGTGATTGAAAATTCTACATCAACAACAGCAAAAGATCCTCAAAACACAACTATAGGATCTATTACTGTTTCATTTCCTTCTACTTCTTTTGATGGGCCCAAGACCAATAAGGCTTGGGTCTCCAAATGTAACTAATCATTTTCTTTGTGCGGAAACAGCTGAAACAAAAATATCTGGATCATTGATAGTGGCTATTCCAGGCAATAGGTCACTACTCTAAAACTTTGAAAGAACTGATGGAGGGCCAGTTGCTTTTGGAGGAGATGAAGGAGGTTACATTTCTGGAAGGGGCAAGGTCACAAATAGTAAGCTCAGCATTGAGAAGGTAAAATTTGTCAAGGAGCTTGGGTACAATCTTCTAAGTGTATCCCAATTTTATGATCAGAGTCATAACATGCTCTTTACTGAGAATGAGTGTATTATTCTCAAGCCCGGGGTGATTATTCCTCATGAGCATATCCTGCTCAGAGCCCCCAGGAGAGGGAACATGTACAAGATGGATTTGCAAGAAACATCTCCCTCAGGAGAAGTTTCATGCTTTCTATCTAAAGCCAATAGTGATGAGTCTTTTCTCTGGTATAAAAGAATATGCCACGTAAACTTTAAAGACATGAATAAGCTGATTAAGAATGATTTGGTAACTGGAATGCCAAAGAAAGAGTTTAAAAGTGATGATCATTATGTTACATGCCTGAAAGGGAAGCAACATAAGGTATCTCACAAGCTTAAGGAAAGAAACTCCATCACTACACCCCTATACTTGTTACATATGGATCTCTTTAGCCCTACCAGTGTAATGAGTCTAGGAAGGACCTCTTACTGTCTAATGATCACAGATGACTTTACAAGATTCACTTGGGTTTTCTTTCTTAGAACTAAGGATGAGACCCCTGAGATTTTGAAGAATTTCATCTTAAGGATTGAGAATTAATATGATCACAAGGTCAAAACCATAAGATGTGATCAAGGAACTGAATTCAAGAACCAAATCCTTGATACATTTTATGATAAAAAGGGTATTATAAGACAATACAGTGCTCCCAGGACTCCTCAGCAAAATGGTGTTGCTGAAAAGAGAAACAGGACACTGATTGAAGCTGCAAGAACCATGTTGTCTGACTCTAAGCTGCCCATCACCTTCTGGGCAGAGGCAGTCAACACTGTCTGTATATGCAAAATAGAGTTTTAGTGGTTAAAACTCATGGTAAGACTCCTTATGAACTTTGGCACAAGAGGAAACATTTCATCGGTTTTCTCAGGTCATTTGGATGTCCATGCAGCATCTTGAATACCAAAGATCAAATTACCAAGTTTGCTGAGAAATCAGATGATGGACACTTTATTGGATATTCTTCTCAAGCTAAAGCTTATAGAGTATACAATCTTAAAACTAGAGTAGTTGAGGAGTCAGCCAATGTGACTTTTAATGAGCACACTCTCAGTGTGAAAGGTTCTGGTCCAGATTGGCTATTTGATCTTGATTTAGTTACCAACTGTTTTAACAAATCTTGTGAGAATGTTTCAGCATCTACAGATATTTTACCTCCAGGTGTTCCTGATCCAAGATTTGAGCTAAGAAGATCTTCAAGTTACACATCTTCAGCTCCAGTTGTAACTACTTCAGCAAATGAAGTTTCTATCAGCACAACAATGACAAATTCAGTTGATACATCTGAGATGCCTTCAAGTTCCAGCTCAGAAACTCAACAACCAAACAAAGAAACTTCAAATGCAGAAGAAAATGATGGTAGTGGTGATAGTGATCAAGAATTTCTTGATGCTGATAACCACTCCATAGATGAGCATATCAATAATGTCATACACTCATTAGATCAAGTTTTTCTTGATAAGTGTGTTGATGTGATGGAAGAAGCATCAACGTCAGATTTAAATTTCTCTAATTTATATATCTCTCAGCAACTTGCTATGATTCCTTAGCTAAGGATTCACAAGTCTCATCCTACCACAAACATCACTGGAGATGTTGAAACTGGGGTAAAAACAAGAGGACAAACCCATGAAGCAAATGTTTGTCTTCACTCTTGTTTCTTGTCCTAGATAGAACCAAAGAAAATTGATGAGGCTCTGAAGGATGGAAGTTGGATTGAAGCCATACAAGAGGAGCTGCTTCAATTCAAAAGACAGAAGGTTTGGAATCTATGTCCTCTTCCTCATGAGAAGACAGTCATAGGAACCAAATGATAGAGGTATTGTCATAAAAAACAAAGCTAGACTAGTTGTTCAAGGACACACACAAGAAGAAGGAATTGACTACACTAATATCTTTACTCCTATAGCAAGACTAGAAGCTGTTAGGATATTCTTGGCATTTGCTGCATCTAAAAACTTCAAGGTCTATCAACTTGATGTCAAGTGTGCTTTTCTGTATGGGGTGATTGATGAAGAGGTGTATGTCAAACAACCACCTGGCTTTGCAGATCCTGATCATCCTGATTATGTCTGCAAGCTTGATAAGGCTCTTTAGGGGCTACATCAAGCACCAAGAAAGTGGTATGAGACTCTATCTAAGTATCTCTGCAAGCATGGATACAGAAGGGGTACTATAGATGGAACTCTCTTCATCAAAGGACAGGGAAATGACTTAATGCTAGTTCAAGTGTATGTAGATGACATCATTTTTTGTTCAACTAATCCAAAGCTCTGCAAAGACTTTGAGAAGCTGATAAAGGACAGATTTGAAATGAGTACCATGGGGGAACTCAATTTCTTTCTAGGAATTCAAGTGAAGCAAGTTGAAGATGGAATCTTTATAAGTCAGTCAAAGTATGTTCAGGACATACTCAAAAGATTCAACATGACTGATTGTAAGATTGCTAAGACACCCATAGCAAGAAATCACTCCCCTTGGGCCTGATCTTGAGGGGGAGTGTGTGGATGAACACCTTTACAGGGCTATGATTGGGTCCCTTATCTATCTTATAGCTAGCAGGCCTGATATCATGTTTGCCACATATATTTGTGCAAGATATCAAGCTAACCCCAAAATGTCTCACCTAATCACTGTTAAGAGAATTCTAAGATACCTCAAAGGTGCCTCAACACTTGGTCTTTGGTATCCTAAGAATTCTGACTTCAATCTGTATGCATATACAGATAGTGATTATGGTGGTTGCAATATGACTGCAAAGTCTACATCTGGTGGTTGTCAGTTCCTTGGTGGAAGGGTTGTCTCATGGCAATGCAAGAAACAATCATGTGTCTCTGCATCAACTGCTGAAGCTGAATACATTACTGCTGCAAGTTGTTGTGCTCAAGTGCTTTGGATTCAGAATCAGATGCTTGACTATGGTTTAAACTTCAAGGAGAATCCCATTCACATAGACAACAACAGTGCTATCTCCATCACAGAGAATCCTGTGTAGCACTCAAGGACAAAACATATAAATATCAGGTATCATTTAATTAGAGATAACTTTGAAAAGGGATTAATTAAACTAGTTAAAGTTAACACAAATGAGTAATATGCTGATCTATTTACAAAAGCCTTTGATGAATATAGGTTTAAGTATCTTATTTTAACTATTGGGATGATTAACATTGAGTAGCTTTTTCTTAAAACTAATTCATTTTATTTCTTAAAATCTGTGTGTCCTAAGTTGTTTAGTTTATCACCTTCATAAGCTCATGTTTTCTGTGGATAAAACTTTTTGAAGAGTTTTCTTAGATTTTTTTACAAATTTTGATCATTCGAAAGATATGATTTTATCTTCGGAAGAAAATAGACCTTCAAGACAAATAACCGCCTAAGTAAATTTTGTCTTCGGAAGAAATTTCTAAAATTTCTTCCGAAGCTTAAAACTCTCTTCGTCACTTATATGTTTCCAAGTACCATTTTCTTCCGAAGGAAATTAACTTTCGGAAGCTTTGTTCTGTTGAACAAATCATCCAAGTCTAAATTATCTTCCGAAGCAAATTTGTCAAAATTTTTCGAAAATTCTTTCGAAGTCATTTTGGCCTCAGAAGCTTTTCATTAAAACTTCCGAAGACAATTTACCTTCGGAAGCTTTTTCATTAAACCTTCCGAAGACAATTTATCTTCGGAAACTTTTCGATTTCCAAGAAAACCACTTTTTGAGCAAAAAAAAACGAAAACACTTTTTCAGAGGTGGGACTAACATCCGGATTTCAAAGTTTATACTCTTTTATTAACTTTGTCTCAAATCCTTTTCATATATTAACCCAATCGGTTCCCCCTCTTTCTATCATCTTCATCTTTCCTCCAAATCTAAATTCCAAATTTCTCTCTGAAACCACCTTCGATTCATCTTTCACCTCAATTCATCTTTCTCATAATGGCCAATCATAATAGAAGAAATGACCCAGATTTTTCCATGCAGTTACACAGGCAACACAATCAGGTTGCTCTATTACACTCTGAGAAAGATTCATATATTCTCATAGGTGTGCCAATTCCTGGCTTTGTCAAACTACTTCACATCCCTTAGCATTGACCCTACTCTGTATGAGGATCATTTGCTCGAATTTTGGAAGACCTGCCAAGAGGTCATTATGGACGGGGAGAAGGCACTGTCTGCCACAGTGCAGGGGAGAACAATCGTCATCACTCCGGCCATCATCAACAATCATCTTCAGCTGGAAGATGAAGAAGGTGAGGTGTTCTTCCCAAAAGAAGCTGTTAATCATTCCTTTAGGAAGATGGGCTATGAGGGAGATTTCTCTGTAAAGACCTTCAGAAAAGGGAAGGTCTCATCTCAGTGGAAATACCTACTTCATGTGGTTATCCACAGCATGTCCAACAAGCATGAAGGGTGGGACCAGATTCCTGAAGATCTCTCCTTCATAGTGCATGGAATGGTTCAAGGGGTCAAGTTCAGGTACTCTCAATTTGTTTATACTAATTTGCTTGCGAACTTAGACTCCTTAGAATATTACATGTTTTCTAGATATGTTCAATACAATCTTAACTGTGAACTGGGCTCACAGTTGAGGGAAACAGATAGTATTCTTAAATTGGGATAGATGAAGCCCGACATCTTTAAAATTTTGAAGAAGCCAAGTGTTGGCTTCTCAGGGTTAAAACAGCCCTTGTCCCAAAAATGTTAGAGCTTATTGCTCAAGGTGACAACCAATTAACACAAACTAGTGTTGATCCTACACTTTCTACATCCCAACCACTAAAACAACCACAAATCACCCTCACCTATAAAAGAAAACTCAAACGAACCCCTGCTCAGGCTATTGAGTCTGTGCAGGCCCCCATATACTTACCCATACCAGGAGGAAGTAGATACTGGAGCTCTCACTTCTTCTGAAGAGCAAACCACTCCTATTACTTCTAAGATCAGTGCTGAGGTTCCTCATACTCAACTTGATGAGCTCACAAGCCCAAGTGCCTTAAGCTTTCACTCTGAGTCTCAACACTCAAGTGAACAACCTTCAGGGGACAGTTACCATCCCCAGCCTTTAGACTTAAACCAACCCATTTCCACTCTTGACTTCTATACTGATGAAGACTTAGGTGTCAGTGAGTACCATGAGTCTTCCTACTACTCCACTCCTCAAAGAGAGATGAGTGCTCCTGAGTCACCTAGGTCTAGCCCACATCAGTCACCCATCACTGAGGTGGATACTTCTGAACCTATTCAGAATATCCATATGGAAGAGGCTCTCACTTCAGCAAGTGATTACATCATTCAGACCTCAACCATGGCAACTCAGCTCTTTGACACTTCAACTGAAGCTGTCATTGAGCAGAGGAAATCCAGCAGCCAAGAACACCATGCTGGTGGTAAGAGAGAAGACTCTGGTCCAGTTCTCTCATCCCCCAATGATTCTTCTGATGAAGATGAGGGAATTTGGGACTAAAGATGCAAAAGCTGTCCAAAACATGCATTTATCTAGTCTCCAAAGTTAGTCATCTTGAATCTCAAGTGACTACCTTGCAAAACAGGGTCAATGATCGACAACTTGAGATATCTTATCTTAAGGAAAAACTAGCTGGGAGACCTTTAAGAAGAGCTCAACCAGGAACACAAGAACCTGTGAATATGATTGACCTAACTCCTAGCTCACCTATGCAAGAGGATGATGCTACCAAAAAGAGGAAGAAAGTCACTACAGTCACAGAACCTGGAAGTTCTTCAGGGAGTATGGACATTGAGGGCTCACCATCCTCTCTTGCAAATGTGCATACTCAACAACTTTCTCAAGTTCCCATTGATGTGGACAGTATAGACTCTATCATTACGAGTCCTCAAATTCACATTGATATGGACAATATAGACTCTGTCATTAGGAGTCTCTTTGAGAAAGGCATTCCAAGAGCTATGTCATCCCTACCAACTTCAAATTACATCCTTGAGTTGAGGTATGATGCTGACAGAAGAGCCCTCATTCTTCAAAGAGTTCAAGGGTAGCAAGAAGTATTTAACTTTCATACCTTGAACTACTATGAAGCCCTTGACCTTGTCAACATGCCACTTGTCAACCAAGGCCAATCTAGACAAGCTGATAGGTTGGCTTAAAGGATTCAAGACAGGATCACTGCAGAGTTTAGCTTTAGAAGAAGACTGTGGCAATCAGGTAATACCATCGGTCAACTGGATGTTGAGGCAGACCCTAAGATTGGCTTCATGGGGGAAACCTTGACTGAAGGCCCAGTGGTAGAACCTGAGAGCCCTGTCTCACCATCAACTGCTGTAGAGGTTCATTCCCTTGATGAAACACCTGCTGGTGAAGGTGCATCTCAACCTCTTTCTAGCCAGAGCCTGGAAGCTACATCAAGCAATGAAGGCCAAAGCTCTCTCCACCCTGAGTCACAAAGGTCTGTGAGTGACAAAGGGAAAAGAAAAATGACTTCTGAGGAGATTGATGAGGAGTAGAGAGAGAGGAAAAGGAAGCTAAGGGGAGAGAGTTCCTCCACTGAGTCTGCAAGACTCATGGAAACTGCTATCAGGGTTGTCCCCAGACCAAATACTCAGGATGATGAGTTAAGGGCAGTCAAGATCAACTACTTGCAGACCAGGAACTATGACATTGATAACATCATTTCCCTCCTCTTGGATAAACCAAATGAACTGGCTGACATGGAATTGTCAAAGGAGAGAAAAGAGGAAGAGGATGTAGAGTTACTTCTTAAGATCAAAGAAGAAAGAAGACTGAAAAGACTCTACAAGCATGTGCCTACTCTCTCCCCAGTTCAAGAAAGTCATGAACAAGAGGATGTGGCTCCAGAAAAACCCCAGGTAGACAAAGAGAAGGATAGAATTAACATGATAAACTACCTGAGTGTCACAGGCCTCTATCAAGCTGATACACTTCTTCCCTTACCTTTTGATTACATTGAGTTTGAGTACCTCAAACAACTTGAACTTGATGTAGCCAAAGAAAGAAAGATCACCAAAAGAAAGTTAAGGGAAGAGGCTGTAAAATCAAGAGCCATCATCCAGAAAAGCATGAAGAAGTCTGCTGATGGGCAGAAGATGATGAGCTTCTTGAAGCTGTACGGATTCTCCGGAAGGATACTTGGTCCCATGTCTATGTCCACCATGGATGAGCACATAAGGGTAATCAAGCAGAAGATTAAAAGAGGTGAACTTGTTGACTTACACTCCCCACCAAATCAGATCCCTCAGGAAGTGGAGATGAAGGTTGAACAATTTAAGACAACACAACCTGAATCTTCTGCTGAACCTCAGCAAGCTTCCACTTCTGATCCATAGCAGGGGTCTGTCCCCTCTCAATCTGAACCTGCGAGATAGGAAGACCTAACTGACAAAGACAAAGAAGATCAATCAGGTGATGCAGGCCAGTCTTCTCAGTTAAAAGGTTCAAAAAGGAGAAAAAGAATGGTTTTTAAACCAAAGTCAAAGAAAAAGAAGAAAGAAACATCCATCTCCAGACCTCAGGATGAGTCAGAACATCCTGAGGATATGCAACAAGAGGATGCTCCATCAACTCCAATCCAAGCAGCTCCTCTAGCATCAGGAAGACCCATCTTGTCTTGGACATACACTACAAATCCAGAAAGATAGCATGTCATAAGAGGTCAAGGTGTTGAACATATCTACACATGGCAGGATATGTTCAATCTGCCACTGCATGATCTCTTTGACATGAGAAGACACTATAAGAGTCTGAGTGATCCTGATCATCTCATGAAGAAAGGGATGGTCATCATCATAATGAGGACTGTAAACATCTGAAATCTTCAAGTGTTTTGGTAGCATCAATCTAGGGGGAGTTTGTAAGGTTTATCATGTAAGGCTGATGCAACCTAAACACCCAAAATCTCCTGCATGCATGCACAAGTGCACTAAAGAGGAATGCTTCGGAAGTTTCACACACTGCCTTAGAAATTACTCTTAAGTGTGAAATCTTCCGAAGCCAAGACCAATATCTTCCGAAGCCAAAGATGAAGTTTTCCGAAGCTTCAAAGACAAAGTCTTCAGAAGCCAACTATTGAAGACAGATTTCTTCCGAAGACTTTTGAACACATGCTTTATCTAATGTACTTTTTACCTAAAGCTGGACCACTTTCCGCTGTAACTCTGATAAGATACCAACTTTACAATAGTTGGTGAAAGGTCCATGCTTTTGGTAACTGTACATTGAGGTCTTGAGTCTGTAACTTTCCACTTTATGTACTTTATCATTTTTTTAATATATTAGGATGTGAGTTATGGCATGTTATAGTCACTAGTCAAAAGACAATCTGCCTTTTGACTCTACATTGATTTTGTTGTCTAGATCATGTATTCAGCTGGCCTTCAAAGTATGACCGACCGTAGGTTGTAGTATAAGTATTTCTGATCCTTGTATCTTATATGGAGAACTTGTGTAAACACTTGTAAGGAATTAGAGAGCAATATACATCAACCTTGAAAACCTATTACCTTGTTGTTCTTGTTTTGTCTTATTTACACTTGTGTTTCTTAGTTCTCAAATACTGACTTTTCTAGTTCCCCATTTGAATTGTTAAGTGTTATTACACACTCTCCTCTTTGTGTTGTTGTGTTGTAAGTGCATACCCTTCACCTGGTCCTGCACGAATTACTTAAATAACATGTCAAAAATGAAGTTTATTAAATAAAACAACCAATCCCATCGCTTCACGTGTCCATCCCTCGCTAACGTGGCGAGGGATTATGGGAATCCCTCGCTAACGTGGCGAGGGATTATGGGAATCTCTCGCTAACGTGGCGAGGGATTATGGGAATCCCTCGCTAACGTGGCGAGGGATTATGGGAATCCCTCGCTAACGTGGCGAGGGATTATGGGAATCCCTCGCCTAGAAAAGCGTACCAGCGAGGGATTATGGAAATCCCTCGCCCACGTGTACATACCTTGCTGATGTGGCTTTATCCCTCGCTGACTCAACGAGGGATTATAGGAATCCCTCATCCAAAATTACAAAAATGCCCCCTCGCCCATAATTTTATATATATATATATATGTTTTTTACAAAAAAAATCCGTATTTTTAATTATTTATTGTTTTTAAATACAAAAAAATTAATTTAATTTTATTTCACTATATAATACAATATTTACACTTACCAACGTTATCAAATCTTACATTCTTCTCAACCTTCTTGTTATTTTCTTCTTAAAATTATCTCAAAAAAAAAATATCAATTAATATCATACTATACAGTGGCGGTAAATTTCATTTTGCAAACGACGTTGAAGAGTATCTACTATTAAAAGGTAAATATGTGGTAAATGACATTGGTAGATACTCTTCAATATTGTTTACAAAATGTCATTTCAATGTCATTTACCACCACTATATAATATGATATTAACTGATATTTCCTGATTTGAAAGAAAGTTATCAATCTTACATTCTTCTCAACCTTCTTGTTATTTTCTTCTTAAAATTATCTCAAATAAAAAAATATCAATTAATATCATACTATACAGTGGTGGTAAATTTCATTTTGCAAACGATGTTGAAGAGTATCTACTATTAAAAGGTAAATGTGTGGTAAATGACATTGGTAGATACTCTTCAATATCGTTTACAAAATGTAATTTACCACCACTATATAATATGATATTAACTGATATTTCCTGATTTGAGAAAATTTTAAGAAAAAGGTAACAACAACGTTGAGAAGAATGTAACATTTGATAATTTTGTTAAGGGTAAACATCGTATTATAGAAAATTAAATTTTTAAGTATTTAAAAAATAATAAATAATTAAAAAATACGGATTTTTTGGTAAAAAACATATACATATTTATTTTTTTTAAGTATGGGCGAGGGGGCATTTTCGTAATTTTGGGCGAGGGATTCCCATAATCATTCGCTGAGTCAGCGAGGGATAAAGCCACGTCAGCGAGGGATGTACACGTGGGCGGGGGATTCACATAATCCCTCGCTGACACGCTTTTTTTAGCGAAAAATTCTCATAATCCCTCGCCATGTCAGCGAGGTATGGACAAATGGAGCGATATGATTAACTGTTTTATTTAATAAACTTCATTTTTTACTGGTTATTTTAGTAATTCGATTTGATGAAATGGTTATTTTCGTAATTTTACCGATCTATAATATGTTTTCTAACTTCGGGGCTGTTTGATAGCCTCTTAATGATTTTATTAAAAGCCTACCTTTGAACCGTTAAAAGCCTTAAATGTTTATTTAAAAAAAAAAACCTCTTAACTTAACCATTCTGAATGGTTGAGGTGTAAAATGATGCTGAACGAACTTCTAGACACAAATACCCTCAAACTCACAAACCCTCATCTTCAATCTTCAAATTCCTCCCGTCATCTCCCTCCCTCACCCCAGCACCGGCGCCGACGACCTCCCTAGTCGGCCGGCCAGACCGCCGCCATCCCCTCCCCCGACGACCTCCCGACCACAGGCACCCAGCACCGCCGCCATCCCCTCCCCCGACGACCTCCCGATTCACCTTCGATCGCAGAGATCCATCCCATCCGCCGCCGCCCGCCGCCCGCCTTGTTTCGATTCACCTTCGATTGTAAGTTAGCTGGTTGTTTTGATTTAGTATTGAATTCACCTTCGATTCACCTTCGATTCACCTTCGATTCACCTTCGATTCACCTTCGATTGGTAGTAGATATTTATTTTGATATCATATCCTGGAAGTATTTGAATATATGAATGTTAGAAGATCTTCCTGTAAATGCGTACATGATTAGGATTCACATACTTGTTATCTGCTGAATATTATTGCTCTGTAACCTCATTAATTTCACTAGCAAGAAACGAGTATAAGTATCTGTTTATGTTGTTGGTGGTGTTAATCTCTTGTTGATCATTTTAAGATATAAATAATGTTTTCCTAGCTGGTGATGTATTGTAAAGAGTCAAAGAGTTGGAAGTATAAGCTGAGATCAAGCTCTTGGTATATGGTTTCATGTTAGAAGTGATTTCATGTTTCTTAATTATTGTGTTTGGATGTATTGCAAAATAGGTTTACAATGAGTCAGAGAAGAACAGAGACAATTCAAATTGATCCTGAATTTGAGGAATATTATCATGTTGTATGCTTGATTTGTTGAATGGTATCATCTTGTTTATGGTATCAAAATGTGTATGCTTGATTTGTTGAAGTTTTATTATATTGATTTGATGTTGCTTGATTTGTACATGAGGATGGTATCATCTTGTTTATAGTATCAAAATATGTATGCTTAATTTGTTGAAGTTTTATTATGTTGATTTGGATGTTGGTTGATTTGTACATGAGTTCAGACATCTAACCAAACAGATACATTTTATTCAGCACAAAATAATTCAGAGGGGTAAAATTGTCATTTTGTACAGTCATTCAGAGATTCAACCAAACAACACATTTTGGTTCAGCACTTACTGGTTCAGAGCCTCTTAACCATTCAGACCTCTTAACCATTCAGCACTTAATAATTCAGAGCCTACCAAACAGCCCCTTCGTCCCCAAACACATCGATTGAATCCCTAATTATTGTTCACAGTACGTACTGCGTCGACATTGATCTTCAACGAATCATTCAAGGTTCTATTTCATCATCTTGATTCAATCTGCAAGTTTCTTTTCTTTATTCTCTTTTTATGTGTCTTCGAAATCAACCTATTTTGAACGACTCTTTTTTTTGAATTTTTGTTGATTACTATGATACCTATACCTAGATTGTTGAAGAAGCTTAGATACTTGTATGACTTTTAGAATTGAATAGGTCTGTGAATACAGACTGTCGTCATCGACCCACGTTTTGTGAATATAGATGTTAGGGTTTAGGGACAAATGCAGAGCCAAAGAGGCGTCTGTAAGCATGAACTCTCTAATAAGTGTTATGATATGTAGTCGAAGGCGCTAGGTGCACTCGAGGCGCAAAGGGTGAGTCTTGTGTTTTTAAGCAAGACACCCAATATAAACATGTTATTTTTAGGGGTTTTAGACATGTTCTAGGCCAGTTTAGACATGGTGTAGGACATTTTTAGATGTTTCAGAATTCAGACCAGGTTTGAGTGTCATTTTTTATGGAGATGCAAGATGCTTACTATGTTTCTATTCTCTGTTGAAGAGGTTGTGAACATTGCTCATATTTGTGTTTTTGAGTTATTTATAACTTATTTTATAGCTACATCTGCTTATACGTCGTTGTTGCTTGTTTTTCCAATTTGTGGTTGATGATAAACATTATGGTTTCGCCGACCAGCAGTTCTGGTTGGTTTATGTTTATATTCATTTGGCTTTTTTGAGAATTCCTGGCTGACTGGGATAAAGCTTTTTTTAAATTATAATGATTTTGAGCGGATGCTGCCCTCAGATATGGTGCGTTTTACATGCTGGTCTGGGCTTAGTTGCAATAATACTCTACTATTCATATTGTGAACCTGTTTCTGGGTTGCTACTGCTGCCCACTCCCATGAACCGGTTGGCTGCAGCTGACAAGGTAGCAGCCCTGATTTGTATCACAAAACACGGGTAGTGCTCAAAACAACTGAGTTATTAGATATAGTTGCCGGGGGTGACTCAACACATTTTGGGGCCTAAAGCAAAATTTTAAACAAATGCCTTTTTTTATTAAAGAATAAAAACGTTTCCATTTTTTGTATAGAAACATCATAAAGTATCACTCTCAAACATGAAGCAATATGTCTCGCTAAATTGTCTTCTTCACTTGCACATTATTCACTATAAATAACGCTTTCTTTTATCTAAAAGGATTACAAGAGTCTAATAATAAACCTTTTATCGTCTTCTTATTTATCGTCATTTCTCTCAAAAAACAAAAAAATTGGTGGATTGCCACATATATTCTCGGTTTAGAATATAGATTAAATTATTTTTCCTTTTTAATTTTGGAGCCTAGAGCGATTGCTTTAGTTGCTTGTACTGTAGAGACACCTGATAGTTGCTATAATTATTATTATTAGTTAGTTGATATATTGATATATTCTCCAAGAATGGTCTGTTTAAACCCGAAGCCAGTTTGGTCAAAACCCTACATACACCTGAAACCATTTTGGTCAAAACCTGTTTTAAGCGTGAATTTGTAAAGTACTTTGATTCTCTGTTTAAAACGTTTATGAACTTTGTTTATGTTTTTGTTGTTAGATTACTTCTAATCTTATTTGATAGCTACAAATGCTATTGCAGTTGTTGGTGGTTTTCCTATTTTATGTTGGTTAATATTATTGTTTGGCTAGCAGTTTCTGGTTTATTAATGTTTATATGCATTGAGCACCTTGAGAGTTCCTGGCTGACTGGGATAACTCATTTTTATAAATTATACTGTTGTTAAGCTGCTGTTGATCATGTGAACATGAGGGTTTCGATTTACATGAAATAATTTCCATCTACCCTAGTACCCTATAGTTTGTATTGTGAATTTTGTTTCTAGGTTGCTAATGTTCTCTTGACCTGCCCGCAATGCGTACCACAAAAGATGGGTGTGCTCAAAACAACCATGTTATTCTACAAAAAAAAACTGGTGTCCCTTTGTAACGTTTAATTCACCAAGTTTAGTTTGTATGCTTATTTTCAATTAAGATTCAAGAAGCACCACAATTCTTAAATTTAGTTGTTGTAATTATTATTTTAGTAATTTGATACCTTATTTCTAAAACGGCCCATTTCAACCAACCAAATTAATACCTTTCTAAAACATCCCTTTCTGATTGGAAACCGTATGGCCGGTACTCAATCCCACCGGCCTGTTTTGCGAGGCTTAATTACATTTCAAAGACTCTGATTGAACAGATAGTGTCTGGCTATGTATTGGTCCCCAAGAGGACATCTTGGTGGTAAGATGTCTCTCCTTTATCTGAAAGGTTGAGGTTCAAACCCTGCTAAGGATAGGTGGTTAATAGAAGTATATCATAAGCTGTTAAAAATATATTTTATGTATTAGATTGCTAAGTTGTCATCATTATGCTTATAGCTAATCTCTTTGGAGGTCAATTATACACTATAAGAAGATTGTATATGACAATTTAACTAGCAAATTCAGTGCTAGATGAAATGTAATAATCGTTTTTGTCTGTTAAAATGCCTTGACTTGTTCTATTTTAAAGATTTGAAGTTTAGTAGTTGCTTTTTAGTTTAGTTTCTGGATGAAATGTCTCAGTGTGCTTATTGTTTAGTTCTCTTAGAACTTAAAAAATGCTTGTAAGTACTATCTTTTCTGAATTAATTTGTCTACAGGTTTGAGCTGCTTAAGAGGGAAGAATGAATTTTGCAGCTACGTTGTGTAGGAGATTGACTGTTAGTGACTTGGTTACAAGAATACCGGTCTACACTTCTGCAAGCGGTATATAACATGATTTCCACTTATCTCCTTGTACTTATATTAATTAATTTTTACATAATCATAGATGTATCTGGAGATGGATTAAGCATGGTGTTTAGACGCTGGGCCACCAAGAAAACTGCAGGGTCCACCAAGAACGGACGTGACTCAAAACCCAAGAATCTTGGCTTGAAGAAGTTTGGCGTGAGGTGAGACCCGTTTAAACCCTGTGTGCATCTGAACCCTACCTCAATATTGGAAATATATGATGTTTATAGTCTCATGTTGATAAAACAGAGAGTGATACCCGGGAATATTATTGTAAGACAAAGAGGCACTCGTTTCCACCCAGGAGACTACGTTGGAATGGGTAAAGACCACACACTCTATGCTTTAAAAGAAGGGTGTGTCAAGTTTGAACACCACAAGCTAAGCGGGCGTAAGTGGGTTCATGTTGAACCCAAAGAGGGCCATTTACTTCATCCGCTTTACTTGAAAGCGAATGCACCTGAGTCAAAAACCGCAGTTTAGGTGAGGCTTTCTTGTTTCCTTTTTCTATAAATTGTGTTTAGTTTGGTTCAAACTTGAATCGTTTCCCAGTTTCATTTTGACAGAACTAGATATAAAGTGTTAGCAGGGTCATTTGAGCTCTGTAAAACCATTTTATGAATTTACTGAAAGTTGTCTCATTCTATCTTTAGATTATGCTTTTATGCACAGTTCATTGGATCGGACGGGACTGGTCACACAAAGGTCTGGTTGGGCTTATCTGAACCGGTCAGACAGGACCGTGTGGTTGGATTGGATTTTATTTTTCAAGTTCTATACTTTTTATATAGTCTTCCTAAAATTTACATTTAGTGATTGATCGAGAGCTTTGACATTGGGTTACTTATTTCTTGCATTCTCATTGGGTTCCTTATTATCTTTAAAGTTAGCTAAAATTTATATAATTGTTCATTTTTAATGGCTAAAAGGTCAAATAAACAAACAAACAAACAAACATACCCAGTGTATCCCGCTGAAGAGCAGGGTCTGGGGGGGTATGTGGTGGCAAGTCTTTCCTCTATCCTGAGAGATAGAGAGACCGCTTCCGAGGGCTAAAAGGTCAAATAAAGACTTTTAAACTAAAAGTGTAGAAGTAAGCCTAACCATTAATCTCTTTAATCAATGATTATAATCAAATTGTAGAGAAAAGTTTGTTAGAGAGGTATTTTAATAATAGTCATTTTTGTTGACTTTTGTATGTTTTTTTAATTTTTTTTGAACGTTTATAACTTTTATGTTATCCTTTTGTTTATATTTTATTACAATTATAAGTCCACAGGAAGAAAAGATAAAGTAGTGTTATCCTTTTGTTTTAAATTGGTTAAGTATTTATATATTTCTAATTTTTAAGATTATGTATAATGCCATTTAGTTTATTGCCAGTTTCATAACTGATCCAGTCTAGATATTAACGTGCTCACGGTCAATTGTACTTACGGTTCTCAGCAACATTTTTATTTTTAGAGTAAATTTCGATTTTGGTTCCTGTGGTTTAACCATTTTAGCCATTTTAGTCTAAAAAGGAATCTTTGATCATATCATACCCTGTGGTTTTATTTTTGTAACGGTTTTGGTCTCTGACACTAACTCTGTTAGTTTTTACAGTTAAATGTGAGGGTACTTTGGTCATTTTACATTTGAAGGGCTAGTTATGTAAATTATATAAGATTAGGATAATTTTTGTATTTTTTTAAAACAATAAAAAATAAAAAACAAACAAAACCAGAACAACCACCACTCTCCGCCACCATCACCATTAACCACCACTTCTCCTTCCTCCGCTACGTCCCCACCGCCACCGCCACCTCCACCGCCCGCACCACCTCTGCTTTGCAATCCAACATCAATGGCGACTCTTCAATTTCACCATCTTCTTCACCACCCTTCTCCCTCATCATCATCTCACCTCCACCGCATCGCCACCAACACCACCACCGTAAACCACCGCCAACACCCCTATCGCATTCTCCCTATCCCTGGTGGTCTCTATCCGCCGTATCACCACCACCATCGGAAACCCCTACCACCACCCCGTTAGATCTACCACACCCAACTCTACAGAACCCGAACCAAACACCACCGCTAACCCTAACCCGTCAGCCACCTACCTGCCACCACCACCACCCGTAACCACTCACCCAGTCACACATCCCTCAACCGATTCCTCCCTCGATCGACCCACAATAATATCTTTCAGCTTCTCTCTCACATTCCTTGGGTTTCAAATATCTCACCGGAGCTTTCGACTGGAAGCAATCGTCGGCCAATAGTTCAAGCTGGCCTCTTCTCGGACCTTTTTCCGCCGATGGATCTGGCTTTTGTTTCTTGCTGAGTTAGGGCTTCGATTGATGAAGTTAGTGGCTTGAGTTTCTTGATGTCTGTTAGGGGATTGTTAGGGTTTGCTTATTTGTTTGTTAGGGTTTGCGGTGAAGTGTGGCTTGAGTTTCTTGATGAAGTGTGGATTTATGGTGGTGGTGCTGGAGATGAAGGTTGAAGGGGATTGTTAGGGTTTGCTTGTTTGCTAGGGTTCCTGCTGAACATGATGAAGTGTGGATTTACATGATGTACGGTGGTGGTGTTGTAAATCTAATATAATTTACATAAATAGTCCTTCAAATGTAAAATGACTAAAGTGCCCTCACATTCAACTGTAAAAACTAACAGAGTTATTGTCAGGGACCAAAACCGTTACAAAAATAAAACCACAGGGCATGATATGATCAAAGATTCCTTTTTGGACTGAAATAGTTAAAATGGTTAAACCACAGGGACCAAAACCGAAATTTCCTCTTATTTTATTATATATATTTTTTATCTTTTCCACATGTACCGAAATAAGACAACAAGTGGTATGGATGAGGATTGGCTTGGTTTTATGATAGGCTGATGCCATAATTGAACTGTTTCTTTTTAATAAAAAGTTAATTTTAATTTTGTTTACTAAAATTTAACAAAAGTAATTATTTTTTCAAAAGACTGAAAAAACAATTTAGTTGTTTCAATTTTTATATAACATTTTTATTATTTGAATTTAAATTTGAAACAAATAATGAAAATTTTGGGTGAAAATGAAATAAATTATGAAACTTTTGGATGTAAATTAAAATTTCAGATTGAATAGTAAATTTTTATATCCTTCAATCACAATCACTTATAACCATACCATATAATATAGAATATACACTTATAAAATTTTAGAGAACAAGTTGTGAATGCTCTTACAAAATAGTACTTGTTAAAATATCACTCCACTCAAAATTTGCAAACAAAATCCTTAAATTTCTATAATTTCGACTTAATTCTTATTATATATTATAACTTTTTAAACCATTATATTTTATAATTAGTTTGTTTTTATAACTTTTGGTCGTCGACGTTTTCCTTTTAAAATATCTTAATTTGTGGTTTATTTTTATTGGCATCCAAGTATAAGTTAAAAACAAAGTTGTATTCAAAATAAACTATTTTTTTTAATATATTTGGTTATGTTGACTTACAATAACTAGTTTCAAACCGCGCGTTGCGCGGGTTTTGTGCCGGGTAAGCTTATTAATTGTATGCAAGTAATATACGACCTGCAACATCTAACTTGTGGTGAACAATAATCTGAAAAACCAAATCACCAGCAATTGGCGAATGTTATGGTTTCGAAATAAAAAATCAGAGTATGAAACACTTACCTCTCGCGGAATCCACTCGCATAGTACATATACCAGCTACAATACGTTCTTGATTTGGCTTCAATAGACATGTAAACTTAGTGCAATTTGTATGCAAAGCAAATCGAGAAACAAAAGTCATTTTATTTTTGACATAACAATAGACATGTATATGGAGTGTTGCTGGATCAAATACTGCATATCAGTAAGACTGCTGTCAGTTCAGTGGCATTATTATGAATGTAGAGGACACAGCATATCCAGGGAAGGAAACTTACCTTCAAACTGTTGCGCAAACTTACCTTCAAACTGTTGTTTATCATGTGAATTGAAATCTCAACTTAAACAATACACAGAATATTCTAACATTAATCTCATTCAAGAAATCCAAATGAACAGTAGATGCCAACGTGCAGCACCTATATGGTTTATACCTCATTTTTTTTTCTTATCACTGTCCTGTTCATGATCACGGTTTATTAGAAACCTGATGTCTACTATTTGCAGTTTGTAACCACAATAATCAGTTCTTAATGTTTGGATGAAGCCACAATAACCATGCAGTTTGAAGTCACAATAAGTGTCACTGCTAACAAGTTAACGAACATTACAAGGTGGGTCATAAACAGATATCAGTTTGAAGCCACAATAACCATGCAGCTTGAAGCCATAATAAGTCTGACTGGTAACAGCTTAATTAACATTACAAAGGTGTGTCTTAAAATGATTTTAAAGTTACTATAGCAGGTTATAAAACATAATTACCAAAAAAGACAACTGACCTCAAGTTGAATAGATTCATTAGCAGCATGTTTGATATCTTGGTAGCTAGCTTCATCCTTGTCTTTATGTTTTTGATGCTCATATAATTAGAAGACCACAATCTAAGTAAGTCTTTAATCTCGAACCTGCAGATGCTGCCATAAAGACACAAGGTGTAGCTACTTAACTATTGGTTTCTAAGTTGCAAATACAAGTCATTAAAGTAGGTCATATTCTAAGCATCATTAAACTGTCATTAGTTTATTTACATATGGTCCTATTACAAAGGAAGTTATCTGTGACTTCATGTAGCATGTTGTTTTCTGCAGTAGAAGTAGCTTACAAAAGGCATGCTTCAAAAAGTCTACATGTGAACGGTCATAATTATAACTACCCTACTTAACACAAACCCAGTCATATTTTTTTCTCAAAAGATGTTGTCCATCGCCTAGTCTTCTTTGGCTTTGTGTTTCTGTTGTGGAGGCGTCTCTTCACTTTCAGTTGGATGTTTCCTTTTTGGTGTCTTGGCTGAAGGTGTTGCAGGGGGTACATTGGATGAAGATGGTTCATTTTCAGTTTGGATGGGGGAGGCTGGAGTTGATGTTGGTGGCTTGTATGCTTTGTTGACATTGAGTTGTGGTCCATAGCTATCTGTTCTCCCTTGAAGCTCAAAGATGAAAGTTTTCCCCTTCAAGTTGTTGTAACTCAGTAGGCAAAGTGTTAGGGTCTTGAGTGGTTTGCTGCATAACCAGATCGTAGCATGTTTTACCTACGAGTGATGTGACAATGCCATCAAAGAAAACTGCGGGAGAGGTGGTGTTGGCATCAGCAAGCGTTCCAGTGAAGCGGTACCTGTGGAGATTGAGATATGTAACGTTTGTCTTTTTATTGTTTGTTGGTATTTTAGGAGTTTCAACCTGTATGAATGTTCATCTTTTAATCCATGCTTAAGGCAGTAGAACAGGTGGCCATTAAGGTAGACTTTGTTTGAACATTGGATGCACGACTCGTAATACCAGTTTTGTCCGTTATCAGAGTGTATTTCCTGAATTTCAGCTAAAACCATGCATGTAGTAGCCTGTTGTTGACATTTTATTTTAAGAAATATAGTATGGTCACGTTTCGATGTCATTGGTGTATGTTTATTAACGGAGGAAGTTACCTTTTTGGCATCAGCAAGCTTGGTAATGGCTTCAGATAAAGGGACGATGTTTCTTTCAGCAAACGCATTCCTTGTTGGTGATGATGGTATGTCGGTTGTTGGCATGTGTTTGAACCTGCATGATATTCAATGGATTGAGATGTGTTTCATTGTAATTTGTTGTTGTTAAGTGGTAATTTAAAATTTGTTCTTACTTTTGGATGAGAGACCCTAGCTGTGGTATTGCTGGATTGACGTATGTCTGAGAAGCAGATGTTGATGATAGTTGTAATGCACCTTACCATGGGTATTTTTTTGTTAGGTGAAAGTTACAAATACATGGAAAATATTTTATGATAGATAAAGTGGATATTACCTGAGAAAGTTGTCACTTTTAGTGAGGTGACAGCGACGATAACAGGGTCGTCTCCTGTTGTAGCTGCCTTCTGGTTGAACCCAATAGCTATCTCTTCCCAAAGGCCAACATCAATAAGTTTGCCACTGTGTATTCATGAGCATGTAGTTGTAAGTATGATGGATGTTGTCTTCGTATGTTGTTACGTATTAGTTGTTGTTGTTACCTTTCATGTTGTAGGACGATGCGAACCAATCTGTTTTTGCTTCTATTTGGAACTTCCGTGATGTCAACAACACGTCCAATGAAGTCTGAAAGAGGTTATAAAGATGAGTAGGTTTGCGTGCTTGTTAGGTGAATGTAACATTAAAAATGTTTGTACCTGTGAGAAGTTTGTTCCCGTCGTCGTAACGTTGTTGCAAGGCAGAGTAGGGAGCGAAATCGAAGTAATAGTATGGTAAACCTTCATCTTCTATTGGAATTACAGCTGTTGCTCTACCAAAAAGGATAGATGTTTCGTGATTCACAACCATACTTGTAGATCTAGCTTCAACACACACGTATCCAGTCACGGAGTAGCAAAATCCGGCTCTTATCGAGTTGTCAAAATAGGAGCTGCTTTGGGCATCGGTAATTGCTTCAATAGCGTCACCCTGTGAATTCCAGAAAGTTATTATCAACTATAGACATTTAGTATATCTATTTAGTAATAGGTTAGAGTAGTAGAAAATGTGTTGTGGTTTAAGAAGGTAATTCATAATATACCAATACTGAAACAGAAAAATTAAGTCTTGTTTTGTGGACTCATGTATATGAATGTATTATATTTTTTCTTATGGAAATCAGTTATAGGTTTTTATGTTATAAAATCTATGATTACATTTTTTTTTATATCTAATACCATTATTTATATGACCATATATGAATCATACATCTGCAAGTTGCTGGATAAATTTTCATTAGTTTGACACTATACATCACAGTATAACACGAATTTCAAATGTACGCAATGTTTAGATGCAAATATAAGTATGTAGATGTTTTGTTACGTACTTGTGAATCCAAGAAAAGGAAGTGGATTTCAGGACGCTTGTACATCAGCCACTTTTTGACAATCCTCACATGTAAACATTCTGTTTTGCATTTCGGTGTCAGATCTGATATCCTTTGCGTTGCCATCTGAAATGAAGTTTTAACAGTTTATTTCGCGCAAGAAATCTGAGTAAACAATATTCTTTGTTACATTCGGAGGGTTTTGTTCATTTGGTTCAATATAGATTTTTAAAGCATGTGGTGATGTTGATCTAGAGAGTGCTACATACAATTGACCGTGCCCGAAAACTGGCTGTGGCAAATATACACCTATTTTATTTAAAGATTGACCCTGGCTTTTATTAATTGTCATTGCATAACATAATTTTACAGGGAATTGCTTTCTCTGAAAATAAATGGTAATTCCTTATCTGTATGGGTCAAAATGATACGAGGAATGTAAACTCTATGACCTGCAGCTATTCCTGTTATAACTTGGGCTTCTATGAGTCGTGGGAGAAGCTGTGTAATTATTAATCTAGTTCCGTTACAAAGGCCGGCTACTTGATTTATATTTCTCAAGAGGATTATCGGTGACTTGATTTTAAGTGTAATTTATGAGGGGGTAGCCCACTAAAATTAAGTTCATGTAAGTATTCTGTTGGGTACAATATTTCAGTGTCACCTCTGTCTTTCAAGTGGGGAACTATAGAATCGCTGCTTAAATATGTGGAAGAGGTTCCAGGTGACATGTTGAGGACCATTGAATTTATGAGGTCTGTTGTGTCGTTCTTAGGACAAACAATGGCCTTTTCTGAGAGATTTGCTGTTGTTGGGTGCTGAAGTGTATGGTCATCATAGATAAAGTGTATGAGTGCATTCAAGGGATTGACACAGTCTGAAATCAAGTATTCTTCTGGTATCTCAATCAGACGTGTGTCGTCGGGGCTATCTTTGTCTGGTGTTCCGATCGAACCATCACCAACTTGCAATAGCCATGATGAAAATTGAGATATTTCAGACGTGTCAAGCGTGTTTTGTCTTGCACGTTCCAACCGCATGTTTTCTGTTAACTTAACGACACTAAAATGCCTCCATAATAATGATTTTGGCAAAGCAGATGCAATAATTTGAGATTTAGAAGCTTTACGTTTGATGGGTAAAGTTTGCCTAAAATCACCGCCCAATAAAATTGATTTGCCCCCAAACGGTTGATGATTGTTTTCATGGAGATCTTTTAGGGTTCTATCTAACGCTTCAAAACACTTACGATCGTTCATAGGGGCTTCATCCCAGATTATAAGAGATGTTTCCACCAAGAGTTGTCCAAGCTGGGTATTCTTTTTTACATGACAAATGGTGTCTTCTGTTAAATCTAAAGGAATTTTGAACCGTGAATGAGCAGTTCTTCCTGAAGGTAGGAGCAACGATGCGATACCCGAAGCTGCTACAGCTAAAACAATCTTCCCTCTACTACGTAAGGCATTTATTATCGTCGTCCAAAGGAAGGTCTTGCCTGTACCTCCATGGCCATAAACAAACAGCAGTATCTGTTTGCGTGCCTCAACAGAGGAAACAACTGACTCGTAAACTGTATGTTGCTTGCAATTTAACTTTCTTTTTTGAGTTTCGTGTTGCTGGGCAAGAAGTTGTTTGTCATAATTCCTTTCTTCCATCAAAAGCCTGTTCTTCAGCTTCTCCAATAAATCATGTCGTGGAACTGGCAAACCGAAGTCAGACAGGGTAGATGGGCTTGCACTCGAATTCAACAACAATTCAATCTCATATAAGACATATTGTTGCAAGTCATCATCGTCTATATGTGTCTCATTGCTCTTCTGAAACAACCCTAAAAGCCTAGGCACATCGTCTGACATACTACGCCACTTACTTACCCACAAGTTAATTGGATTTGATATCTCACAAAACAGTAACATGTGGGTAAATAATGACCTTAATTCTGACGCAGTTGCCCATGCAGAGGCTTCATCAAAAGCTACACACCATTCATTGTCGTCCCCAAGCAAGCCGAGTTTTTCGCATGCCTCTCGATACGTGTTACATAAGAAACCAGAAACAGTCTTTATATCATTGAAATTCTTGCAACCTGTTTGGTGCAACAGTAGCATTCGTAAATAAAAAGGTTCACCGCATGTAGGATGAATGTATATGAGTCTACCAACGACTGGTGTTCCTTGTCTAGCTCTACGAAACCATTGTTTTTTTGTTTTGTCCCATCTATATTCGGAAAGAAAATCGACATAACGTAATGTCTGCCACTGACATCATAAGCATTTGTATTCAACCACTCAGTTAAAGTTGTCTTTTTGTAAGATGGCTCTTCTACTATCCGTTGCAGTTGCTGTGAATCTCTAAATGTGATATTCTGCATGTTTTCTAGATGGACAGCTAACACCTGAACTGGAGGGTTTCTATGATGAATGGGGATGTCTAGAATGCGCCAACATGCCTCATGAGGACATATGAAACGTCCATCCACATAGTTTTTAATTTCATCTTGCTTAGCTTTAACGCCGTTTGAATTGTCTGCGCGATCAACAGGAAGAGAACCAATAGAAAATCTAATTCGATCTGCACCTTTCGAAATGTATTTAAACAAATACTTTATGACCATGTTCCAACCACAATATTCAACATTAATATGTGCTTCGAAACGCAAACATAGTGCCTTGTTGTATGGAACGACATAAGAATTGTCAACCTGAATACCGCTTTTAGTAGCTACTTCTCCGTCTCTTCTTCTTCTGTAATGCACATATCCGTTGGTATCGAAACGCGTGGAAGACTCGTACGATTTTGGAAATCTTTTTGAGCAACTTCCACCAACCATACACACAGAAGAAGGTCTCGCGAGACCACATGGGCCATGTAACATCGAATCTGTAACAATCTTATACAACCGCGGCTCGGCTATACGATCTGGAATTTCAGCCGAAATATAACGGTCTACATCAGCAGGATTGTGAATTCTGAAAGGTTGTGTGACCCATAACAATAAGTGGCAATGTGGTAGACCTCTTTTCTGAAATTCAATCGTATACAAGTCTAGTTGGAAAAGAAGAAGAATTCAGCAAACATGTTGTAATAATTAAGGATAAGAAGGAGCAAAGGAAGAGAGATAGTTAGCACCTGCTGCAACTTTTCCAAACGGTTCCTCGGTGCGTAAAAAATCAAGTAACGCTTTGACTTTCATCCGGAATATCCTTGAAATGATATCAGGCCTGTCGTGTGCTTTCAATGGTTGAGATGTGCGCATAAAGCGACTAACTTCAGGCCAATTAACATTGCACGTAAATGTTATAAAATACTGAGGATTTCCATGAACTCGACATATTGCTAGTGCATCTTGGTAGTGTTTGTACATGTACCGAGGGCCGCCGGTAAAAGACGATGGCAAAAAGATACGCTTTCCGATAGCACGTCCTTCTACATCACCTCTTTCGACAGCATCATGTACACCTTGGAAAAATTCAGTTCTGAAACGATTTTGATTCATCCTTATGTAATCTAATCGGTATTGCTCTATGCAGACATAAGCGTCTACCAAAAATTGTTGGAAGAGACGGCCACTTCGCAGTAGTAAAGAGTAACTGCCTATACGATCATGAATCAGATAACTGTAATACATATTCATAGTTAACTTCCGATCATCGTTCGAGTCATCAGACGTTAAACGGAGATCGGGAGACCATCCTGGTTCTCCATGTAAAAACAACAACGGATACTGAAGAGCCATGTAAAGAGGATGAACTTTATTTATACGTTGTGGAACATCATCCTTGCAACGATGATTATATCGAAATCTGTTGCTTCTGGGGAACTCTCGAACACTATCGCTCCTATAGTATCTGGGGTCGGGTGGTCATAAGAACGTTGATTTGCTGAATGGTACAAACGTATATAGAAGTTGGGGACATCAGGTTTTCTGCAAATATCACGTGCAATTCGAAAGAGCTTTACAAGCGCGTTCAGCTCATTCAAAACAGAGATCAATAACTCAACAATTGTCGGCTGCAACGATGTATGCACACCAGCATTAAAGTGGTGAAGCCTATTCGAAACCTCATTATGAGAGTCGTAAATATACATCTGTAAGAATCTAGGATTCTCATCTGCTGAGGGACACAAGCTTCCAATCCAATGGCATATTTGGCCTTCAACTCTAAATACGTATGGGCCACGCGCATAGTTAATCATATCGTCTATTCTTGCGCCGAAAGATGTCATTGAAAACATAGAATTGTATGCACGAATATTATCTAAAAAATCAACACGTGCATACAAATCTTGAACGAAAACTGGTGGAGAAGAAGGCAAGCATATGTTAACCCGACCAATTTTACAACACTGGTTATATCTTGGAAGACGGTTAGCAGAGGCAAACCCAACTTGTTCTGAAAGCCAAAATCGTGCACCACATGCCTGACAAATATGCACAGCATCACCGATGTCTAGATAAGGATTAGAGTCAGCCAAAGAGGTGTGTGATGACTCTCCGAGACAAGAAACAGACAATGACACGCCCGCAGCACTTGTATCCGACAAAAGAGCAAGTGTAGATCTGCGTTGTCGATTTTGTCTTCTAGATGTAGAGCCCATAGAAGAATCTAAACGTGCTGCATAATCAATCCCAGGCAAGACAGGCACATCTCGAGTTCGCTTACCAGACGCTCTACTTCCATCCATTTGAAATTACTTATAAACACTACCTATGTATAGATAAGCTAATGGTATAGCATTAAGACAATAGGAAAAGATACTGTAATAAACACTAAAGTAAATACTTTAATTTTTACGTCTAATAACCCTAACGAAAACAATTAAATCTACCAACCCAATCAAGCAAACCAGAAAACAGCAATAACAACCAACATACACCAAACAACGCCTGCAAAAAAATTGAATATAAAAAAAATTATGAAAAGACCATATAGAATTTAATCTCATAAAACACAAATACAAGAACTTACTAAAGTTCTCAAAAGTTCCTAAAATCGTGCACCACATGCCTGACAAATATGCACAGCATCACCGATGTCTAGATAAGGATTAGAGTCAGCCAAAGAAGTATGTGATGACTCTCGAGACAAGAAACAGACAATGACACGCCCGCAGCACTTGTATCCGACAAAAGAGCAAGTGTAGATCTGCGTTGTCGATTTTGTCTTCTAGATGTAGAGCCCATAGAAGAATCTAAACGTGCTGCATAATCAATCCCAGGCAAGACAGGCACATCTCGAGTTCGCTTACCAGACGCTCTACTTCCATCCATTTGAAATTACTTATAAACACTACCTATGTATAGATAAGCTAATGGTATAGCATTAAGACAATAGGAAAAGATACTGTAATAAACACTAAAGTAAATACTTTAATTTTTACGTCTAATACACCCTAACGAAAACAATTAAATCTACCAACCCAATCAAGCAAACCAGAAACAGCAATAACAACCAACATACACCAAACAACGCCTGCAAAAAAATTGAATATAAAAAAAAATTATGAAAAACCAATAGAATTTAATCTCATAAAACACAAATACAAGAACTTACTAAAGTTCTCAAAAGTTCCTTTATACAAGTAATGACAATTTACATCAACAACAACCAAAAAATAAATAACTACTGAAGCAAAGAGCTACAAACTATTTTTCATAACCAATATGATACAATATAAACTCAAGTAAACAACACTAACCTTCACCGAACCAAACTACTGAAGCAAACCAAATAACATCAACAACAACCAACGTACAAGAAACAACACCTGTAAAAAATTGAATAAAAAATAATATATGAGAAAAGCAATAGAATTTAATATCACAAAGCACAAATAAAAGAAAAAATTCATCATCCAAATACAAATCCAATCGAATCAAACATATAATAGTAGCTGTTAAATGAACACGAATGCAGTAAACTTATTATACTAATACAAAACCAATACAACACCAATTAAACCAAACATGCAAAAGTTGCTTCACTCAAATATTTCTATTACAATTCAAATTCATCATCCAAATACAAGTTCAATCGAATCAAACATATAATAGTAGCTGTTAAATGAACACGAATGCAACCTTCAATGATACTTAATTTATACATTACACAAAAACCTATTATACTAATGTTATGAATTATTATGTTGAGTATGTTTCTAATGACATTAAGGTACACTATTTGGGTTTTTGGTTGTCAAGTGAAGCTTTGTACTACTTTACAGTGTACATCATTTATTTAAGTATCTTTGTAGGATGCATGGCTTGATAGCATTGATGCTGATCCAAGTCTTGCACAAAAACACTCCATGGTCACGGACAGTGTAGTTGAAGCTGTTGACCTTACAAGTCTAGAAATTGGAAAAATTAATTTTCTCAACTAGGACACAAGTCCGATCGAGAAACCTGCGCTGTAGCCTTCATTCATACCTTTTCTATACTGCTAATTAGAGGTGGCAATTTCAACCCCATATATGTCTAAATGAGTTGATCAATTGATTTGCTTGTGTTTTAATTTTCTCAATTATGTCAATAAAAAAATAGCTAAGAGGGAACATGTTGAAAGGGTCCAACAATCTGAAAGTCTTGCAAAGACTATACTTTTTAGTTGCTTATATGCATTCTTTAATGGACAAAAAAGCAGTTGCTTGTCGACCCAAGTTGACCCTGTGTGTTATTGGTGCTGAAATTGTCATGTCTTAATCTCTGAACCTGTTTTAACCTGCTATCCTACCCACCCGACACACCCATCTTGCCACCTTACTAATCTTAGTTGCTTAGTTTGAATAACTTATAGTATGCTAATTGGTTTCTGTCTTTCTTTGTTAATCACTTATCTTTGTCTTGCTTGATATATTTGATTGTTGCTTGATTCTATTGTACCAAACTACATAACTTCGAGAAACCAAAACCTTCTTGTTAGACAACAACCACCACAACAGTTCCCTTCATACTAATACGTTAAACTTAATTCAAATGAAAGCAAAGGTACAAGATTTCTGTCAAACCTTAAGCAGTGAAAAATGAGTCTATAAATAATCAATTAGAACCCAAAAAAACTTCAGTTTATCACACTTTGAACAAAAAACAAATCAAAACAAAGGCACGAGAAATCAATCAAAACCGACAATTCCATTCAGGCAGTGAAAAACGACTCTACAACTAATCAATCAGAACCCAAAAGACCTTCAGTTCATCACGCTTTGAACAAACTAATCAATTACAACCAAAAAACCTTCAGCTCGTAAACGGTATCCAAAATCAAACTGCGTCAGTCAAATCGACAGTCACAAACGACATAAATGCATCGCGACTACACGAACGCAAACAGGAAACCAACAAATAGCATCCAAAATCAAACTGAGTCATTGAAATCGACACTGACAAACAACTTACCTGGATGAACGGATGACTTTCTAATGCATGGCGCTAATTGAAATTCGAAGCACAAACAGATCATATTCCCAAACAGGGAACACGCGGATGCCCAAACCGATGCCACGTACACAACCGCACTAAGAACGCAAGGAGTCTTCTTGCAATTTCTCTGAAATCAGGGGCCCAAATCGAGCAATTCCTTTGAATTCAGTGGTGAAAATCAAAAGCCCTAAAAGTTGGCTGTGGGCACCGACTAAGGGGATTTCAACATATATAATATGTTGGTATCGTGATAGTGAAACCGATATTGATCAAAGAAATAATTACAACGTAATTTAGTTTGGAAACAAGTTGAGACGATTGTAATCTATACCTTATCACGCTGCATACGACGTCACTACATGTGTTTTTTATGTACATTTGGAGTTGGTCTATGTTTCTACATAATTTGTTTGGATAAGAGTCGAGTCAAATATAATACATTTTCATTCAACAAATAAATTCGAGTTACTTTATGTTTGACTTAAATTTACTTCGAAAACAGGTCGAGACAAATGTCTTTTATACTTATCACGTCATGTACGGTACCGTCCCAACGTGTGATAGGTAAAAAAATCTAGTTTCCTACTTTCCACTCAAATATTCATATAAATACCTGAATATTTTTAACGAATCACAAAACCAAGACTCATTAGTAAATTACAACAATACAATTAATTAGTTTGGATATTCATGTTTATCATATACAAATGGGTTATTGGATTTGAATAATCCAAACTTTATCTATTGTCTGGATTAATCTCAAATCGAAAAACATTTACAGACTCTTAACTTTAAGTTTATCTTCCTCAATCGATCCTTTACTAACTAAAAATTAACACCGTTAGTTTTTTTTGATGAAAATATGACCAACTTTGAACTTATTATCAACTCTGCCGCCGCCCAACCTCCATTAGGTCCGTTTTCAAGTATAGATTAACCCTAGGGTATGATTCATAATCTCAATTGTCCATATGAAATAATAAAGTTCCCAAATGTGCCTTAATTTCTAGCTATTAGATACGAAAAAAAGTGAGGTGGATTTATTAAAAACATAAATATCGTACATACCATCAACCAAATGATGTGGGGTTGAGGTATACAACATAAGTGAAGTAGCATTCCTGCAGCATTTGGATCATTACAATAAAAATTCACCAACTACAAACGATGCTTAATTTATTAACTTTTGTATCCACCGTACGTGTTGAGTTGATATCCTCGGATCGATCAGATATTGTTGCAACGAAATCATGTAGGTTTGAGGTAAACACCGATGGCGTCGAGGAAGTCGCTGGATCGCCCATAGAAACCCGCGAACCTAGCTTTGGAAATGGGCACAGAGAAATGAGTCCCGTTCTCCACACCAAACGGTCCAACTTGTTTACATGTGTAGAAAACGATACCGATGTCACAACCAACCTCGAATCAAACCACCCGACCGTCCCGCTGACGCAAATCAACTCCTCCACATCAATGTCAATGTCAACCTTCCATTTGGGGAAAAAAAAAACAAAGTCTAAGGTTAACAGATGCAATTATTCTTTCTTTCTTTCTTTCTAATCAACGCGCGATTAATTTGATTGATTAATAATACGTACCTCGGCCTCATAGCCACCAGTACCACCAAACTTTCGCGAATGGAGGACGTTACCATCGTCATCTTGGCTCGCGAAGCCGATGGAGTCGATGCATTCTCCGTGGTTGATGAAGATCTTCGTAATCCTTCCTTTCGCTTTGAAGGACCAGTTTTCGCCATCACAGCTTCCCCATGGCCCAACAAGCACAATTTTTTTCTGTGACAAATGTGTTAATTTTCAAATCAACAAACGATTACGTAGAAGAAAATACGAAACTGAACAAAATCACAAATGCTATACCATTTGGGAGACAGATGATTATGAATTATTATGAGTTAAGTTGTCATGACTTGTGTGCGTATATATAGATGGATATTGAATTTGAATATTAATGTACTAACTTTAGTAAACCTGTATGTTATACGGGTTGAATAAATAAATACTAATACAATAAAATTTATTAATATTAAAATGATATTCTGAAATTATATATGGAAACGACTATAAGTAATAAAACATTTATATCAATTTTCTAAAGATTTGTTTTAATTTTTTTCTTAATTAGAAATAACATAATAAATAGATTTATTTCTTAGTTATTAAATTTAAAAAAGGGTTAAAAATAATATTATTAGTAATTAATGTAATTATCTAATACGAGAGAGATACATGAAAATTTTGATGAGAATGGTTGTGATGTTGACACATGTCATATCAATATAACATTTTATTAAAGTAGGAAGATTATGTAATATACAAATAAAATGGTAAATGACATGACACACGAGTAAAAGGTCGCAGATCTAGATACATATTGATCCCAACTTGATGTAAAAAAGTTTTCTAAGTGGACTAATATTAGTACTTATATTCATAGTTTATTCATAGTTGTAAGTATGAAATTCGAAAAGTTGTGTGAATGTGAGAACGCTACTTGGTTGTTATAACTACTTCATTGTTTACAATATAAAATTACTATCTAGATTAATTTTATAGTTTTAGTTAGGATTCTAATATAGAGACACCCACTCATATAAATCATCATTGATACGTTGCATATGGGTCCATAAGTGGCGTATAAAGTCGAATACACTGAAAACAAGGAAAATTCAGGGGGAGGGCTGTCAGAGAGCTATACGCCCCATATAGCCCTATATACGACCCCCCCCCCTCTTTACGACGCATATAGGTCTATACGACGCGTATAGCAAATTTCGACACTGACTACGAGAAAAAATTCAGGGGGTTGTCAGAGTGCTATACGACACGTATAGCCTTATACGACACATATAGCACTATACGACCCCTCTATATGACGCATATAGGGCTATACGACACGCATAAAATTTTTGAGGTGTTGATTTAATATTGGGGTGTCTATTTAAACCGGACCCTTTAATTATATTGCTTGGAAAGTTACCTCATACTACATAGACCTTTAAGTACTATACACGTTTAAAAGCATTCACACGGAGACAAACACCAACCATCGCGTCTACTCAACCGTTGTATTAAAGTTTTACGGATTTTTAGAAAACCCTTATATTCTCTTTGATGAAATACGTGTAAAGTCACATTGTACTACACACTCATTTGAGTACGACCTGCATTTAAGATTATTCGCAATGCTAACTTTGATAAATCTATACTATATATAAAGCATGCGAGAATGTTATTTTAAGATATCATTAAATTAAGAACACTTACCTCACTCAATGCATAAAGTACAACTATTTTTAAGGGTAAAATAGTATTTTTAACATTATTTATAAATTACCTCTTACAATTAGTTACATAATAACCTTATAATTACTATAAATTACATAAAATTTTACATTATATACCCATAAACAAAAAAAAGTTAATTTGTTTTAAGATTTATGTTATGTCAATCTATCATGTTTAAAACTTTTGATACTACAATCATAAATGTATATTGTTTTAAACGTTTTGATGTAAATTTTTTGCTGAATCAATATGTATTTTGTAAGCTACAATAACTTAATGCATAAATATACAAGTAATCATGCAAAATCCATTTATTTGGTGTTTTAAATTTAGCTTAGAAAAAATATAATAAAATTTTGTAAAATTGCTATAAAATTAACAAAAATTAGAAACTCGTGTCGGATGTAAAATATTGACCCGCCGCATTGCGCGGCTCTTCTACTACCTACAAACACGTCAAGTCAATTAACATAATAGATCTTTAATCATTTTAAATTACATTCGTTTTCTCAATAATCTTTTATTCTTCACAAACATTCATACGTCCAATACTGTTGTCATATATTTATATTTAATTTTCATAATCAAATTTTTTTGATAAACTATTTTTGTATTACATGGAAAGTTACGTTGTACTACCTGCTTTTTGAATTAAAAATTGCAAATAAAAATTTCTTTTATAATTCCAATATCATTGCCTCGTACTTGCACCATTTAATAACTAAACACATGTTTGACTTAGTCAAGGCGAGTGCAACCTATTTCATTTTATGGGTTTCTTTATTTAGACACCTCACAATTTTAAATCAATATCCCTGTACCCTATACGTCGCGTATGGGTCCATACGCGACGTATAGGGTACATTCTTGATTTAACGTTTTATACCCTATACGCTGCGTATGGCTCCATACGTAGCGTATAGGGTACATTGTTGATTTGACGTTTTATACCCTATACTCGGCGTATAGGACCATACGCAGCGTATAGGGTTTGACATTTTATACCCATACGTGACTTATGACCCATACGTGGAGGAGCTATACGCCGCGTATGGCCCCATACGCGACGTATAGCTTATATATTATTTTTTTTTTAATTTTTGAGTTTTTAATATATATATTAATTTTTTTAATTTTTGAGTTTTTATTTTAATATATACATAATTTAAATTAAAATTATTTAAATAATATAATACGAATACAATAATAAAATTAGAATTAAAATATATAATTCGCATATTACAATTATGAATTAAAATAAATTTATATAAGCTGGGGTTTCTCGGTTATTCTCTATTATTGCGTTGTATTCCGAGATACGAATCCTATACATAATCTCCCATTCTGCAGCACGTACGCTTCGGTTAAGAATCCAAAGATTACTTAATGTTGGCATCGGATAATCTCCTTCTAGCTTAACGTGGACGAAATGATTATTGTTGACATGAACGATCGACACGACATGATGAGGCATAACAGTTTTTGGATCGGCCCATAATGGAAAAAATGTTTGACAACCATTATTGCTTAGTAAATGAAGAATAACCCAAACTTTTGAGCAACCACTAATCCCGTATACGGCATTATATCCAATGTTCTTCTGGTGCAGGTTTCACACTTTGCCAATCGGATGGTGTGACGTAATTCGTTATACTGTCCGGGGTACAAAGTATCGAAAACTTCTCTGTACTCCAATTTCATGTCTGTCCAACTCTTCTAAAAGCTGTGTCCGCACATACATCCACTTATTTTCGTTAAACCCTAAGCCTAAAGCTATTGATCGAAACCACAATTTCCATCGGTCGGACATCTCGTATACGTGAAATATACTGATGAAAGATTGACGGAATCCAATTTTTAAACCTGTTTATATTGTTTAATTGGTGATCTCCGATAATCGAAGAAAACTCATTAGTACCCCGTGATACTTTAGATGATGTTGAACGACTTGTTCTTCCGAAAATGTGAGACGCATAAACGAGCTATGTCTCGGCATGTCGCACGCACTTTGTTGAGTGTCATACTTTTGTTGTTGAACCTTTAACGTTGGACGACCGCGAATATCTGTTTGAACAACAGGCGCTTTTTTGTTATTTTTTCATGGATACACAATTTTTTTTTATTTTTTCCACCAAACTAAATTTTACAGCTGCGGGTTGTGTCATTATTTGTTGTTTCACCCGTTCCTTTCTTCTTCAACATCAACTTTTTCATCCACCGTATCTGATGGCTTAATGTTATCAAACTTCGTCCAAAATACGTCAATTGCATCTAATGGAATTTTAGTGCCTGCATATAAAGTATAAATTAATATATAATTTGTCCCTTTAATAGAAAAATGATAATGATGGAGCGGCTATTACCAGAATGTTCATATTTTTCCAA